>CM067223.1:79897363-80497363 GCA_034190945.1 Octodonta nipae | reverse complement strand
TTTTAAATGGATTCATGCGAGATGGAAAGGTTTGCCAATTATGTGTTAGGGAAAATGGACAACAATTTGAACAGTTAAATCAATAAGGTAATAAATAATGTCCAAAATTAATTTTAAGATAGATATTTTATTTGTAATACTTGTTCTGTTTGTTATACATAATGAACGATGTATAATTATTTATTAGTTGCTTTTAGTAAAAAAGTAGAACAGGAGGTATATAAAAACCGCAAGACTCTATCTTCAATAACAACCGAGTAACCTGGCAATCTCAACCAAAATGGGATGCACTGTACAATCATGATTTCTACACTGCAATTTATAGGGCGCTGTGGAATCTTTCTATACAGAGTCGTCTGCTAATTTTGAAACATAAATGAATTGTTTTATTAGTAAAGAGATATTGTTAAAGTTTGTACATATCTCAGCAAACAAACAAACAAAGAAATAAGATAGGCACCAACTTTACACAGTATTTGGATAAGACAAAAAAAATCCCAAGTATTCCACATTTAGTGGGCCACAATATAAACAATGAATATTTGATATTTCTATAAAATGTTTAAAATCCACATTATTAGTACCAACACTACAAAAGTAAACTTTAAAGCGGTTTACACATTTTCCTTCATGATGAGTACAAAAATCTTGAAGTCACCACAAGAGTAGAGATATCAGTGCATTCTGAGATAAATAGTCTTAACACTCAAATACTCACTGATTGTTTAGAATACATTTTTACCAATAACTGGACTTTATAGACTGCTAACTGATATGCACATATTTTTATATTCTGCAATAGATCTTATGGGCTGGTATATGGCGTTTTTGTTATAACTACAAATTCTGAATATCATTCAACTATCTGGACTGGACAATTTGCATAATATTAACCGAAGCGCTCCTTTGGGAAAGACCGACTGCTCTACTTACCGACAAGCCGAATACTTTTATTTCTTGCTCCCGTTTATATGTAGAAATTTCCAACAAAGCGAGTGTTTTCAGAGAAGTAGGAACGGTAGCAGAACTTGATTGTAATCACTTTATCCTGTAAAATGCATTTTTCTTGCAAAGAGTTAAAGGAAGTTATGCTCTACAAAGGAGTTTATATTTTACTGACCGTTGCTCTGAATTTAAAAAAAACTTTTAAACAGTAACAGGAGAATCTGTTGAGTTGCAGCCCTTAGTGACTATATTAATGATGAAAGGCATTTTTGACGACAGTAAAAAAGAATATTTTCAAAATCTATCAACATTTATTTTTCATTTAAATTAAATACGCGACTATGTCTACATGGAATTTAAATAAATCTGAAGAAACCAAATGCAATAAATGGGTTTGTTTTTTAATTCGGTATATATCATCTAAGAACATCTTTTCCAATATCTGGCAGAATTATACTGATGTAGAAATCTCGTGATTGTGCTGTCTTCTAACTTACCGTACAATTTCTATGTCCATATCTACGTTTCTTACCTATGAAAATATAGTGGCAAATATTTCCAATTTTTCACTTTTTTAATAATTTTTTTAATCAAATATCAATTTAAAGCTAATTTTGTTCACTAGACAATGAAATCGGGTTGCCTGTTTAAAAGTGACTAGTAGTAATAAGTACGGAAGAGCAAATTAAAGTATGATTAATGCCATTAACAACGAAGTCAGACTAAGACTTTGTGATTTTTGGATTTTTTTTTTGAATATAGAGCCTTTTTTCTCAAGTGAGGGGTTATTTCCCAATCAAACCATAAAAATAAATTGTTGATTTTTTTTACATTTTTGACATATTTAACATATTTGACATATGTGACATAAGTAATTTCGAAAAGAATGTTGAGGATGCCTGTTTATTGGGTTTTCTATCCTCAATTTTTTCCCCTGCAACAGATACGTATTTGAAAATTGTGGAGAACAAAGTCTAGTAAGGCAATTTCGTAAAATTGCGCGGATTACTTTCACACACCACTTTCACAAAGTTATTCTGAGAGATGTCTACAAAATGATCAACAAGTGTTTCTTATACAGTGTGTCCGGTTATAAACTAGCGATAATTTAAATACATGTAAAGCAACCATTTTAATACACAATTACACTATATACTAGGGCTCAATACCCCACCCCGCCATATGGCAGCCATTTTGTTTATTTGTTGAACGTGTGAACAAAAACGTTCATATCTCTTAAAGTTTTTTTTCTTACTGAGATAAAAATAGGCTTATTCGACGGACAATAAAACTGTCTATCAACAACATTTCAAAACAAAGTGTTAACGTTTTCTTAACTTTTGAAAAAAAGATAAAATGCAAGAAAAGGGTAAAAAAATTATGCAAATCAACAAACTATTGCAAATCAATGCAAAAGTAGTCCCGATAACCTTTAAGTTTTTGAGTTAAGCTACAATACAACATTAAATTCACAACTGTATGTTTATTACTTTAGGAGTTATTGTTGTTTGACCATAGCGTATGCGCAAGCACAAAAGACCTTTGTCGGGACTTTAAACAGGTAGGTAAACATTAAAACCACATTAAAGTCTTATTATTTGCTGAAACCATAAACGAAGTGTATGTCAGCAACATGTTGCCTTGAATATTGACGATTTGCCATATACCAATAATATAGAACGTAAACAGCACGGACGGTAAGTAAAACTAGGGATCACAAGGCAGGGCAAGGTACAACTAACGTAACTAGTCTTTATCCTGTAAGTTTTTTGCAGGTAAAGTCAATATGTTCCATTTCGCTCACTCCTGCTAGTCGGGAATAGCATTGCTAGCCTTTTCTCGGAGAGCACGCAGCTAATGTCAGGTGTCACTTAATAAAGGTCTTTTGTGCTTGCGCATACGCTATGTTCAAACAACAATAACTCCTAAAGTAATAAACACACAGCTATGAAATTAATGTTGTGTTGTAGCTTAACTCAAAAACTTTCGATTTAGTGAAAAAAATGAGTGATTTGCAATAATTTCATGATTTGCATAATTTTTTGACCCTTTTTTTTTCATTTCATTTTTTTTCAAAAGTTAAGAAAACGTTAACACTTTGTTTTGAAATGTTGTTGATAGACAGTTTTATTGTCCGTTGAATACGCCTATTTTTATCTCAGTAAGACCAAAACTTTAAGAGATATGAACGTTTTTGTTCACACGTTCATCAAAAAAACAAAATGGCTGCCATATGACGGGGTGGGGTATTGAGCCCTAGTATATAGTGTATTGGTGTATTAAAATAGTTGCTTTACATGTGGTGCGTTCCCGCAATTTGTTTAGTGTATTGTTTTCAATTTGATTGAATTACTTCATTGATTTTTAAACTTCTGCACCTTTTCTAAAACATTCCGTCGCGCTAATGCTAATTGTAAGTGTGTTTTTGCGTGTAAAATATAGACAGTATTGTGATTCGTGGTTCGCATCCCGAGCTATTAGGACGCTTGGGAGGTTTTCGTGTTTGTGCTCCGAACTGTTCGGACATTTTTTGATTCCGTCTGTAGAGATGCCGCTTTTTGTTGTTTGCGTTACGAGTCCGCGAGTTCTTTAGCTCCGTTCGTAACGACCGCTAAACCGCTTTTATTTTGTTTCTTTTGTGTTTACAAAAGCGCATCATTTGTTGTTAAACCCGCATTTTTTTGTATGTTCAATCAATGAACATTACGTCGCTATTTTTTTGTGTAACGTGTTGTCCAGATGAAGCTCTAAGAAACTGTTCCTGTTCACGGGGCTAGCCTCTGAAGAAAGAAGAACCAAGAAAACACCCTTTGCAGAGTTTCGACGTAAAAGGTCAGTGATTAACTTTTATTTGGTGAATTAATTTACGTGTTTATTGATTGTTCCGCTAAAGGTCCTTCGTCAATTATATACTTGCATTGAACCAGCATTGAACTAAAACCGCAACATCTAATTCATACATTTTTTTTAATATTATTCTCTCTATTGAATGTGCATCGAAGACATTCCATAACAACATGTATTTAGATTATCGCTAGTCCATAAGCCAGTAATCCGGGCCATTTTACGAAAATGCCTTACTACACTTTGTTCTCCTTATACAGTTTTCAAATACTTATCTGTTGCAGGGAAAAATATTGTGGAGAGAAAACACAATGAACAGGCAAAATGATATGACATAAATGACATATTTGACATATATCGCATATATGACATATTTAACATACTTTACTTATCTGTCATTTGAAAAATGTGACAGATTTGACAAATTTGACATATTTGTCATATTTGATTTATTTGACACATTTAACCTTTGGACAATTTGACATATTTGACATTTTTGAGATTTTATGATAAATTTGTGAAAATTACCACAGTGGTAGTGTTTTAATATAATTAAAATTTAATGACGTTTTTAAGTTTTTAAGTTTTGACATCTTTGACATTTTAGTAATTTTTTATATTTCTGACATATTTAATATCTCAGATATTTCTGACATTTTTAGCATTTTTGGCATTTGTACATTTTTGATATATTTGCTAATTTTGGTATATTTTCGGCTTATGTGACATTTTCTTGAGAGAATTTACCGACGATTTGGTCTAGAACGATATTTCGGTCCTGACATTTTTGAAATTTTTAACATTTGTAGTGAATGAAAACAAACTAACTTAGTTTTATTCGTTTAAAGTATGATTGAGTAGCACAGAGACACAGTTTCCACCATCAGTTCATTGAGTTTTTTGACATTTTTGGCATTTTTGACATTTTTGATGAATTTTTTTGATTTATTCGGTTTATGTTTCACTTGACAACCACTTAACAATAAGTATTTAACTGTTGCAAAAAAATATTCACTTTCTTCTTACCTAAACTAGTTTCGTTTTGGATTTTAAAATATATAATCTTTTCCCTAAAGTGTATGCCTATTTCATCAAGATAGATAAAAATAAAATACTAACGTATTTAGCTAAATGTCCTTAGCTACGATTTAATTTAGACCGATAAAATTTTCCGGAAAGTGTATGTTAAAACTAATATAATATTTAGGTTAGGTTAGGTTCTTGACATTTTTGAAATTGATGACTTTTTGACATTTTTGAAATTTTTTTCTTTTTTGGATTTTTGACATTTTCTTCTTTTTTGACATTTTTGGCACAATTTACAATTTGGACACTTGACATTTTTGACAAGTTCGACATTTTTTCCATTTTTGAAATTTTCTGAAAGTTTAGACATTTTAGATATTTTGACATTTTTTTACATTTTTGACATTTTTAGCTTTTTTGACATTTTGACTTATTCAGTTTATTTTGTCTGTTCATTGGGGTTTTCTCTCCTCAAATTTTTTTCCTGCAACAGATAAGTATTTAAAATCGTATTTGGAGAACAAAGTGCCCGGATTACTGGCTGCCCATACAGAAATTCTTCCTCACAGTTATTTTGAGAGAAAGAGATGTCTTAAAATGATCAACCAGTATTCCTGTATATAAATAGTGTATGGTACGGTATAGTGTTATAATTAAATATATATATATATATATATATATATATATATATATATATATATATATATTATATATCAATATAATACATATTGTTTCTGGTTAGGGAACCTTCATCAGTTGCGCTTCCCACAATTGAATGTCCTCTCGAACACTTCTTTATGCATTTGATGCATTTCGTTAAATTTGAAGACGCGAGATGTAAGACCGACATCTAGGATTTTCGAGAGAATCAGGACACAGAGGTTCCGAATCTGGAGCCGTTCCGTGTAATTCCTACAAAGGAATGACACCTCGAATAGAGTATTCAATATCTCTGACAGGTTAAGTAACCTGAAAAAAATTTATCGTGACATCTGTCCTAGGAGTTGAGAGAGAACAGCAATTACACGGAACGGCTCCAGATTCGGAAACTCTGTGTACTGATTCTCTCGAAAATCCTAGATGTCGGTCTTACATCTCGCGTCTTCAAATTTAACGAAATGCATCAAATGCATAAAGAAGTGTTCGAGAGGACATTCAATTGTGGGAAGCGCAACTGATGAAGGTTCCCTAACCAGAAACAATATGTATTATATTGATATATAATATATATGTATATTGTCTTGCGTACAAAGGAATGACACCTCGAAGAGAGTATTCAATATCTCTGACAGGTGAGGTAACCTGAAAAAATTTTATCGTGACATCTGTCCTAGGAGTTGAGAGAGAACAGCAATTACACGGAACGGCTCCAGATTCGGAACCTCTGTGTACTGATTCTCTCGAAAATCCTAGATGTCGGTCTTACATTTCGCGTCTTCAAATTTATTCGGTTTATGTTTAACCTGACAAAGTTTCACATTAAGTACTTAACAGTTGTAAAAAATATTATCTTTCAATACTCTCTTCGATATGTCATTCCCCGATAATCCTAGATGTCGGGCTTTACATCTAGCGTCTTCAAATTCTTTTTCAAGTTATATTAGTTTTGTTTGGATTTTAAAATACACAGTCTTTTTCCTAAAGGCTGTCTCCTTCAGATTTCTGAAAACAAAAAACTAACTTATTATATAAGACGGCGAAAAGACAAAATTAAAAAAAAATCACTTCTTGTTGGAACCACTATAATACATAAGAATTCTTGTCAGTTTTATTGTATAAATATCCATATGTACGACTTAATTTAGGCCGATAAAATTTTCCTGAAGGTGTACGTTAAAACTAATATAATATTTAGGTTTGTCTAGACTGACGCATCACTCTGTATAATAATTTATACATAATTCGAAGAATTACCTTGTTAAACGTTCGAGAGCAAATCAAACATATTAGAAGTGACATTAAAATGATTTCGCCTAGAGTATCATCGGCACACGATGTCGAGAATTCAATATGTCACGCTCGCTTTAAGTTCGTCTTTGTTGTTGAGAATAAACCAATTACGTTTAATTCGTGAGCCGTCATTCGACATCTAAATCGTCAGGAATTGAATTAAATTAGAATTTCATTTCGGGTTAAAATATCGTTATCGGTTACCCTTGTGCCTCAATTCGAGCTTGCTAAAATAATTAAGGGAATTATACGTATAAGGCCTTGCGGGATGAAATTATGAGGACTGTGCACTTTCGCATGCTGGAGAATCTTTGCGGGCAAGGAAAATTAAACTGTTTACGTTGCAATTTTTATTTTGGTTTAAGAGATGTTTAAAGAATCAGTTTTAGATCTTGCAGTATTCAAAAATAATCTTTGAATTAAAAATGTATGTTTATTAGTATGAAAAAACTAGCAAGTATGTGTATTTTTATAGCATTCTGGTCAAAGCCTTAAGATGTTACTCCCGTTGAACCTGCTAGCTGCAGCTAACCAAAAACCTGAAATTCATACCCTCAGAGTCAATCCAGGTTTTAATGAAATAAAATTAAACGACTTCAAAAAAAAAATCAAAAAATTAAAAAGCAAGCAACTAAATTTGTAACAATTAAATAGTTATTTTAAAATTAAGTCATTGTTTTTTGAAACATTGTTGTGGCATCTCTGGATTTTATTTGTTCAATTTTTGTTTGGGAATAATAACTACTTCGTTATAGAAAACGCATTTGGTTTATGTCTAAGTGTTTATTGGGAAATAACACCACACTTTAAAGGAAATTGCTGTATATTCCAAACGTTTCGGGGTCTAGATCAGACCCCGTTGTCAATGGCTAAGAAACTACGGATTAAAAAGGTTTTTTCTCAGAAGTTTATTAAGAATTTATTTAAATAACTGTAACCTATCGATCTTCTGCGTTATTTGTCTCAACGTTATAAGCTATCATTAGGAGGTATATTAATTTTCCAACTGTAATTACAACCATTTTCTGATTCTCTACAATTTTTCTCTTCACAGCATTGTGAACAGGTAATTACTTTTTCACTATAGGCAAAATACAAAAATACCCAATATCTTTTGTGTCTCTAATAATTTACTGCTTCGAGTTGGGGTATGCGATATGCTGTTAAATTTTATGTCTCTTAAAAATCTGTATTGACCCGTGTATTGGAACACAATTTCAAAATTTGCCCGGACTACTGGTTGTCTGTACAGAAATTTTGTCTTACAGATATTCGGAAAGAAAGAAGTGTCTGCAATATCACCAACCAGTATTCCTGTATATAAACAGGTTAGTTTTTCTTGAATAACAAGTGCTGAAACCTCTCAAAACACAGATAAATATCATTCAATATTCAAAACTATTTCACATTATAAGCGGACCCTAAAAATACACCTATCTTCGGTTTGCTGTCAAATTTCACTTGACGATACGTCTCTAAATTGCGCGGGCAGTCTTTAAGTTTAAGAGCATCACTGCTCTCGGCAACTTTAGTTTATGAATCTTAGAGCTTTTTTTTCTGAAATTACCTTGCAATGCCCAAATAGCGTGCCAAGAATAAAAATAGAGGACAATAGAGAGAGCAAGAGGCTATTTCAGTAGACTGGGAGAATCTTCCAATGAAATAGGTACAGCAAGTAGTTGATTGGCTGCTTACACACACCAAATGAAATAGCCTTTATTGCTCTCTTTTTCTAGTTTTGCCTGGATATGTGTGCATTGCAGGCCATCTCCAAAAGTAGATGCTCTAAGTTGTGAATAAATTATAGCCAAAGTTTGAGCAATTGCATCATTTAGTTTGTAGTTGACAGTCATTGATGTCGCTATCTACTTCAATGATTATGAACTGTTTTTTCTGAGTCCTGATGTGGTCGTACCAGCACAAATGAAGCCGATCGTTTAGGTAGCCCAAAAATTGTGGAATAAATCCATGGAATAATATTGACCGATGGAAGAATGAAACTGCGTAAGGTGACCGAAGCTGTAGGTACGTTAACTGAACGGATACATAACAGATTTATCCCCCTGCGACCATTTCCTATGTCGAAACCCGGAAATAACTGAAATAAACACGTATTTTCAGACCCTGCAGGAAAGCCATATTTGTAGAGAAAAAATAAATCGGGAAAATCTGTGCTAAATATATCGAGCCAAAACGAGACATTGTGGACAAATGAAACACATATTTATCGAAAAAATGCCATTTATTCAAAATGTCAGTAACCTAATAAACCGCCCTCGTATTCGAAATATAATTTTGCAAAAAACTACTTATCCGACAGTATTCATCTTACTCGTATAACGTAACGTTATAAGCTGTCATTTTGACTGCAAGGTTCTGAATTAAAAAAAAACTTGATGCTAGTTTTCACGGCTTTTTCGGTAAAAAATGGTTGGTTCTGGGCTGATAAACACAAATTTGAAAATTTTATACGACCTAGTACTGAAGAGCTTTCAGTTTTGCTCTATTGAATGGCACTACGGTTGCTATACAGAAAAATATTATTCAGACCAGGTATCTGGTCCCTGCTAATGCACATATTTTGTTGGTTGATCACTAAGGTTTTCTATGTCCTTCACATAGCCTTCTATAGTCCTTATGAAAGAAGACAATAGACAACAAATTAAGTAGTGTTTCTATAAGTTCATTACTTTTTTATTACATTTAACATTTTCAGTTAAAAACGATGTGTCTTGTTGTAAATATCTAATTTATCTTTAAAACTTACTAGGTGTTTAAGTATAACATTGTAGTTATCTCGAAGCCTGAAAGTTCTTCTTGATTCTTAAACTATTGCTGATACCTTCCAAGATATTGACCGCATTTTGGGCAGTAATGGTTACGTACTTTGCAAGTATCAATGTAATATGGCAGCCAGGATAAACAACAGCAAACAAGACACAAAATCAGTGCAAACACATGGGCCATAGTTCCAGTTTTAACCTCTACAGTCGTTGTAACTTGAGTTCTACAGAACGGACATATTATGTTGGTTGGTTCTGGTCCGAGAATTAACGGACTGGCCATTATGTCTCAATAATTCTTCTATAATTATTTTAAGAATATGAGAAAAATAAGCATTAACTGTAACGTCTGTTACTTGTCAAATTGTTTTGAAGTATTCAATTTGGATTATCAATATTCCTGTCAATAGATATTTTTAAGTGACAAAATTCAACATGCATCTTCTAGAGCTAGCCTACAATACACAAAATCGTTGCAAGGCTAGAAAGGGAGGACAGTAAAGATAGTAATAGGCTATTTCACTTGGTGGGTGAAAGCAGCCAATGAACAACATGTTGATCGTATTTCATTAGAAGCAGCTCCCAACCTAGTGAAATAGCCTCTTACCCTCTCTATTGCCCCCCCCCTCTCTCTCTCTTTAGTCTTACCACGACATTTTTGCACTGCAGTCTATCTCCAGAAGGTTAAAGACAAGTGCCGTTACTGGTTTATACATCAGTCAATAGAGATTTTTAGCTGTCATAGAATTCAACATCAAACCGCATAAGCCATCACGAAAATAATAGTTTATAAGTCATAACTGACATAATTTTAACAGCAAACTCGTAAAAGTAAATTATTTGAACCCCAAAAAGTATTTTAGTTTTTTTGCTTATAGTGTAAAAGTAATGACCTGTTCATAATGCCGTCAATACAAAAAATGTAGAGAATCAGAAAATCTTCAAAATGAATCTTTATAAATTTTGATTGCAGCATTTTTCATAAAGAAGAGCTGGAAAAACCGATGTAAAGTGAGTGATTTAAAAAAATTCATAACTTGATTGTAAGAACAGCTGGAACCTTAATCTGCCGGCTGGTAATAGCTTATAATCTTGGATTACTGACGCTGAAGATCAATATTGTACGTTAAGTAGATCTTGCAGAATTGCAATTTAAATAATTTGTGGAAATATTTTGCAGGACGTATCGTATTAACCACGATAGCTTGATAGAGATATGTAAAATATCTTTTGAAAGCTTAAAATCTACTTCACTTCGTATATCTTTCTCATAATACCGCAAAATGTATTAATACTGCTTTTGAAATTTGGCTTACACGATGAAGATTTGACAGTGGCGGATCCAGTTAGTGAAAAAAAGTTGTTTAATTAGCATCAGTAAACTGTATACAGGTAACCATTAACTTAATAAACCAATGAAAAAATAGACCAATATGAGCAAGCAATAGTTATGTAAATAAAAACTTAATAAACTGCTGAGAAAAAACATGTAATAATAGAATTTATTATAATTTTCATCTTAAGATAATTGTAAATGTATCCATGTGCCTTGACAGCTACATATCGCACATTTAATGCAATATATACTATTATTTTAAACCAACTTCTTAGCATTATAGCGAAAAACCAAGATAGACAAATTCAAGTAGAATTTATGAGCTTTCAAAACATCTTTAGTATGTCGCGGTCGGACTAGTCTCGTTAATGGGACGTGCAAAATAGCTCTCTAAAATATTTAAATTCGAATTGTTCGAAAAACGATAGGCCCATTTAAACTTAATATCAAAAACTGTCGTTTTGACGATGACTAATATTTCAGTAATAGCTACCAGAAAGTTATAAATTTTTGAAAAAAATCCACTTGTGATCAGTTTTTCTGAATTTACTCACTCAATAAGGAGGATTTCTTATTTTCCACAATTTTCCTGTAGACGGCATTACGATTCCTCCAATACTGTTCATTATATAAGCAAAAAAACAAAAGAAATTCGTATTTTTGCGGGTTTTTATTATTTAAATCGTTTACATCTGGGTACACAAAATTTTGAAAAAATACAGAAATACAAGAGAGTTAGCAAAGATTGATGGATTGGTACATAATTATTTATTCGTTCACCAGTTGAAATTGTTACGGGTAATATAAGCACCGTATTACAGCCAAAGTGTTAAACAATATATAAAAAAATAATTCTGTCAAGTGCGAGTTGGACTCGCATACTATGGGTTCGGTGCCACCTTCAAGATTCTAATATTCCAGTTTCAGATAAGCAAGGAATGAGTGCATTTTCTTATATTTGCCCTAATATCTTTTAAAGGAAGCGTTTTAAATTTATAAAAAATATACACTTTCATTTTCCACACATAGACTTTTTATTTTATCTGCTTCAGGATTCGCTTGATTTTTATAAGAATACATATGTATTTAATTTTCTAATTTGGCCCCCAAAAATTAACAGAGTTTTATTTTACTAATAAACTTTCAGTGTAAACTTTTATAATCTACTGTCGGAATTTTGAGGCTCTGTAGATTGTAAAATATAGAGCAAAATAGGCCAAGTTTTAAATGATAAATTATTAAATTTATTATTAAAAGTATTAAAAAATGCAAATAAAATATATATTTCAAAATTTAAATAGTTTCTAAAGTGGGAATTTAGTCGATCTTTAATATTTTTGTTAATATCTTTTAAACAAATGATTTAAAAATGTGATATATTTTTAATTCACATAATGAACCTTTTATCTAATATGATGCGTTTGAAAATTTTTATTTTCCACTTAATTGTACAATTTGTCCCAAAATTACTATGGGGGTTTCCTAATAATTTTTCTTATACATTTCAAGTGAGCACCAGTACCCCTAATTATTTTCAAAATTTTAGGTAGTATGGTTTCGGAAATAAACCGAGAAATGAGAATTTTTTATATCGTTTCCTTAATATCTTGTAAACAATTAATTTTAAAAATATGAGAAATATGTACTTGTATTCCTCATAATAAACCCTTTCATTTGATGTATTGCATAATGCGATAAAAATATTTTTTTATTTTCCATTTAATTCTATAATTTGGCCCCCAACATTAATATTAGGGATTTCTTCGTACTTTTTCTGTAAACAAAACAAATTGGGCCTTATACTTTGGGGAATAAAGGGGGGAATGGGGAATTTTTTAAATATTTTTTTTTAAATATTTTAAAATATTTATTAAAAAAAATAAATTAGCATTCGTCATAATGAGCCCTTTGGTTTGATATATTACTTGATTCGTTAGAAACAATTATAATTTTTTATTTTCCATTTAATTCTATAATTTGCCCCCCAAAATAAATATTAGGGGTTTCTCCTTATTTTTCCAGTAAAGATCAGGTGAGGCGCTATACCTGTATTTTTTTAAAAAAATTACAGCTTCTGTTTTCGGAGACAAGAGGGGAATGGGTAATTTGTTTATATTTTTGTTAATTTATTTTAAAAATATGGAAAAAATATATTTGTTTGATATGTAACATGATGGGTTAGAAACAATTTTAATTTTATATTTTACATTTAATTCTGTAATTTGCCCCCCAAAATTAAAAGTAGAGGTTTTTCCTTATCTTTCCAGTAAACTTCAGGTCAGACCCTATACCTCTATTTTTTCAAAACTTTACCTTTTATAGTTTCGGAGATAAGGGGGGGGGATGGGTAAATTTTGGTATATTTTCGTTAATATCTTTTTGATTATTTTTTTTTAATTTGAAAAAAATATATTTGTGTTCCTCAGAATGGGACCCTTTCATTTGATATATTACATGATGCCTTTGAAAAAAATTTTAATTTTAAATTTTCATTTAAATCTATAATTTGCTCCCCAAAATTAATATTAATGGTTTCTCCTTATTTTTCGGGTTAAGTTCGCGCAACGATCTATATTTCCTATTTTTTCAAAATTTTGGGCTCAGTAGTTTTAGTTTTTTAGTTTTCTTCCCAAAAGAACCCCTAAAATCAAATTTTCTTCATTTACGATATGTACTCCTCATCGGGTCGCCAAACTTTACATTGATGCCAAATTTCAACCTCTTCCGTCCACTAGTTTAGGAGAAAATCGTTGTGATGTGAAAGAGGTAGAAATCCGGAGTGATATTATAATGGTAACCCTCAAAACAAAACTACAAAGGAAAACATGAAAATAAGAGGGCTTCTCCTGAGGACTTTCGAAGTTGGCCTGTTTTACATATTCATTGACTCCACTACAATTCGTCACTACAAATGGATTGGAGTCAGCTAATTCACAATATTGTTCGTAGACACTTTCAAAAGTATTACATATTTATGTTTTTTCAGAAATCACTGAAAGTAGAAAAACACTACTAATAACAGTTAATAATATTCTTCTTCAATTACCACTAACACGGCCCTTAGTCTGCAATTATACAGAAATCTACAAAATCTAGCCAAAATAAATGGGTCTTTAAACTTACAGGTTGTCTTGTCAATGACTTCGAGTGAAATTAACAGTGACTTAGCGGCATTCTTGTATTCTGTAGTAAAAAGTGGACGTATAAATTTCTCTGAAAGTTTCTATCACCAAGACATTATTTCCTGAAATATTTTGACTTTTTCACGTTAGGGGAAAACAAAAGAAAAGTAAAAGTTTTTGGTCTACGAAATCTGGAGATAATGTAGTGTATACTCATTTTGCTTACAGGTTATGTTATTTTTTTGTACTAATATAAATATATGCGTAAAGCAATGTTAAGCTTATTTAAGGTTTTTATTAAGTTTAAGTTAAAATTCATGTAGAATGAATATACCTCTTTCAGTTTTCTTTACAAAGAACGTGGTAGTTATGTGAATGTTTTGACCTTAGGATTCTGATATGTTTATTTTATTAGGCTATTAGTTAATGTATGAATCACAGAATCTGAGCAGAAGAAGAATAACAATGAATGAATAATGAGCGCATCTGCGATGTGCTGTGAGGCACCTTTCATCCTACTATACTTGGTCAATTGCTTATTCAAAAGCAATACCCAAGCAAGCAAGCACTACAAATAAGGTAAATAATAAACAATTAGTAAAGATGTTATTTTAATGGAAGACAATGCTAACTGTTTAGAAATTTATTACATAGTGACAAAATTCTAATGATTTGGATAGATATACATACATCTAACAATCACGGTAATTTCCAAGATACTTTCTACAGTTTGGGCAATAGTGATTACGAGTTTTGCAGGTATCTAAGCAGTAAGGTAGCCAACTTATGATGCAACAACCTAACAGGCACAGCACCAGTGCACACAGATGGGTTTGGAGTTCAGGTTCAGTTATTACTGTCGTCAGTACTTGATAATTGCAAAAGGGACACCGTACATTGGATGGACCAGGTCCCAGAATAAATGGAGAATCACCCATAAATTTTTACTTCTCTACTAAGTCTAAATGTGGAATTTGGCAAGAAAGCTGAATCTGTCTCTAAGACATTTACGTCTTGTCAAGTTGTTGTTGACAACTTCATTTACGTAATAAGACATTTAAAGTTGGAGTCATAGACACCAACAACAGTCAAAGCAAATGACTCGTATTGCAGATTATTTGTGGGCCCGACACCTATCATTTTTTTAAATATCACTACAAAATTACCATTTAAATCTCAAAGTTTATTGTTAGTCCAGTCAATGACTGTTTTCAGCTATTTACTCTTTAGGGCTATTTGGAGGACTATAGGGAGCGCCACTTGGCGGATTCTGGGTGAACCCAAAGTATGTAAAATATTGACTACATAAGACTCAAACGCATACGGTGAGATTAAAATGGTAGAAGAAAATTACTTTTTAATAACAATTCCTGGGCTGCTTTTATACAAGTTATATTTTTTAAGAATGAAATAGCGATCTTTACAGACCTTAAGCAGATATGGGGAAAAGTAAAAGATGGTTAAAGGAAATGTGTGACGGCTTTTAAAAAGACTTTGTAGAAGAAACTTGTCTAACAGAAGCCCAGGAATCTATATATAAATAGGCAAAGACAAAACGATTAGGTACCATTTTCTCCTCTGTCTCTCAGCCGATTTTCTTCATTTTTGTTTTGTTTAGAAGCTACTGACGACCTTCAGTGCAGAATGCTAATATTTATTTATAATATTGGTTCATTCATTAAATAAAATATAATAAATATTCATTATTTACGTCCATAATGTCAACGCCAAACAACTGAATGTGCCGCCGCCTCCAGACTCAAAACATTGAGTAATTATATATAGAAGGACCAATGCTGTTATATACTTAGAGCATGTACTTCTGGAAGTGGCATGTAAGCGTTGTTAGTGTTTAGTGGTAAAGTAATCGTTGTATATTATAATTATACAGGCCGATTCCAGATATGTTAGAAATCATTTTTTTCGTAGGTAACACATAAGCAGTTGCATATATAGCGTGTTTAAAATATAGAGTAGAGTGCAATTATAACTAATAAAATAATTATATAGGGAAGCCTATTAGCGGTTGAATTTACAGAGTTCTTGGAATAGAAGGAGCAGTAGAATTATAGTTATACAGGATGGTGCAAAAAAATATTATACAGAGATGCATATACAGGGTGGCGGAAATGGAAATGCAACATTTCGTAACCTATAAGCAGTTGTATATATAGGGAAGATGAAATATAGGGTGAGAGGAATTATAGATAAACAGGATGGTGATAAAAAATGTTAGAAAAGGAAATGGTTTATAGAGTAGCCCACGAAGAGTTCCATATATATGATAATTGAAATATAGGTCGGAGAAGAATTATAGTTACAGAAGATATTTAAAAATTTCATAAACAAAAAGAGTAAATACGGTGGCTCATAGGCAGTGGCATATACAGAATGGTTTACCGGGTGGTTCAAAAATTTTAAAAAATATTATGCGTGGTCCATCAGCAGTTGCATATACAGGGTGGTGGAAATATATAATGAGATGGAATTATTATAATGAGGATTTTAATAAATGTAAGAGAATTGAGTGCAATTATAGCTATACAGGGAGGTTAGGAAAAATAAATATGTAGGGTAGCCCATTAGCGATTGAATTGTTGTCATATTAAATTAAGAATTACGAATTTAAACACAAATAAATACCTATGAATTATATCTGAAAAAAACTTGAATTTCGTTACTTATTTGTAGAAGCGAGATGAAAGACCGACATCTAGGATTTTCGATGAAACTATCACACAGAGGTTCCGAATCTGGATCCGTCCCGTGTAATTGGTGTTCATCATATATATGGAACTCTTCGTGGGCTACTCTATAAATAATTTCCTTTTCTAACATTTTTTATCATCATCCTGTATATCTATAATTCCTCTCATCCTATATTTCATCTTCCCTCTATATGCATCTCCGTATAATATTTTTTGCACCACCGTGTATAACTGTAATTCTACTGCACCTTCAATTCCAAGAGCCCTGTAAACTCAACCGTTAATGGGCTTCCTTATATAATTATTTTATTAGTTATAATTGCACTCTGCTTATGTGCCACCCACGAAAAAAATGATTTCTAACATCTGGAATCGCCCTGTATAATGATAATATACAACGATTACTTTACCACTAAACAATAACAACGCTTGAATGCCACTTTTTGAAGTTCATGCTTTAAGTATATAATAGCATTGGTCCCTCTATATATAATTACTCAATGTTGTGAGTCTGGCGGCGGCGGTACATCAGTTGTTTAGCGCTGACATTATGGACGTAAATAATGAATTTTTATTATACTTTATTTAATGAATGAACCAATATTATAAATTAATATTAGCATTCTGCACAGAAGGTCGTCAGTAGCTACTAAACAAAACAAAAATGAAGGAAATCGGTTGAGAGACACAGGAGAAAATGGTACCTAATCGTTTTGTCTTTGCCTATTTATATATAGATTGCCGTGAAGTGGACGATATTTTATTGAAAAAACACGTCGTTGAAATTTTGTTCAAAAATCAATCAAAAATAATAATTTAATTACAAATATTAGCGGCCACATTTTGATAGGCAACCTGGTAGATAAATATTCTCCTAATCACAAAATGCCTAAAAATTTGGTTTTTGGCAAACACTCGATTGGTGCACTAATTTTGCAGCCGGATCTCGTACTAGGAGGGCTTCGATTCATCGGACGTAAAAAGTTTCAGCAAAATCGATAAGTTGTTTTAACATGATACTTTAACAAACAGTCAGTTAGTATTTTATGTATGTACATTTGTATATAGATTGGCGTCTAGTATGTAAAGATCGCTAAAATTTCCAGTTATAGTTAAAAGTGATTTCGTTCACTTCATTATAGAGCAATAAGAATTCCACAGCTCACACTCGTTCTCGTTAGCGGAATTGCATATAATAGGCGACCGATAATCACATCGTCGCAAAGCTCAATCCAAACACGTCGCGCATTCCATAAGGGGCGAGATATGAGGGAACAAATAATAGTAAACCTTAAGCCAATTATAGAGAAAACAAGAACATTGGGTAGTGGCGTATCCTTGTTTTGTAGATTTTCGTTAAGCGTTTGATAATGTGAAACAGGATAAAGTGTTGCTTGTCATGCATGAAATGAATCCCCCGGCTCATCTTCTGCTTTCAGTTTACTCCTTATATAAAGGCAATTATACCAAAATCAAAATTGTTATTCACGCTATTATCTGTATCAGCAAAATATATTTTATAAGGGATTAACTTTTTGTAAACCTGAAATACTTGGGAAACCAAAAGTAAGTTATAGGACAAACTATATATTGAATTTGTTAGGGTTCCGTATATACAATATACGGATACCCTTATAATATCACTCAGGATTTCTGCCTCTGTCACATCACAGCCATTTTCTCCTAAACTACTGGACGGAAGAGGTTGAAATTTGGTATCAATGTATAGTTTGGCGACCCGATCAGGAGTACATATCGTAAAAGAAAAAATTTTGATTTTAGGGGTATGTCTGGGGGGAAAAACTAAAAAAATCGACCGTTCCCCCCCCTGATCTCCGAAACTACTGAGCCTAAAATTTTGAAAAAATAGGAAATATAGAGCGTTGCCCGAACTTTACAGGAAAATTAAGGAGAATCGATTAATGTTAATTTTGGAGGGCAAATTATAGAATTAAATAAATATTTAAAAATAAAAAAAATTCAAACGCATCATGTAATATATCAAATGAAAGGTCTCATTCTGAGGAACACAAATATATTTTTTTCATATTTTAAAAAAAATTATTTAAAAAGATATTAACGAAAATATACCAAAATTTACCCACCCCCTCCCCCTTGATCTCCGAAAGTACTGAGCCTAAAATTTTGAAAAAAATAGAAAATATAGAGCGTTGCCCGAACTTTACAGGAAAATTAAGGAGAAACCATTAATGTTAATTTTGGGGGGCAAATTATAGAATTAAATAAAAATTTAAAAATAAAAAAATTTTCAAACCCATCATGTAATATATCAAATGAAAGATCTCATTCTGAGGAACACAAATATATTTTTTTCATATATAAAAAAATTATTTAAAAAGATATCAACGAAAATATACCAAAATTTACCAATTCCCCCCCTCCTATCTCCGAAACTATAAAACGTAAAGTTTTGAAAAAAAAATTTATAATTTATAGGATCTGACCTGAAGTGTACTGGAAAAATAAGGAGAAACCTCTACTTTTAATTTTGGGGGGTAATTACAGAATTAAATGGAAAATATAAAATTAAAATTGTTTCTAACCCTTCATGTTATAAATCAAATGAAAGGGCTCATTTCGACGAAAACAAATATATTTTTTTCACATTTTTTAAATAAATTAATTAAAAGATATTAACAAAAATATAAAAAAAATTAACCATCCCCCCCTTATCTCCGAAACCATAAGCTAGAAAATTTTGAAGAAAAAAAAGAATGTATAGCCCCTCACCTGAACTTTACTGAAAAATGAAGGAGAAACCCCTAATATTTATTTTGATGGGGTAAATTATAGAATTAAGTGGAAAATCAAAATTGTTTCTAACCCATTATGTTATATATCAAATGAAAGGGCTCATTATGACGAAAACAAATATATTTTTTTCATATTTTTAAAATAAATTAATTAAAAGATATTAACAAAAATATAAAAAAAATTACCCCCCCCCCTATCACCGAAACCATAAGCTGAAAAATTTTGAAAAAACAATGGAGGTATAGCCCCTTAACTGCACTTTACTGGAAAAATAAGAAAAAATAATATTTTTTTGGAGGGCAAATTATAGAATTAAATGGAAAATAAAAATTATAATTGTTTCTAACGGGTCATATAATATATCAAATCCCAGGGCTTATTATGACGAATAGGTACAAATATATTTTTTTAATTTTTTTAAAATGAGTATTTTAAAATATATTAAAAAAATATTTTAAAAAAATTACACATTCTCCCCGTTATTTCCCAAACTCTAAGACCTCATTTTTTTTGTTTATAGGAAAAATATGAAAAAAAATACCTAATTCTATTATTTGGCCTCCAAATAATAGAATTAAACGGAAAATAAATTACTAGAAACCCCCATAGTAATTTTAGGGACAAATTATACAATTAAATGGAAAATAAGGATTCAATTTTCAAACACATCATGTAATATATCAGATAAAAGGCTCATTATATGAATTACAAATATATCATATTTTTAAATCATTTGTTTAAAAGATATTAAAAATATTAAACATCGACTTAATTCCCACTTTAGAAACTACACTATTTAAAATTTGAAAAATATATTTTATTTATATTTTTAAATAATTTGAATAACAGATTTAATAATTTATAATTTAAACTTTGACCTATTTTGCCGTTTTTCTTCCAATCTACAGAGTCTCAAAACTCAGACAGTAGATTATAAAAGGCATTTCTGAAAGTTTATTAGTAAAATAAAACTCTAATGTTACTTTTTGGGGGCCAAATTAGAAAATTAAATACATATGTATTGTGATAAAAATCAAGCGACTCCTAAAGCAGATAAAATAAAAAGTCTGTGTGTGGAAAATCAAAGTGTATATTTTTTATAAATTTAAAACGCTTCCTTTAAGATATAAGGGTAAGTATAAGAAAATGCACTCATTCCCTGCTTGTCTGAAACTGGAGTATTCGAATCTTGAAGGTGGTACGGAACCCTAAGTATGCGAGTCCGACTCGCACTTGAACAAATTATTTTTATAATGTTCTGGTTCATACATCTTGCGTCTGTTGAAACAAATCTAGGAATACACTTTCTAGTCTAAAGTTGATATTTCAAAGGAATGATCTTTAAGCTTGCGTCACCTACCTGAAAACTTTGTGCACATGGGGTACAAAGTCTCCCAATTTGGACAAATTTTATTTTTAAGTTTTTCGTTTTCTGAAGCGAAAATTTCTTAACTGAGGCCCAGACTTACACATATGAAAATAGATGAGCAAGGGAATAATACTAATAATAATCAATCATCTTTATTCTGCAAATTATAATTATAATTTGCCCTGGAGGAGGCGAAGATTAACTACAAGCTATTCTTTAACTCTTAACCCTCCAATTTACAACCACTTATACTAAAACTAAAACTAATTCCAATCGTCAAACAGCAAATTGTTGTTCTAAAAATAATTTCTTATATTCACATAAGCAAAAAGAGATCTGTCATAAAACTTTAAAAAAAAATATAACCGACTTCTACCTATAACTAAAAAGCTAAAAAATGTAAATATTAAAAGGTGCTCATTCTGTACAAATTAATTACCTACCAATCTAGTATATTTTGCCAAGCAAATCTAAAATCCTTCATTGTGTACTTATCTACTAATTCATCAAACTTGATTGTTGCTTGGCACCGACTTCAAACGTATACTAGATTGGTAGGTAATTAATTTGTGCAGAATGAGCACATTTTAATGTTTACATTTTTTACTTCCTGGGTATGTACCTAACAACATTGAATGTGTTATTTATTTTCTAGAGCTGTATTTTGTTATACAATATTTTTAGCTTTTTAGTTATAGGTAGAAGTCGGTTATATATTTTTTTAAATGTTTTATTTTCAACTTTTTAGTATTTTTGAACTCAGGTAGTTTTCATTCTTTATTTTTTATTTTGTATATATAACCTTAATAGACAGAACCAGGTAACATCGAACGCCTCAACATTACACAATGATACTTTCTCATTTAAATTGACAGGTAAATCTTTACGAACAAAATGTACTAGTACGCGTTGACTTAATAAGCCCAAACTATATTTATGCCTTATGGACTACGCCATGTAACCTTTTTTCAACTTTTTTTGACAACCCTGTATAACTATAGATATTTCCACTCCAACCTATGTACCAACCATCCTGTACATACGACTGCCCACGGACAAGCATAAATTTGTTAGCTGCCTTCTATAGGACGGGGTAGAATCCATGCCATATTTACGGAGTCAAATCCGTTCTATATTCAACCATAGTATATAACTCCTTGTGGGCTAGCCCATAAATTAGTTCATTTTTTATATTTTATATTATCGTCCTGTGTAACATTAATTCCTCTCCACACTTTATGCAACTTCTTATGGGCTCTAAAAGAAATAATTTTTAAATCACACTGTATAAATATAATTCATCTGCAGCATATATTTCAACCATCCTGTACGTGATTTGCTTATGTCCACATCATATAACAGTTTTTTAATCACCCTATATAATTTTAATTTGACATTTTTTCCAACATTTTTATACCACCAAACGTCCAGTCCACCATATCTTCTAACCAGCCTGTATATACGGCTACCTACGGACCACTATCATTCTAGTCCGTCCTATATTTCAATCTTCATATAAATGCAACTCCTATTACTTTACTTTGTGATTTTGTTTGCTATAACTAAACACTCTGTCTATAAACGTACCAAATAGCAGGTTGAAGTTTGAAATGTGTTGTCACTGAATGTTCTATTAGGCCGGGAGAATGTGACAAACAAAAGCAGCGTCTTCGCAAAATGGAAAATTTTGCATTTAAATACGTATTTGCCTGGTATGGAAACAAAACGAGCTTGGTACTCATTGATTTAAGGAGCCAAAAAGACTATCCTTCACTACCTATATGCTTGAGATGTACATAGAAAATTTTCAAATTCGCAATTAAAACTTCCAGTGCCTAAAATTACCGCACTATTACCTTGGAATTAAAATATTTATGAGGAAATGTCCGTTATGTCATTTCGATGAAATTTTTGATAAGAATTTTGGAATTTTCGGCGATTTTCTGCAAAACTGCAAGTTGCACGTCGCAGGAAAGTATATGAGATCACCTAAGGATCTTCCTTAATAGATTAAACGTTAAAAAACTATACACATCCATAAGGAGTTATCGAAAAATCGAGTAAAATATTAGGGATATTGGTCGATTTCCATACACGCATGTGTTCATTCACAAATTTTATCACTTTTCCAATAGAATTCTTTTCCAAAATTTGAAGTTTCACCAATCCTGATATATACTCTATTAAACAAGACCATATTCATTCAAAACGGTTCACCACAGGAGAAGAAATCAGGTAACATACTTACAAAAATAAACGAAAAAATACGCGACGAACTGATAACCTCCTCCTTTTTGGAAGTCGGTTAAAAATGGGGATTAAACGTATTTAAAAAATGAACAGTCCGATAAGAAAAAGAACGCTCAAACAAGGCGGTGAAGTTATGGGGCTTAGTAAGATTATTAAACCTATTATAACGTTTATGAGTTGAGTTTCTGTATATCAGAGTCTCAAATAAATAGACAGGTATGTGGGATTTAAATAAACATTATAAAACCTCCATAAAATGAAGCTTAAACGTTTGGGTAATTTTCAGCCACTTAAGTCGGTATAACTAGGGACTCTGATAATTTTTTCCTCAAGTTCAAACTTAAAATATGTTTATGACTGTATAGCATGCGTAGTCGCAAGTAACATTTTTGCAGTAGGTTGCTCACATGTTCCCTAAATCTAAGCGATGGCAACAATTAGACCCAAATTCTTCACACTGCCTGATAACTCAAGAGTAGCATTATCTAATTTTATACTTAAATTACCTTCAATGCGACGACGTTGATTTCGGCTAGCGAAAAGTAAAACTTTAGATTTATCGGGATTTATATGCAAATTATGTTCTTTTGAAAACTGAATACCCTTCAGTAAGTCTGAATTAATAATTTGTGTGGCTAACTGCACATCTTGAGGATCGAAAATGTGGACAACCTGTCTATCATCAGCGTACATGTGAATATCCGAATTAGTTGTTACAGTCGGAAGGTCAGCTGCATAACAAATACAAAAGTATGGAGCCTTGGGATACACCTGAATAATCATTTAATATGCCCACACTTTGCGAACGCTTCCACAAGTAAGATTCAAAAAATGACATAACAATATCATCGCAACCAAAGTAACGTAGTTTAGCAACAAGTAGATCGTGATCGATTACATAAAAAGCCTTAGAGTAGTCCAGTGCAACCAATATAACTGCTAATTCTTTATCTAATGTTCGAATTATGTTATCAGTGACATTCAGAAGAATATTTTTCTAAATCCAGACTGATGAGCACGTAAGATATTTTTTTTTTTAGTTTTTCCCCCCAAAAGTACCCCTAAAATCAATTTTTTTTCTTTTACGATATGTACTCCTGATCGGGTTACCAAACTCTACATTGATACCAAATTTCAACCTCTTCCGTCCAGTAGTTTAGGAGAAAATTGCTGTGATGTCACAGAGGCAGAAATCTGGAGTGATAGTATAAGGCTATCCGTATAAGTATATACGGAACCCTAAAAAAAGGAGTAATTAAATCCTTATATGACAGAGCCCAAGCAGTTTCAACAACAAAGGAAATGTTTGAGAAAGAGTTATGTTCGATAAAGGAAGTTTTAGAACAAAACGAATACCCAAGAAATTTCATAAACAAAACAATTTACCAAATCGAGAAAAAACAAAGAAACCAACAAACGACACAAACAACACACAATACTTCCAATTTAAATAACAACACACAAACTGATATTAACTCTACAATCATAAACGTTATTCCTTATGTTTCCGGCCTCTCCGAAAAACTTAAACGTATTGGCAATAAATACCAAGTAAATACGATACTTTAAGATCAAATTTGACAAAAACAAAACCGAAAAACGGTACTCAAAGTTCCAAAAATTGTGTGTACAGTGTACCTTGTGCCTGCGGAAAAACATATACCGGTGAGACATCAAGACCTCTCCAACTTAGAACAAAAGAGCACCAATACAACGTCTCAAGAAGACATATAGACAGATCAAGATTGGCAAATCATGTACTCACGGATAATGGTACACACAAAATGGACTGGTATAAGACAAAAATACTACTTAAAGAAGAACATACCAAAAAAAGAAAAATCAAAGAAGGTGTCTGCATGTTCTTGAATAATGGAGAAATCGGGACACCCTCTGTAGAGATACCGGTTGCATGGCAACAACTTCTGACGAATGAACATCAAAAAGGAAACTTCAAAGTCAATTAATCAGTCAATTGATATTACCAAAAAAAGTCAAGCGAATATAGTGCAAAACATTCAAACAAACATTGTTCGACAACGATTCCTGATAAGGAATCGAAACGTCACAATAAAAAACAGATAAGTACAACACAAAATACACAACATATTATACTGGAATACTAGTTGACAAATCTGTAGACCTACTTTCTCACAGTTGATCCTGCGGGAGAGTTTTTTCTATAAGAGGGCAACTAGTGTTCCGGGCAGTTTCCACAAACTGCACTTAGATACTACACCTTGATATTCAAGTACTTAACTTATCTGTATTTTTCAGAAACCATTGCGAGGAGAGAAAATCCCAGATGAATATTCAAAATAATCATTTACCTACTCAAACATTTAGAAACTACTTACAAATTACAAGTTGATTATGAAACACGCCCCAGAACTAGCATGGACAATACCATTATGGAACTTCGTCTTTTTGGCTGTGCTGTATACAATATCCTTGCATTTTTTTCTTAAAAATCTACATATAATATTTTATCACACCTTGTATTCTTTGTCCAACATTATTCATTATCTCTAAAGTTTACTCATCGTTTTGAGCAAACGTTGTTGACTCATTATTTTACTGCATGCAGCGGTCATTGTTCGGATAATGTTTTAAGGCTGGTTATATTGTTACACAGATATTGCATCAACATAATTAAATTCTGTTTATTAATTTGCGTATGATGCCATCACGTTAAACAATTATTTGCTTAATTAGCTGACTTTATTATATTTCTAAATTACATACTCTGCTGAATCCAAAGTCAGTAATAACTGCAAAACCTCAATCGATTTCGAATATCATTCGATGATTTGTTCAATTGAATCCTATAATATTTGAATTTAAGTATAATAATATTATATATAAAATATAATTAATTAAACATTGGGTATTTACTGTTGTTATTTTTGGTTGATCTGTATATCTGGCCAGTCTGCAGGCATTACATTAGTTTCTTTTTAACCGACATCCAAATTGGAGGAGGTTATCCATTTTTCGTCATTATTTTATTATTCAAAAACAGCTTGGGTAATTTTTAAGATTTAAACGGCATTGTATTAAGGAATATTACAGAAAGTTTTTAAGTTTTCTTGGGAATAACATCACAATTGAATTAAAAAAGCTGTATATTGAAAGAAAATACCAAACGTTTCAAAGTCGATTCTGACTTCGTTGTCAATGGCTTTAAAATTTGTAATGAAAATGTAAATTGTGACATTGAAAGTTTGATTTATGACATTTAAGTTGACATAAGATTTTTGTTGTTTTTAATTATACAGGTACCTAGCATAAAGAATTCTAAAGATCGTGTATTAAGTTAAACAGCTTTCAGTTGGAAGAATTTGAAAGGGATGTCTTTAGAATTTATAAGTGGCGTTCCTAGGTACGACTTTGTTATAAGATAGCGCATTCGCCAAAAATGCGATCAAAGAATTCTTATGTTTCACTGATCCCATTAACGTCAAAAGCACGAGGTATAGATACAAGGAGTCCGAACGGTATAGGCTTTTCCGCAGTATTCGTGGTATACAATATTAAACCCAGATCATAGTTCTCTTTTCTGCCACTAGCTGCGCAAATGTTCAGGACGTACCGATGTTATTATTATTATCAAACGTAAATACGCGCTGTCGAATGTCGAAATTATTAAAATTATAAAACTAAGTATAAAATATTAATGTAATTGTTTAAAAATAATTTTAATAAAAAAAATGGGAAGGTGTTATGCTGTTCATGGTTGCCCCAGTGGCCGAAAGGCAAGTGGAAATGTGGCTAAAGTGGGTATATTCAAAGTTCCGAAAATGAGTAACCTAAAAATAATATTAAACATCTGTGTTGTTAATAAATATTATATTTTATGCAATAGTGTATTTGTCAAATCTAAATTGTTTGGTATTTGAATGTTAAACGTCTTTTATTTATAACTAATACGATTAATAAATAATATATTTGATTGTAATCAATTAATTACTTTCCTATTATCAAGCATTGTAATACTGAAATAAATAGGTATTTAACCATTTTTGAATTTATATTTACGACTTAATTTGCAGAAACTATGTTTAAATTCTTTACTTCACTTACGGTTTGTTTAATAGTTTAACTCGTAGAAACAAAAGATGAACTATAATTTTAATTCTTAAAGACTTGTTGATAACATTAATTTATTTTTTTAATAAAATTGTTTCCTGCTGGTTAATTGTATTTATTTATGTACTAATATCACACATTTTTAGCTTTGCAGATTATCGAAATAATATTTTCAGAGCTGTCAGGTGGCTGTCAGTATCAACAAGTTTACCCGCGTAAGGATTTAAACGAGTACTTCCTCAGTGGCGCGCTCTACCGGCAAAACGTTCTGTCCCTTAAAATGCTACCATTTATTTACATTACTTCGTGGTCAAAAGGGAAAATCCAGGAAAAACCTTATTAACTATCCCGATATTGGGTTGTTCAAAAGGAGATGACCATTAATAATTTCTTCCTTAATTGTCGGTAACCAGATACGATTGAATTCTACAGGAGTAGAAGCGATACAATCGGGTTCATTCAAAAGAATTAAGGAAAACTCTTTTATTTTTGGTTTTGTGTTATGTTGTTCTTTGTAAAGTATAGCTGAATTGTCACATTGTATTTTATGGTCTAGGTCCATGCATGTTCACACATTTTCGATTTTTCAAATTGTCGTTTCTTTATGTAATTCTTGTGTTAATTTATTCGTATGTTTAATGATCTCGATGTTTCTCCAATATAAAATGTATTGCATTCGCTAGGAATCTTGTATATATTTAATAACAACAAAAATCTTAAGTCAACTTAAATGTCATAAATCAAACTTTCAATTTGCAATGTACATTTTCATTACAAATTTTAAAGCCATTGACAACGAAGTCAAAATCGACTTTGAAACGTTTGGTATTTTCTTTCAATATACAGATTTTTAAATTCAATTGTGGTGTTATTCCCAAGAAAACTTAAAAATAATCAAGAACATGCCATTTAGAAGACAATTACAGAAAGGTGCCATATAATTTTTCTATAACGTGAGATTTAATATTTTTCAGAAAATCAGTAATTAGGGGACTACTCTTCAGTGAATTTCGGTTGTTTTGTCTAAAACAGCTCAATCAATTTGATTGTTTTAAATTGTATTCTAGAAAGAGATGTTCTAGCTTGATTCCTTTTAATTTGTTATAAACATCAACGTAAATGTCAAATTTTCATCACAAATATCTAACTTAAATGTGAAGATATGCCACGAAAATATATCGTACAGGGTATTTGTAACGGTTTTTATATTATAGGGCTTGCAGTGGAGAGAAATGGCAAAAAAAATTCCAGTAATGTATCGAAAAGTAAAATTGTTGGGTGAGCGATTTTGTCTAATCGGTATACGGTAGTAGTTGTGTGTGCGTGCATCGAAATTCAAGCCACAAGCAATGTGCGTAGTTGAAATACAAGGTGAAGTAAAATTACAGTTAAACAGGTGCGTTCAAAAACTTACAAATAAATGTCATATTGGGTGGTACCTGAGCAGTTTCATATATATAATGGTTAAAATGTAAAGTGGAATAGAACTAAAGTTACACAGGGAGGTTCAAAAAATTTTGTATTGGGTGGCAAATAAATAGCTAGTTAGTAGTATACAAGCTGGCTAAAGTGAGACTGTATATAAGCTAATGCAGTAACAATATTTGAGTGATAGAGCGGAGGGTTCAAAAAATGTTAGAAGCAGTTGCATATACAGAATGATTGAAATATAAGGTGGAGTGGAATTATAGTTAAATAGTGTTGTCAAAAAAAATATATTATATAGTACGGAACATGAGTAGTTGCTAATAGTTGACATATGAGGCGAAGTAAAATTATAGGTATACAGGGTGATTTAAACAATAGAAAAATGGGAAGTCAATAGGGTGAAGAAGATAAATACTTATAAAGGGAGGTTGCAACTTCATGTAGAGTTGAATTATATTTGTACAGGGTGATTCAGAAAATGATAGACTAACAATTTATATTGGGTGACCAATACACAGAAACACATATCCACAGTGTGGTTGCAATATAGGGTAAATTAGAGTTACGATTATATAAAGCGGTCCAAATAATAAAACAAATAAAAAAGTTAAAAATATGTGGAAAATATAGAAAAAATATAAATTAGAGAGAGAGAAACAGAGAGGAAGAAAGAGACAGAGAACGAGGAGATAAGAATACGCAAAAATAATCAACAATAAAAATAATAATTTGGTCAAGTGCGAGTTGGACTCGCATACTTAGGGTTCCGTACTACCTTCAAGATTCTAATATTCCAGTTTCAAACAAGCAGGGAATGAGTGCATTTTTTTATATTTACCCTAATATCTTTTAAAGGAAGCGTTTTAAATTTATAAAAAATATAGACTTTGATTTTCCACACATAGACTTTTTATTTTTCTGCTTTAGGATTCGCTTGATTTTTATCACAATACATATCTATTTAATTTTCTAATTTGGCCCCCAAAAACTAACATTAGAGTTTTATTTTACTAATAAACTTTCAGAGATGCCTTTTATAATCTACTGTCTGAGTTTTGAGGCTCTGTAGATTGAAAGAAAAACGGCCAAAATAGGTCAAAGTTTAAATCATAAATTATTAAATCTGTTATTCAAATTATTTAAAAATATAAATAAAATATATTTTTCAAATTTTAAATAGTGTAGTTTCTAAAGTGGGAATTAAGTCGATGTTTAATATTTTTGTTAATATCTTTTATACAAATGATTTAAAAATATGATATATTTGTAATTCACATAATGAGCCTTTTATCTGATATATTACATGATGCGTTTGAGAATTGAATCTTTATTTTCCATTTAATTGTATAATTTGTCCCTAAAATTACTATGGGGGTTTTCTAATAATTTATTTTCCGTTTAATTCTATTATTTGGAGGCGAAATAATAGAATTAGGGATTTTTTTCATATTTTTCCTTTAAAAAAAGTGAGGTCTTAGAGTTTGGGGAATAACGGGGAGAATGTGTAATTTTTTTAAAATGTATTTTTAATATATTTTAAAATATTCATTTAAAAAAAAATAAAAAATTATTTATTATTCGTCATTTGTATTCGTCATAATGAGCCCTGGGATTTGATATATTACATGACCCGTTAGAAACAATTATAATTTTTTATTTTCCATTTAATTCAATAAAATGAATATGAGGAATTTCTTCTTATTTTTCCAGTAAAGTTCAGGTGAGGGGCTATACTTCCAGTTTTTCAAAATTTTTCAGCTTTTAGTTTCAGAGATAAGGGGGGGAATGGGTAAAATGTTTTATATTTTTGTTAATATCTTTTAATTTATTTATTTTATAAATATGAAAAAAATATATTAGTTTTCTTCATTATGAGCCCTCTTATTTGATATATAACATGCTGGGTTAGAAACAATTTTAATTTTATATTTTCCATTTAATTCTATAATTCGCCTCAAAAAAAATATTAGGGGTTTTTCCTTATTTTTCCAGTAAAGTTCAGGTGAGTGGCTATACCTCCATTGTTTTTCCAAATTTTCCAGCTTATGGTTTCGGAGATAGGGGGGGGCATGGGTAATTTTTTTATATTTTTGTTAATATCTTTTAATTAATTTATTTTTAAAATATAAAAAAATATCTTTGTTTTCGTCATATTGAGCCCTTTCATTTGATATATAACATGATGGGTTAGAAACAATTTTAATTTTAATTTTCCCTTTAATTCTATAATTTGCTCCCCCCCCAAAATAAATATTATGGGTTTCTCCTTATTTTTTCAGTAAAGTTCAGGTGAGGGGCTATACCTCAATTTTTTTTTTCAAAACTTTCCAGCTTATGGTTTCGGGGATAAGGGAGGGGGAATGGGTAATGTTTTTTATATTTTTGTTAATATCTTTTAATTAATTTATTATAAAAATTTGAAAAAAATATATTTGTTTTCGTAGTAATGAGCCCTTTCATTTGATATGTAACATGATGAGTTAGAAACAATTTTAATTTTATATTTTCCATTTAATTCTGTAATTGGCCCCCCAAAATTAAAAGTAGAGGTTTCTCCTTATTTTTCCAGTAAATTTCAGGGCAAAACCTATAAATTTATTTTTTTCAAAACTTTACGTTTTATAGTTTCGGAGATAAAGGGGGGGGGGAATGGGTAAATTTTGGTATATTTTCGTTAATATCTTTTTAAATATATTTTTTTTAATATGAAAAAAATATATTTGTGTTCCTCAGAATGAGACCTTTCATTTGATATATTACATGATGCCTTTGAAATATTTTTTATTTTTAAATTTTTATTTAATTCTATAATTTGCCCCCCAAAATTAATATTAACGGTTTCTCCTTAATTTTCCTGTAAAGTTTGAGCAACGCTCTATATTTCCTATTTTTTTCAAAATTTTAGGCTCAGTAGTTTCGGAGATCAGGGGGGAAAGTTCAATTTTTTTAGTTTTTCCCCCCAGAAGTACCCCTAAAATCAAATTTTTTTCTTTTACGATATGTACTCCTGATCAGGTTACCAAACTATACCTTCATACCAAATTCCAATCTCTTCCGTCCAGTAGTTTTAGGAGAAAATGGCTGTGATGTGACAGAGGCAGAAATCCTGAGTGATATTTGAAGGGTATCCGTATATTGTATATACGGAACCCTAAAAAAGGAATATATGTCAGAAAATAGTTATTGATTGCAAGCAGTTACTAAACGGTTATTATTAATTAATAAGTCAGTTGAATTCGGTTCTTTTTTAAACATAAACTATTGCGTATCCGCTGCTGTTTTTTCGGCGAATTTGTAGAACTTAAGTCCTAGATAAGATTAAGCTCATAATATTAAAAAAACGAGTAAAAACCCAAAAGCAAGAAATAATTTTATAAACTTTTATTTATCTTGCATTGTTAGTATGTGTAGGTCCAAATTGTTCAAAAGAATGACTATTCGAAGAGAGAATTCAATATCTCTGAAAGGTGAAGGTAACCTGAAAATTTCATTGCAACATTCTAACCTCGGAATTACGGGTAACAGTAATTACATGGAAGGGTTCCAGATTCGGAATCTCTATGTGCTAGTTTCCCCGCAAATTCTAGATATCGGTCTCTATATCTCGCGTCTTCAACCTCATAATGAATCTCAATTGATTGATTCTCATAGGTGATGTTCTTTTTTGTCGCTTAAAATGGACTTCTAATGAATTCTAATATTTCAAACAAAAGAGCTACACACCTTTGTTGCAAGTTAAATAATGAATTATTTCTTATATAGACACTGGTTCTTGATTGAGGCATTTGATCGTCACTGGAACCAAATTTGACGTCGATATTAACCAGAGGTTTGTTGCTATTTCCTGAATATTATAAGCCTGGGCTAGGATTATTGACGATTGGCAGGATTAAACTTGTTTTCACAAAGTTTTTCTTAATAATTTTATTTTTGTTTACTGGGACACATATAATTTTTATTACCCATGGTTTTGTATTTTGCTATGCTAATAATTTCTCTGTTAATTCTTGATATGTTTAGACAATAAACCTTAAACAAATTAATTAATAAGTATTCTAAATTATGGTCATTATTTTCGTTAACAAGTTTCCATTTTTCAAAAAATATTAATAATCATAAATCACTGGCGACTCATTTGAGCGCGAACTTCTTCCGCCCATTGATATTTCTTTAGGAATAAGCAAAATTTCCAAGTTGTCGTAATTAGGAATTCTGCCGCTCCGGTTTTTAATTCGCTAACTTCCAAGAGATCCGAGTAGATTCGCGTTAAATTTTTTATGCTGTTCTTGAAGTTAAAATGCTATTTTACGGTGCCATTCATTCCTCGAGTAAGATTGCCAGTTGGAAATAGACTTCGCAAAATTTAATTCTCAATTTGGCGCACTTCTATAATATGTTGAAAATTTCAACATTTACTTTCTTTCTTAAATTTTTTTATATCCTCTCCGGAATAATAGTCGTAACTGTGGAAGATGTCTGGAATACTGAACAGTCGACTTGATATTCAGACAACATATCCTCTTTCGTTTATACCTATGACTACTATTGTTATATGAAATGTTATCCCACAAATGGATATGTTTAAAAATAGTGTGCTTTTCTCTCTGATATTTGAATGGAGCTCAGGTAATCTCCAAGAGAAAGGCTTCAATATGTTTTTGCGGATGAGTATGTACATATATTTGTTCTTAGGAAGAAATATAAATACTGGATTATTATGGTTTTTAGGGTTCCGTATATACAATATACGGATACCCTTATAATATCACTCAGGATTTCTGCCTCTGTCACATCACAGCCATTTTCTCCTAAACTACTGGACGGAAGAGACCTTTCTCCCCTAATTTCCGAAACTACTGAGCCTAAAATTTTGAAAAAAATAGGAAATATAGAACGTTGCCCGAACTTTGCAGAAAAAATAAGGAGAAACCATTAATATTAATTGTGGAGGCAAATTATAGAATTAAATGAAAATTTAATTTTTTTTTATCATATAATACATCAAATGAAAGGTTTCATTCTGAGGAACACAAATATATTTTTTTCGTATTTAAAAAAATTATTTAAAAAGATATTAATGAAAATATACCAAAATTTACTCATTCTGTTCGTTTGTTTGTTTGTTTGTTCGGGCATCACGTAAGAACTACTTAACTGATTTTGCTGAATCTTTTTTTGTTGCGAAGCCTATAGTTTGACTTAAAATATGGTAGACATTTTATCTCTCTAAATTGATAGAAACAATAGATATAGCGAAAAAATTTCTACCATGTTGGGTAATTCAACTACTCAATTGGTTCCACAGCACGCACAAAGTATTAGATACTGGCATCAGCTTAGCTTTTATTCAAAATTCGAAATGTGCAAATGTAACGTGTTTCGATTTAACAAAAATCAGCATATATCAAGCGTAATTTTACAGGGTGTTCTGTATATAGGAAACTTAGTGCGGAGTAGAATTACATGGATTTAAAAAATCTAAACAAAGTTATATTTGGTGTCCTATAAGCAGCTGGATATATACGATGTGGTGGGAATAAGGGGGAGTGGAATTAGTTATACGGGGTGGTCCAAAAAAGATATACTGAGTGGGCCATAAACAGTTCCATATACCAAGTGGTTGAAAAAGGGTAGAATATTAATAAGGTGAATAAAAAAACTTAAAAAAACGTGTTAGGTAAGCAGTTAGGATCTTTGAATTGTGTTCCTAAGATACAATAGCTATGAAATGGGTTGAAGAAATGTTAGAAGCAGTTGTTTGTACAGGGTGTTTGAAATAATACTATTATATTATGTTTGTTTGTTTATTTGTTCGGGTATCACGTAAGAAGTACTTAACTGGTTTTTCTGAATCTTTTTTTGTTGTTGCAAAGCCTATAGTTTGACTTAATGAATTGATGGAGTTATACAGGGTGGAAGAAAAAATGTTATACTGGGTGGCCGATAAGTAGTTGCCAACACAAGGTGGTTGAAATAGCGGGTGAAGTATATTTATACTCCAACAGGTTGGATAATTTTTTTTGTAGGATAGAACATGAGCTGTTGCATATATGCAATATCTGAAACATGGATCGAAGTAAAATTATAGTTCATACAATCTGATTAGAAGTGTTTAAAAATTTTATATTTGGTGGCCCCTAAGCAAATGCACATACAGGGTGGTTAAAATATTTTGTATAGTAAAGTTATGGATATACAGGGTGGCTCAAAAATAAGTTGTTATGTTTGATAAATTGGCAGCGGTGTATACAGGATGGTTTTAATGTAGATGGAAGTAGAGTTAGTTATACAAAGCAGTTAAAAATATTTTTGAATAAAATTGTTGTATAGGGTGGCCAATAATCAGTTGCAGTTTGGGTGAGATTTTAAATAAAAGTTTGGTGTTAGGATGCAAAACTGTGTAACTGTATTGACTCACGAATGGTTCCACCTCATTTTCGTTTTGATGGATTCAAAAAGTTAAAATAAAATTGTTATATAGGGTAGACCATAAACAGTTGCATTCTACTATAAGGAATATATGAAATATGGGGAGAGGCAAGATTATAGTTTTAGAGTGTGTTTAACACAATGTTATAGAAAGCTGCATATAAAGGTTGATTAAATTATAGACTAAAGAGAAATTTTACTTTAAATAGTCTTTCAAAAAATATCAGAAATAATTGTATAGAGCGTAGACCATAAGCAGTTGCATAGCTGAAATATAGGGTAGAGAAGAGTTATAGTCAGGTGTTCAAATATTGGCTGACAAATAAACAACAGCATACTGGATGGTTGCAAATATAGGGTGAAGTAGATTTACAGTTATTCAAGGTTATTAAAAAAAATTCGAATAAAATGGTTATATTGGGTGGCCCATAAGTACTTGCAGTTTGGGCGACATATATTCGGGATTGGTGGATTTATGGTTAAGTAGGGTGGTTCAAACAAGTTAGAATTTTTTTTATATAGGATAACCCATATGTTTCATAAGTTATTTCTTTTTGCGAAGCCTTGAACATTCTGTTCGCGGGTGAAACCGCGGGTAACGGCTAGTAATTTATAATTTAAAAGTTGACCTATTTTGCCTTTATCTTCTTATCTACAGAGCCTCAAAACTCAGACAGTAAGAGGCTTCTCTGCAAGTTTATTAGTAAAATAAAACTCTAATGATAATTTTTGGGGGCCAAATTAGAAAATTAAATACATATGTATTCTTATAAAAATCAAGCTAATCCTGAAGCAGATAAAAAAAAAGTCTATGTGAGGAAAATCAAAGTGTATATTTTTTATAAATTTAAAACGCTTTCTTTAAAAGATATTAGGGTAAATATAAGAAAATGCACTCATTCCCTGCTTGTCTGAAACTGGAATATTAGAATCTTGAAGGTGGTACGGAACCCTTAGTATGCGAGTCCAACTCACACTTGACCAAATTATTTTACATATAAATTATATTAGTAAATTAATAATCTAATGTACCCCAAGCTTCTTAATCAACTCTAAGAACAAATTCTGGTTTCAACTCCAAACTAGCTTCTTTTCCACATCAAATTGCATCGTGTTGTATATATGCCGTATTGTGCCCCTAATGTAGCTCGAATTTCAGTTTGGTCACAGATATCATTCATTCACCTACTCCAATCATCTACGTACCGCGCTTTGATCTCCCAAATGGGGTTATCTTCTATCCTTTAGACTTCATCAGGGGCACAGATCATTTCATTAATTAATTTCCTTTGAGATTCTACGAAACGTTCCACCTTATCTGAGAGGGAGAGAAAAAAAAACTTTTGTCGCAATAATATTTCAAGTGAATAAATACACCGAGGGACCCTTTTTATTGGTATTAAATGCTTATCTTAAACAAAACTGAAATTAGTAGAACAAAACGGGAGATTTCATTATCGCGGTTATTTTTCGCTACAAAATGCCAACTCCAGTAAATCGCTGCTGTCTCTGTCGTTATTCAAGGAGATTCACGATGCAAATGTTGGTCGCTTGTGAAAAAATGAGAGTATTTTCGTTTATTTAAAAAAATAAATGGCCAGTCTTTAGAAGAATAATGGAACGCCGTGGTGATGTGTTGTATTAAATTTAGTATAACATAAATTGTATACACAGTCGTATATATGAGTGACAGGGGCGTAGCTACCGCCGTATCAATGATCGATACGGGGTCTCCGGGCTACAGGGACCACGCAAGCAAAAATTAGTAAAATGTTATTCACAATGTCACTTGATCTAGTTCTTCCCTATAAAAAAACATAAAAAAATGTCATATATGCTTACGAGGGCTGCCTTTTATATTTCGGGATTGGACAACCCTAGTGTTGCAATCTGACAACTGACAGCTCTATGGTAAAGTTTGACATTTTTGAGGTTATACGTACTCAGAACGTTTTGACATTCGAGTGCTATGTGTTGTTTACAGTAACTTAAAGGATTCATCTCGGCCAAAAAAATGGAATTAAATCGTGAACATTTTCGTGCGATTATTTTTTACAACTTTCGACGTGGATTAAGTCAGCAAGAGTGCATGGATGAACTTAATTTAATTTTTGGCGATGAAACTCCATCAAGGACCACTGTTTATCGATGGTATGGTGAATTCAATCGAGGTCATAGTTCACTCCAAGACGAATTTCGTGAAGGTCGTCCAAAAACAGTTGTTGTTCCGGAAACCATTGATTCTGTGCACGAACTGATATTGCAAGATCGTCATGTGACCTATCGTGAGATTGAGTCAACCTTACCCATTAGTGGGACCAGCATACATTCAATATTGCATAAACATTTGAATGTCAAAAAAATTTGTTCAATTCAAAAAATTCCATTAAGAAATTAGTTCGATTCAATAAACTTGCATTCGGTTTTCCGGAGATAATAACATCATGCTTACTATTATTGGCCCTTTTTCAAAATTAAAACTGATAAAAAATTATCTATTGTATAGAGGCAAAAATTTTAGAAAAACTGCAACCGTCTTCTGCTGTAGATGATTTAATAAATTAGTTTGCCGAAAAAAACAAAAAATGTATATTTTTAATTTGAATCGTTAGGCCAGCTCAATTTATAGCAGGAAGTAATAAATTATAACCAATACGTATTTATATTAATTTAATGCAAGCATTTTTGTTTCTTTTCTGAGAAATCTGTACCCTTCACCCAACTAATTTTTATACAGGGCCCCTCCAAGGCACGCTACGCCACTGATGAGTGGTACAATCTTTCCAATATCAATAGAAAATAATTATTAAGACATGGTTCCAAATAATAATTTATGCTCAAGATTTCACCATGAATAGTCTTATTGTCTATTGCCACAGTTTCAGAATTTCGTTGGTGTTTCAACAAAGATGTCATATGACAGTCAGCAAAATGTAAGAAATGTTCTAATAGTTTTAAACAGGTTTCACGTATTCAAAAATTGAAAACATAATCGATGCAGACTTTTTGCCATCTGGAAGTTCATTCTTTGATAGCTTTTTTCCATCTGTCAGACCCATCAGTTTGCCTACTATCTCACACATGATTTTCATTACCAATTCTAGTTCTCGAGATAACAGCTTAAGAGATGGAAGACTATTTGAAAAGGATGAGGAAGGACTTGTAAATCTATGTGAAATTGAAAATTTTGATAATGCATATAAAGATACCAAGCAAAATTATACTAGTAAAAATTTAAATTCATTGTTTATACTCAAGTAAATGAAATTAACCATAATTGTTTCATATCTTTTAGAACATTACCCAGAAAGAACAAATATGTAAAATAAGGTCATGCTAATAACATGAATGGTGGGCTCTAATCCTGCATGGAATTTTTTTTGTTATTTAGTAATTATAAGAAGTTAATAAAGAAATTCAAAATATATATAACATACTATTAAGTGGTGCATGTGTTAAACAAAAACAACTAAACATACATTCTACACAAGGAGAAGAGATTAAAACACTACTGATTAGCTGAATTTATAATACCCTAATTAAGGAAAGTTGTGACTATTAAACAAAGAAGAGTCGTGTATGTAGCAAAATATACACATTCTACATACCAAGCAGAAGACATCAAAACTAGTGATAAACGATCCGCTGAGTTAGCCCACGCCTGGTACAAGCCAGGCAAGGACAGCCTTAGCTATTGGTGATCTCTTCACCATCTACTTCTAGCTAAATTGTTACTTTTTGTCAACTTTGTCACACCTAAAATGCCCTTTTGTCGCCTAATATTGTTTGCGACAAGTTTTTGGTGATAATGTTTGCGACAATTTTTTGGTGACAAACTTTTTAGTGACAACTAATATGTTATGTAAAGTAAAAACTAAAAAATATGTACGAATTAGAGGGTTAAGTTTTTCAGAATGTAACAGCTTCTATATAGGTAAGAATTTAACATTAAAATGTAATGTATACTTAAGTTCCTTTAGATTGAAAAAGTGACTTCACATTTGCCAGTCATTGTTTACTGATAGGTCTGAAGCACAAAACCCGCTCGAGAGAGATATCTTGTTAGTTAGACAATACACCTCTCTCTCACCTGTCTTGGCGATATTGTGCCGATAGGCTGCTCAGTTAGTATCCGGTGGCGTGAGTTCGTTGTTCAATTAGCAGAAGGACTAGGCAAAGGCGCCAGGCCAATGGACACACACAGTTTACAAGGAAAACGACAAGATAACGAAAATTTACAATTTATTCTTGTTCTTTAAATTTACAGAGTTTCCTATATATTGGTCGGTATCAGAGAACAAAATTAAACAGCCTGTATATACATGAATTAGTTAGAGTGAAGTTACAACAAATATTCTATAAATTCTTGCCTTACAATACCCTCGGCAGGAATGCCTTTCCGTTGGTTGGTCTGCTGTCCAAGGTCCTGATCCTGGAGCTATATGCCAATCAGCAGCCGGGGTTCCAATAACTCAGGGCGGCCAGGAGTTGCCACTGTCCTACCAGATGACAAGTCGAATCAAGCCAGAGTTCTGCTCCCTCGATTTGAGCCTAGCGGTTACGTATCTGGGCACTCTTAGCCCCGGCATACATGAAAAAGTTATTGGCCAATTAGAAATAGCCCTAGAAACTGAATTGTCTCCCTGACTAGTATAGACGTATATATGCTCTATAGGATCGGTTCGGCACGTGTATGAGGTTAGGCACCCTACCTTAGTTTTCCCTAACTTCTTCACCCTAAAGTAACTATTTGAATGAATGAAAATACTTTAACAAATAAAGTAAATTTGAAATGCTTCAAATTCTAAGTTAAAATAGATAACGATAAGACCTAAGGTAAATTGCAACTGCTAATTATAGTTTCAAACTAATTTAGATTTAAATAACAAATCAATTATTAATTACAGGTAAAATTTAACGGTAAATCAGATATATAAACAATTACGTTTGAGAGCTAATAATGTGCTTAAAGATAACGGTATAAAAAAATTATATTCAAGATCTAATCATGTGCCTTCTAATCCGACAAACCGTTCGACCACTGAATGAAAGCGAATTTCCGCCGAGATAATGGGAAAACTCAATTCTCTAAATTAATATCAATGTAGGGTACTTTAAAAATGATAAGGTAATAAACGATAAAATGGTTATTGCATCTATATTCATAAATATAATAAAAAAATCAGATGTGAAATCTGGTCATAAACATTTCCCTCAAGTTAAACAATTAAAATAAAGAAAACTAGGCGTAGCAAAATGCTTTAGCCCAGAACCTGCTTGGCTCTCCACTGCAAACTTAGAGAAAGGAGAAATTACAATGTGATTTATTTATAACCAAGCAGACAAGCAACCAATCTAGGCCAATGATTAATGAAAGACCAGCGAGTGACTTAAAAAATATATATCTACTGGTATATCTGTATATAAATCCAATTCAATAAAATAGAAATATATATGAAATACTGAACGAAATGCAAAAAAAATAAAAATAATAGAAATTCTTAAGCCACTCAGATGATCATCCTTAATTGCAGTCCAACCCAGTTGGGAAGCTTCGTCAGCTACTAAATTTAGCCTCACAGGAGATTTCGTCTAGTGGATCAATTTGTCCTTTCCTGAATTTTGGTAGATATCGTCAATCAAACTCTCCCGATTCACCAATACCTAAAAATGCAAAAGAGGCGGGCAATAATTGTTCCCTTTTTGCTTTTTTTTATCACGATACGTGTAAAATCTCTACCAACTAACGATTGCTTATCGATGCCAATTACGTTGCAGATGCAAAGCAAAAAAATTACAAAAAACAATTAATGAACCACACAGTTAAGCCACAAACGATTTATCGTTGCAATAAAACGCGGTATATCGATATTAAGATGAATATGAAACCAGATTCACCCAAGATTTGTTTCCAAAATTATTAGTAGATACGATAAAGTGTGAACAATAGCCGATAAAAAAAACTATAAAAAAATTCATTCGATAAATCAAACTATAACGATAATCTGAATCTGCTTAATTACAATCAAATATACGGTAATAAGGAAAACGATAAATTAAACAAATTCTAGCAGATATTTTCACGATAAAGATAAAGAATTTTCCCAATAAAAAAATTAAACTCGGGATGAAATTCGCCTACATACCGTCTTTATGGCGGTCGGAACAGAAGAGAAAGCCAAATCTATTTCATTCGACAAGCGTTTATCCCACATGTCCAAAGATAAAAGTGGGGAAAGGAAATGACATGTTAAATTTCAAATTTTATTGAGCGCGAAAGCAGGAATATTAATGAATAGTTGGTCAATACAGGAACTAATACAAGATAATTTCGATAAACGAACAAAGCAAAATTTTACTAATTAAATCGTAGATAAAATTTTTTTAATGACAGTTTCCTTCTTCCCAACAAAATTATATTTATTTAATATTTCCAGTTTGGGCGAAAGTTACATCAAAATAGCACGTGATGTTTGTTCTGTCAAGACATCATCGTGCCAAATCAAAGGGACAGAGTTGGACTTAGAATATTTTTTAATCCAATTAGCAATTAAAAGCGATTGCGTAAGCGACTAAAATAGGAATATTTACTTACATGTTTATTTATTAAGATAAAGACACTGGTTTATTACGGTAGAAATCAGTTTAGACAACGATATAAATAGAAAAGTGAATTGAAAAAAATAAAAAGTAATTTATTAACACAATAAATTTTACAGTAAATATCAATGTAACAGGGAGAACGTTAATTCACCCGTTACAGGTCCTACATTCTGATAACTAGTTGCAGGTATATAAAATTGTACCATTTTTTAATCAATTAGTGTCATTCTTGGAAGTTTAAACATTTTAGACTGGCTGATGAATCGTAAACGATACCGCGCGGATGTAGAGGATGCAAACGGTTTGGTCTATTGGGTTGTTAAATAAGTTTATATCCATACAGCCTCCTGCCACCTGTCTTTCCAGTGTGGTGTATTATTTTATACGAATATATGTAACCTAAATTGCCATTTAACATAAATAGCTTAAAAATATGCTTATCAAAGTGAATTGTTTAGTCTTTTTAAAAATGCCTACTTTTGTAGGATTAATTTTATTAAATTTCATTAAATGCATTTCTTCAGGAAATTACCATAAATTACAATAATCTTCTTTCTTACTGTACCTATAGTGTTATTTAAACTGTACTCTTTGTAAATGTGTAATAAACTATTAAAATAATAACCTCTTTAACACGAATCTTTGAAAAAGATGCCAAGCCTGAAAAAAAATGTTAACATAGCAATATAAATACGTTTATTTATTGATAGCAGAAATATATTTAAAATATATGTATTTCTGGCACCAACTTCAAACACAGTTTTCATATACAAATAATATTTCTTTGCTTAAAATATTCAAGTAAATTCATTTTTACTCCTTGTTATTATTGCTATTTTTGAGAAGTTTAGTCTTACAAAATCTTTTTTATGTTCTTTGAACGTGATATTAACAAGTACAAATATGAGGCACTACCATTTTTTTCTTATTTAATCTTTTAACATCAATTACTTTCCAAAACGATCATATAGCAGAAAACTGCTATTAAATACATCAGACAAACACAGTCTAACCTTTGGTAAAGTGACGTCGTTACTATTTTTTTACTAACTCCCAAATTCACCTTGCGGTCAGGATATTCGGTATGTTTTTATATACAAATGGAAAATCAATGTTCACGTTACGACTTAATAAAAATGTCCCGAGATCTCAGTACAAGATTTAATAAAAAGCTTTTCTGGTTAAAGCATATTGATATAAAGCTAAAAGCTTTTATCTTATTTCTCGGCTCCCTTCAACTCATAAGTTTATTGGATTTGCTTGAAAGGTTACTTTCAATTTGAGAGGGTGCAAATGATAACATATTATCCGGGCATTATATAAAAAAATATATGCACATTCCTTGAGCGGGGGTAACGTCATTTTTTAACCCCTTTGAAATTTCTTGGCGAAAGGATTATGTAATCTAATAACTATTCATGAATTTATTGTATCACACAAAATATATTTTTTTATTTTTCAAAAGTCAGAAAAAGTTGTAATATAAAAATCAAAACACCCAGTATTATACACTAATTGATATTTGTTTTGAAATGTTTATAGTAGCGGTCATTTATCAAAAATTGTAATAAACAACTCGAAGTTTTGCGAATATACTAACATTAGGGAGGTCCAAGAAATCATAAATGCTTTAAAAAAGCACCTGGAATAGACCAATTAAGAACGAAAATCTGACTATTTTTCTGTCCGTTTTTAAAATAAGCAATTATACAGTGTGGAACAGGCAAATATAATAAATTCCCTAACAAATAAACAAGCAATAAAAAAAATATAAGGCGTGTCATGTGACAGTTGCCAATACCAACTTTCTTAATTTAAACACAAGACCCTGTATATTATTTATTTTTTGGATTCTCCAAAAAAATCCAGACATAATTCATGTACAATGCCCTACTCCTATCTTCAACTGTTTCGGAAATATAAGTATTTTCAGATTTATTACAAAAATTAACATCAAAAACTGAAAAAAATATTGTATTTCACAAATTCCCTACATTACACTAGAAAATATAATAATAATAATTTGGTCAAGGAGTTGGACTCGCATACTTAGGGTTCCGTACCACCTTCAAGATTCGAATATTCCAGTTTCAGACAAGTAGGGAATGAGTGCATTTTCTGATATTTACCCTTATATCTTTTAAAGGAAGCGTTTTAAATTTATAAAAATATACACTTTAATTTTCCACACATAGTGGAACATTAGAGTTTTATTTTACTAATAACTTTTCAGAGATGCCTTTTATAATCTACTGTCTGAGTTTTGAGGCTCTGTAGATTGGAAGAAAAACGGCAAAATAGGTCAAAGTTTAAATTATAAATTATTAAATCTGTTATTCAAATTATTTAAAAATGTAAATAAAACATATTTTTCAAATTTTAAATACTGTAGTTTCTAAAGTGGGAATTAAGTCGATGTTTAATATTTTTGTTAATATCTTTTATACAAATGATTTAAAAATATGATATATTTGTAATTCACATAATGAGCCTTTTATCTGATATATTACAGGATGCGCTTGAAAATTGAATTTTTATTTTCCATTTAATTGTATAATTTGTCCCTAAAATTGCTATGGGGGTTTTCTAATAATTTATTTTTCGTTTAATTCTATTATTTGGAAGCCAAATAATAGAATTAGGGATTTTCATATTTTGCCTATAAACAGAAAAAAGAGGTCTTAGAGTTTGGAGAATAACGGGGAGAATGGGTATTTTTTTAAATATTTTTTAAAATATTCATTTTAAAAAAATTAAAAAAATATATTTGTATTCGTCATAATGAGCCCTAGGATTTGATATATTACATGACTCGTTAGAAACAATTATATTTTTTTATTTTCCATTTAATTCTATAATTCCGCATATTGTATATACGGAACCCTAAAAAGTAATACTGATTAATACTTAATAATATAAAAAACAAAAAAAAACATTAGTGTCAAGGTAGGAAATGTTGAAAATGCTCTCCGCTAACGTGCTTATCTGGTATAGAATTGTCTTCTAATGTTACTCGACATTTCAGTCGTGACTGATCTAAGCGCAAGCGTGATTCGTCTTTTTAGGTCACCTAAGTTAAAGGGTTTAGTATTGTATACAGTACTTTAGACATATCACCAAAAAAGTAGCCCAATAGTTCAAATCAGGAGATCGTGCTGGCCATTCTATCGATCCGCGCCTCTCAATTCACTATTTGGAAAAATTTGGTTTAGACACTACCGGACATTGATTTCGTACTGAGGCGGTGCTCCATTTTGCTGCAACCTTATTGTATTGGCAGACACTTGTGGGTTTACTGGATCAGGATATAAGTTTGTCAAAATTGGCACGACATTATTTTGGAGCTGTTCTAAATATTTATCTCCATTCAAGTTGCCATCAACTTTGATATGATTTCCAACAATTCCTGTCCAAATATTAATTTTTTCAGGATCTTGCACATTTTGTCTGCCTTCCAGTGAGGATTTTCATTAAGCCAAAAGCGGCAATTTTGATGATTAACATGATCCTGAAGTGTAAATGTGCTCTCATCAGCAAACAAAACATCTTCTAATTGGACCACACTGTTATCTAACCTTACTAGCATTTGTTCACAGAAATACTATAGAAATCGTCTTCAATAAGCTCTTGAGCCGGCATCATTGTATAGGGATGCATTTGACTTTCCTTTAATTGAGGTTCCCCGAATTGGAAAATTCTATTCGAACTATGAACATCCCAAATTTGGACACATTTTTTCCTATTCTCTAAATAGCTGTTAAGTAAATCTAATACTTGTCCCCTTAGCCCTACACTTTCAAGGGTTTTAAGCAAGCCTGGATGACAGACAGCCTTGACCAAATCAATGAAGATATAAAGTGATTTCTCACTTTTATCTAGTGCTTTGTATATTTCCACTGTAAGATCAGCAACTGCATCTTCAGTTGATTTAGTCAAAAACTACAAAGTCGGATTTGTTAAGTTTCCTCAATAACTTTTATTAAATTTGACAATATTAATATCGGTCTGTAGTTTTCTATTTTGTATTTATCTCCAGACGTATACAGTGTGGAACAGCCAAATGGAATAAATTCAATAACGAATAAATGAGGGTTGTAGGGAAAACGCTTAGAAACGTCGATTTGTATTTTTAGAGGCGCATTTTTTCAACAAAAAAAATTATATAAAATGTGTCATGTGACAGTGACCAATACCAACTTTCTTATTTTAAATGAAAGCCCCTGCATAGATTCTCCATAAAGGTCATAATTCATGTACAATGTCCAACACTTATCTTTATTTGTTTCGGAAATAAAGCAAATCTAAAATCCTTCATTGCATACTTATCTACTAATTCATCAAACTTGATTGTTGCTTGGCACCGACTTCAAAAATATACTAGATTGGTAGGTAATTAATTTGTACAGAATGAGCACCTTTTAATATTTACATTTTTTACTTCCTGGGTAGGTACCTAACAACATTGAATGTGTTATTTATTTGCTAGAGTTGTATTTTGTTATAATTATTTTTAGCTTTTTTGTTATGGGTGGAACTCGGTTATATATTTTTTAAATGTTTTATTTTCAACTTTTTAGTTTTTTTTTAACTCAGGTAGTTTTCATTCTTTATTTTTTATTTTTTTGTATGTATAACCTTAATAGACAGGACCAGGTAACATCGAAAGCCTCAACATTACACAATGATACTTTCTCATTTAAATTGACAGGTAAATCTTTACGAACAAAATGTACTAGTAAGCGTTGACTTAATAAGCCCAAAATATATTTATGCCTTATGGACTACGCCATGTAACCTTTTTTTTACTTTTTTTGACAACCCTGTATAACTATAGATAATTTATTTCACTCCAACCTATGTACCAACCACCATGTACATACGACTGCCACGGACAAGCATAAATTTGTTAGCTGCCTTCTGTAAACTATAGGACGGAGTAGAATCCATCCCATATTTACGGAGTCAAATTCGTCCTATATTTCAACCATAGTATATAACTCCTTGTGGGCCACCCCATAAATTATTTCGTTTTTAACATTTTACATTATCGCCCTGTGTAATATTAATTTCTCCCCACTTTATGCAACTTTTATGGACTCTAAAAGAAATAATTTTTTAATCACACTGTATAATTATAATGCAACTCCAGCATATATTTCAACCATCCTGTATATTATTTGCTTATGTCCACATCATATAACAGTTTTTTAATCGCCTTATATAATTTTAATTTCACATTTTTTCTAACATTTCTATACCACCAAACGTTCACTCCACCCTATATTCCAACCATCCTGTATATACGGTCGCCTACGGACCACTATCATTCTAGTCCGTCCTATATTTCAATCTTCATTTAAATGCAACTCCTTCTACCACTTTACTTTGTGATTTTGTTTGTTATAACTAAAGACCCTGTCTATAAACGCATCAAATAGCAGTTTAAAGTTTGACATGTGTTGTCACTGAATTTTCTATTAAGCCGGGAGAATGTGGCAACCAAAAGCACCGTCTTCGCAAATTCGCAAAATGGAAAAATTTGCATTTAAATAGGTATTTGCCTGGTATACAAACAAAATGAGCTTGGTACTCATTAATTCAAGGAACCGAAAATACTATGCTTTACTACCTATATGCTTGAGATGTACATAGAAAATTTTCAAATTCGCAATTAAAACTTCCAGTGCCTAAAATTACCGCACTATTACATTGGAATTAAAATATTTATGAGGAAATGTCCGTTGTCATTTCGATGAAATTTTTGATAAGAATTTTGGAATTTTCAGCGATTTTCTGCAAAACTACAAGTTGCACGTCGTAGAAAAGTATATGAGATCACCTAAAGATCTTCCTTAATAGATTAAACGTTAAAAACTATACACATCCATAAGGAGTTGTCGAAAAATCGACTAAAATATTAGGGATATTGGTCGATTTCCATGCACGCATGTGTTCATTCACAAATTTTATCACTTTATCAATAGAATTCTTTTCCAAAATTTGAAGTTTCACCAATCCGGATATATACTCTATTAAACAAGACCATATTCATTCAAAACGGTTCACCACAGGAGAAGAAATCAGGTAACATACATACAAAAAAAAAGCGAAAAAAATATACGCCACGAATTGATAACCTCCTCCTTTTTGAAAGTCGTTTAATAATATACAGTTGGTATTGGCCACTGTAAAATGTCACACCATAGATAATTTTTTTTGTTCAAAAAATGCGCATTTAAAAATACAAATCGACGTGTCCAAGCGTTTTTCCCAACACGCCCTCCTTTATTCGTTATCGAATTTATTCCTTTGGATATTCTACACTGTATATCCAGACAAATTACCAGAATCTCATTTCTTTTTGAAATCGGTTAAAAATATTGTCTATTCTCCATTTTGCATGATATTTTGCTATTCGTCCGGACTTGCTATACTTACCACCATAAACTTTGTTCAAAGCAATTTAATTGGAATAAAAAAATTGACAAGAATCAAAGAAAATTTCATTACCTTTTACAATCTTTATTATTAAATACAACCGACGCTAATTTAGACATTTTTTTCGTATTATTATAAAAGTTTGTTTGCACCGAAACTTCTACAAGTCGTCAAATCGCACGTAATGATTTCTATGATGAAACTCAGTCATAGGTTTTACGAATTATTTCCGTTTCATGCGAACCCGACATTACTTCTGTTCGTTCCGGCCGGCACACCCTCACCGTAATGAACTGGCCCGGTTTTGTATGGAAAAAGGCATAAATTTTGAAGGAGATCGACGGAAAGAGAGGAACAGAGAAAGCCAACGGAAAAGAGAGAAGTCTCTGATGAAAATCTACAAGTTCCCCGAAAGAAAACTTAGCATGTGAAGTTGTAGGTTATCTTCTGAATCAACACCTCAATTTCGTAATGCGAAGAGTGTATATATATGCGAAATAAATAGATAACTCTTTGACATAAAGACGGTATATTAAAGTGAGTTTGTTTTAATTTCCATATTACAAACTACAGAAAATTCAAACACGATTTTAAATTTTACAACGGGGAAAGTCTAAGACCACATTACGTGATTAGAGTTATCAGTTTCTTCGAATCTGGAATTCAAATAAACAATTTTTTTATATAGCAATGGTTGCCTGCCGGGTTGCCTATAATTATATGGCAACTAGTACTTTTTATTAAAAATTTTCATAGGGCGTTTTTGAAAACTGAATCTTCTTTACTCAAATATCGCTTAAGAAAAATGGCCCCTCAAACTGTTGCTGTAACAGATACAAAAAAATGGAAGACGCATTCTGGATCTCTTTTTTGAGATACATATGATGGTGCAATACACAATGTAACTCTAATATTAATCACCCTTCATATTCTAGTTTTTACCACTCACTACCCTTCACCCTCCCCTAGCGGCAGATTTTTAATATACAGTATATTATCCTTATAGCCACAATCTTCTGTCCACAAACTATTGACTAACACTGCATAGTATACCTTACCTGAGGAAACGCATATACCAGTGAAACATCAATATCTGTCCAAGTACATAAAAAGAAACACCAATACAAATCTGGTGTTGACATATAGACAGATTGCTATTGGTAAACCATGTACTAATTGATAATGGTACCTATTCACAACATTGACTACGACAATACCCAGATGTCACTTAAAGAAGACCACACAAATAAAAATGAAATAAAGTGTTTACATGTTGTTAAACAATGAAGAAATTGGGATACCCTCTATAAACATAAATGACAACATATCCTGTCAAATGAACATCAATAATTTATATTTACAAAAGAACCGACGTCAACTGACTCAAAATAGAAAGATTTTAGAAACCGTGTGGAATCAATCACTATTTTCAGACCTATCTTTTTTGGTATATGATTTAATTAAGGTGCAATTCAATTAAAAATTTTAGCATATTGTTATCTTATCTCTCTCTCTGTGTTCTCCCCCTCTATTTCTCCCTCTCTAATTTTTACTCTTTGTCTATATTCTCCAAATATATTTTAACTTTTTTATTTGTTTTATTATTTGGACCACTTTCTATAAATGTAACTAATTCACTCTATATGCTTCTGTGTACTGGTCACTCCTATATAACTTATTGGTCTATCATTTTCTCAATTTACTGTACAACTATAATTCAACTCAACACAATATTACAACGGTCCTGTAATCTTTAAAACCACCCTGTATAAGTACAAATCCTCTCCACACTATCTATTTTTCTATTGTTTAAATTATTCCTGTATATCAATGATTTAACTTCGCCTATATGTCTAGTATTCCATTTAGGCAACTGTGCATGGTCTACCCTATATAACAAAATTCAACTTTTTGAACCACACTTTAAGACTATAATTTTACTCCCCTTTTATTTCAATCACCCGGTATATTTTTTTAACCCATGTCTATAATTATACTCCATCCTACGTCCTATAATTCAAATATCCTAACTGCTAATGCTTATATAACAAATTTTTTATACATCCTCAATAACAATAATATTACCCCACCCACACATTGTTTAAGCAATTACTTATGTTCCAAACTATATAACTTTTTTAAACCGTCCAGTATAACTGTAATTATACTCCACCTTATATTTCAACCATCCTGTATACTCAACTGCTTCTGACAATTTTTAAAGCCTTTTGTATAACTCTAATTATTCTCTGTTCTATAACGCAAATATCCTCTTTATAACTATAGTTTTGCTCCACTCTTATTTCAACCACCTTGTATACGCAACTACATATGTGCTACCCATTAAAATATTTTTAGAACCACTCTATATAACTAATTCAAAGTGACGATTCATTGTAAATCGCTGAAATCTAGTCCCTTATTTACATTTTTTTCTGATTTTCTAGAAAACCGCAAATCTCATGTTATAGACAATTATATGGGACCTTTCTGTAATGTTTCATAATATAATGCAGTTTAAATCATCAAAATTGCCCAAGCCGCTTTTAAATAATCGTATCAAATACATAAAAAAATTGCAAACGGATTGATAACCTCCTCCTTTTTGGAAGTAGGTTAAAAAAGAGACTTCAAAATCAATTAGACAAGAATGGAATATCTAATTACAAAAAGTTACGCAAACTCTCTACAACCAAAGTATTCCAACAAAACATTGTTCAAAAATCATTTCTGGGAACGAATCGAAAAGTCATGTTTAAACAGATAAGTGCATTCAGATATATCACATACATTAATCAGATAATTTAGATTTAAAAAAGAATTGACTTCAACTGACTTAAAATAAATAGACATATATTCTTTTTTTATCTGATTTGACTAATTATTTTAGCGTATTCCTATTTCTCTCTCTCTCTCTCTGTTTCTCTATTTTGTTTTCTATATTTTCCACATATTTTTTTTATTTCTATAAGTGTAACTCTAAGTCACCCTATATTGCAACCACTATGTATATATTTCTGTGTATTGGTTACCCAAAATAAGTTATTTGTCTGAGCCACCCTGTACAACTATAATTCGACTCCACGCGATGTTGCAACAGCCCTGTATAAGTATTAATTCTCTCCACCCTATTGACAGTTTCTATTTTTGTAATTTTTAAATCACCCTGTATAGCTATAATTCTACTCTGCCCCATATGTCAAGCATAAGCAACTATTTATAGTCCCCACTCTATAACATTTTTTTAACCACCCTGTATGTCTATATTTCCACTCCACCTTATTTTTCATCTAACCTCTATATGCAACTGCTTCTAATATTTTTTTAACCTTTAACTCAAATATCCTTACTGCATATGCTTATTGAACAATTTTTTTAACGTTTTTTGATTCACTGTATAACTATAGTTTTACTCCATTTCAACCACCTTTTATACGCAACAATGCCACCAAATACAACATTTTTTTAACCACCCTGTATAACTTTAGTTCTATTCCTTCTTATTTTCAACCATCCTATATATGCAACTGTTTGTGTTATACCCAATATCACTGTCATTTTTAAGACTTTTTGAACCCACCTGTATAACTGTAATATTACTTCGCCCTATATGTCCAAATGCGCACATTGCTTGCTGCTTGAATTTTGATGCACACACCCACACACACCTACTATCGTATACCGCATAGAGAAGATAGCTCACCTAACAATTTTTGTTTATGATACACTAATAGAATATTTTGTGACAGTTCACTCGACTGTAAGCCCCGTAAAATGAAAACCGTTGCAAACACCCTGTACGATATACTTTCATGACATATGTTGACATTTATGCTAGATGTTAATGAAGAAAATTTGAAATTACAATAATGTTTTTTGCACATATTTTTCTGATTTTCGGAAAAACGGTAAGTTTTACGTTATAGAAAATTGTACGGAAAACAGTGTAGATTCATTGAAGTTCACTGAAGTGTAGTCGGTTGATTACCGTTTTTTCTGATTTTCTGGAAAACCGTAAATCTCACGTTATAGAAATTTATATGGTACCTTTCTGAAATATTCCTTAATGCAATGTCGTTTAAATCATCAAAATTGCCCAAGTCGTTTCTGAATAATCAATGAGCATACATAAAAAAACATGCCGACTAATTGATAACCTCCTCCTTTTTGGAAGTCGGTTAAAAACTTGTTTATCAGAACTGTTTGTGAAAGAATACCAATATAAATAATTAAATTTGGAATAAATATCCCAATTTTTAAGAGTTGGGTCCCCCCTGCAAAAAAAAAAATGAAGTGCCTGTGAAGGATATTGTTAAGGGTCATTTTTTAAATTATATTTAAATGAAACATTGTCGGCATACTTTATTACCGTGATCGAAATTCTTCTAAAAAAATTACCTTAAAATGTGCTTCAAGTCACTATTGGATAGCTCGTAATACGCTAGTAAAGTATCTTTGACAATAGGCATTTGCGCCATCTCGTGTTTTATTTGTAGAACGCTGGTTCTGTCAAAGCCGTAATTTATGTTTCCTGTGTTATAGACTAAAATTTAGTTTTCTCATAAAATGGAAATAAAAACATCAAACCGAAAGTGCAGTGTAGTTGATTTTGAAAATACATCAAGGAAAAATAAAAAATTACAATTCTACCGTTTTCCTGGATTTCTATAGCAATCGGAGAGGAAGGAAAAAATGAATTACAGCAGTTCGTCAAGAGCAATTATATTATATTTCCACGTTTTTAGTCATTACTAAATGTATAAAATTAATCACAATTGTTGTTCTGTTAACAAAAATGAGATTCAAGAACTCTTATAATCAGATAAGTTAATAATGTAAATACTTTTCTTTCCAAAATAAATTGAAATTTGAGGTTAACATAATTTTGAATTTTTTAATTAATAAGATTTTTTAGCAATAAATAAAAAAAGTAACTTTTTAGCTATAGGAGTGATGATAAGCCATGGCAACCAGGAACATATTCAAGGATTTGCTGTGCTCATTTCGATGGAGCAGAAAAATCAAACAATGTAGATACATAACAAAATGTACAATTCAACTATCTTATCTGCAATATATCAATATTTATATTCTTTTAAATGAATAACACTTTATATTCACATTATTTTTATTTTTTTATGAGCGCTTTATTTTTAGTTATTACAAAAGCTATAAATAATATATAATCAATATTCATTTCTTTGTGAATTAACATGTATATTTGCATCTGTTGTTGCTTTATTATCCTTGTTCGAACTTCAAAATTTTTATCTTGGTCCATTAAAACTTCATTGTCAGTGAAATCTACCAATAAATTATATATAATGAATAAGGTTAATTTGTTTTTTTCTTATATATATTTACTTACTATTGTTAATCTCAATTGGAGCTTCATCGACTCCTGAAGATGCAATTTTTTCTTGTCGTAGGTACTCGTAATCTTTCAGCCCACAAACCAGCATGAAGATTTTGCTTTTTTATATACATATTGCAGGGAATACAGTTGGTTATTTTTATGTTTCTTTGGGGAATAACACCACAATAGAAATAAAACTACGTATATTGCAGGAATACCAAACGTTTCAAAGTCTATTCTGACTTCGTTGTCAAAGCCATTGACAACGAAGTCAGAATAGACTTTGAAACGTTTGGTATTCCTGCAATATACGTAGTTTTATTTCTATTGTGGTGTTATTCCCCAAAGAAACATAAAAATAATCAAGAACATGCCACAAACAACGTTTAGAAGACGAATATAGTTGGATTGTAACTTTTATTATGTGCATTGTTTACTTTTTCCCAAACAATTTGACCACTGCAAATCATTGAATTTGTTTCTGGTTGAGATGGATTGCCCCACTGCTGTAATTAAAAATCACAGTTTTGTTAATAGAACAACAGTTATGATTAATTTTATACATACAATAATGACTAACAACGTGGAAATCAAATTTATTTACCCATGATGTCGAACTGGTGCAATTCATTTTTTCTTCATCTCTAATTGCTATGGAAATCCATGAAAGTGGTATAATTGTAATTTTGGATTTTTTTCTTGGTGTATTTTTACAATCAACTACACCGCACTTTCGGTTTGATGTTTTTCTTTCCATTTTATGGGATAACTAAATTTTAATCTATAACACAGGAATCATAAATTACGGCTTTGACAGAACCAGCGCTCCACAAATAAGACACCAGATGGCGCAAATATCTATTGTCAAAGATACTTTACTAGCGTATAAGTTTATAACTTTTGTATGAAACCAGTTTCTTGGGAATGCATTCTAGAAAAGTTATTATGCTGTTCTGCTAGTTTTTGCGCCCCCGGTATATTTCAGTTACTTAGTAACTACGTAAGAATTACTTATAATCAAAATGCAAATGAAAACAATTCCATATTTAAGTAACTATCGAAGAAATTAAGAAACCATATTGACATTCCTATTCTAAATCAATGGATAGTATTCCCTTTTCAATAAAGGACTGAAAAGTCAGCATAATTAAAGGGAATGCATGAAGTTAACTCATTCATAAATTTTTGTCGAAAGAACTACAGAACCAGCATTTGTTTTCTGATGCAGCAAATTTGAGATCTGTTGTTAGTATTTCAACTTTCCCAATTATTTAGTTCAGTCTTCATGCGGGAGAATTTTAGCTGAACCAGTTACCGCTGAATTTTATAGTCCAATGAACGTATTACTATTAAGGGAACGAGAGAGACCATAATGAACGTATTCTGTTTAGTCTGCGATTCGCTAATTTCATGGAGAGTTTTCAATATTCTGATATATTAGAAGCGAAGGCGGTAAAACGGTCACAAATACAATATAGTATTTAATTTAATAAACCTAAATTTACAAACATTATCATGTATGTAACTATTGTTTGATCCCAATTAAAAGAATAAATTTTTAAATAACATGTCCTTAAATGTAAGATTGCAGGGCCCTCTACCGGGTCAAATTGTAAATCTAACCCATTTAGATACAAACAAAAACGTACATCACAAGTTTTCAAACAACTCGGTCGTCGTGCCACCTACGGGGTTAAATTATACATCTATTCCACCCAAACATACACAAAAAGTTTCATAAAAACCTACTGCAGAGCCACCTATCGAGACCAAGTGTGAATCTAAACCTTCTAAGGACTCACCCAAATACCAACTAAAAAGTTCAATGAATCATAAAAAATAACTTAGATATAAAAATAGTGTCCCATCTGCGGGCCGAACCTAAGACCTTCGCATTGTTAGCAAAGCGCTCTAATCAACTGAGCTAATGTGCTCTAACATCTAACTGATGCCGAGAGAGTGATTATAACAGCGAGGGGTTGATTGAACAATTATGTTCATATTTGAAGACGCGAGATGTAAGACCGACATCTAGGATTTTCGAGAGAATTAGCACACAGAAGTTCCGAATCTGGAGCAGTTCTGTGTAATTGCTGTTCTCCCTTAACTCCTAGGACAGAATGTCAAGATAAAATTTTCAGGTTACTTCACCTGTCACAGATATTGAATACTCTCTAGAAAATCCTAGATGTCGGTCTTACATCTCGCGTCTTCAAATTTAAAGAAATGTATTAAATACATGAAGAAGTGTTCGAGAGGACATTCAATTGTCGGAAGCGCAACTGATGAAGGTTCCCTAACCAGAAACAATATATATTATATACAGGGTGTTCCTAAATTTGAGGTACAAACGAAAAGGGGAGATTCCTTGAATAGTTTTAGGAAGAAAAAGTCCCATAAACATATGTCCGCAAACGTTTCGTTTTCAAGATACAGAGTGTAAGTTTCAATTTTTTTCAAGTTTTCTTCTCATGGTATCTGCATTTCACAAGATATTCAAATGTAATTTGGAATTCATATTACAATTAAGAGTTTACACCTTGTGACATGACAATTACGATTGCATATCTATAGGGTGAAATTTTTTCGGGAACACTGTCCACTTTGGGTACTTTCAAAAATTGTAAATAAAAGCTTTGTTGTTATACCAAACTTTATGTTCTCTCGTAGTTTTGTCGTATCTACTACCGGTTTCGAGAAAAAAATTTGGAATGATTCTCTTGAAATCCTCAGAAAATTCCGAATTGTCATAGAAATCTAGTTACCTACCTAGTAGGCTGTGGTGAATCAATAAATTTATTGTTAGTTTTGACACATCAAATTAAACTCCTGTGTTTTCAAAATTAAAGATGGTTGCATTTTAATATCAAAACATGCCGAATTTTACGAATTCCGAAATGGCTGACATGCATTTCATATATGGTCTTGCAAATGGTAATTCAAGAGAAGCTAAGCGTCTTTACATGGAACGCTATCCCAATAGAGTGATGCCTGGTCATCGGATGTTCTCTAATATTCACAGGCGTCTTTTAGAAACTGGATCTTTTTCTGCGAAAAATATTAATGCAGGTAGACCACGAAGTGTGAGAACACCACGACTCGAAGAGGCAGTGCTGAACGAAATAGAAGAGCATCCAGGAACCAGTACAAGAAAAAATAGTGTTACCTTAAATACTAGTCATCAAGTTGTTTGGCAGATCTTGCGGGATTCTTTGCTCTATCCTTATCACATTCAGAGGGTGCAGGCGCTCTTGCCTCGAGATTGTCATCCAAGAATTATTTTTTGTCAGTGGTACCTCAACAGACTATTGAACAATCCTCATTTTGATTGCCAAATCCTATTCACTGATGAAGCCTGTTTCTCAAGGACTTCAATCATAAATTTTGAGAATTAACACATATGGGCTGAGGAAAATCCACATAAAATTGCAGAAGCTTATTTTCAAGAGGAATTTTCATTAAATGTGTGGGGTGGTAATATTGGCGATTATTTGATTGGTCCTTTCTTCTTGCCAGGGCGACTTACTGGTCAATCATACAGACATTTTTTAGAGAACGATTTGCCCTTGTTATTGGATGATATACCTCTTATGATGGAACGTGAAATGTGGTTCATGCACGACGGTGCTCCTGCTCATTTTTCACTTTTGGCTCGGGAGTATTTGAACGAAAATTATGTAAACAGGTGGATTGGACGAGGTGGACATCAGCCATGGCCCGCCAGATCCCCAGATTTAAATAGTTTCGATTTCTTTCTATGGGGCCATCTGAAATCTCTAGTGTACATAACGCCAGTGAATACCGTAGACGAACTGAGAAATCGTATAATAGGCGCGTTTGATACAATTAGGAATACTCCAGGAGTGTTTGAAAGAGTTCGATCGTCTATGAGAAGAAGAACAGAAGCTTGTATAAGGGTTGGGGGAGGACATTTTCAACAATTGCTGTAGTTTAGTTCCTTTGTTGTTATTTAGTTTTTTTATTATGATTAATTTTTGAGTTGTACGTTTCTTGCAGTTTATCGAATCTTTAAGAATCATTTTTAGTTTAATAATTCAAATTTTTTTTCTCGAAATCGGTAGTAGATACGACAAAACTACAAGAGGACATAAAATTTGCTATAACAACAAAGCTTTTCTTTACAATTTTTGAAAGTACCAGTGGCTCACCAAAAAAAAGTTCTGAAGGACAACAGTGGACAGTGTTCCCGAAAAAATATCACCCTGTAGATTTGCAATCGAAATTGGCATGTCACAAGGTGTAAACTCTTAATTGTAATATATATGCCAAATTTCATTTGAAAACTTGAAAAAAATTGAAACTTTAACACTCTGTATCTCGAAAACGAAACGTTTGCGGACCCATGTTTATGAGACTTTTTCTTCCTAAAACTATTCAAGGAATCTCCCCTTTTTGTTTGTACCTCCGATTTAGGAACACCCTCTATAATATATATTGTCTTGCGTACAAAGGAATGACACCCCGAAGAGAGTAATTATGTTCATACTTAAACAAATTAATAGGAAATACTGTTAAATTGTACTATACATCTATTTGTGCTAATCGCATTAAAATCCATTGGGTTGTTTAATAGATCTACGCGTACACAGGGGCAGTTGGTAAGAAGCAATTTTGTTTTATGCTATATCTTTAGAAAGCAATAATAAACATGTAATTATGTGCAACGGTACAACTCAGATAAACTTCCCGATCAACCCTTTGGTCAAAGGGTTAAGTTTATTATTATTTTCGGCTTATTCCAAATTACAAACTCAATTCAACACATAATGAGTACACTATTACTTCTCAACAACTAGGTATTGGTTGTTTTATCACTACAGTGGTTGGTGATAGGAGAAGAGCGAAATGTTTCGTCTCGTGTAAGTCAGTTTGACATTTTCTCCCTTCGACTCTGTTACAGAGAAGGAGAACATTTTTGTCATCCCGACAAGCGACAAGTGTTTAAGCTTTTATCCTCAGCAAAGAAAGTTAAGAAACGATATGTTTTAAGTAAATAAGCTGAATTTATTGAAGAAGTAGAAGTCTATTTCCCTCTAGTGACAACGCAAATTTCATTTTGGGAGATTGTCAACAAACACAATTTTATGATTACGGAGAAATGCATCAAGTTAAGGGAGAACAGCAATTACACGTAACGGCTCCACATTCGGAACCTCTGTGTGCTGATTCTCTCGAAAATCCTAGATGTAGGTCTTACATCTCGCGTCGTTAAATATTTCATATTATTGAGATTTTTTGAAATCCAAACATTTTTAATAATTTTCACATTCTTAACATCTTGGCATTTTTGTCAAGTATGAAATTTTTAATATTTTCGATTTTATTGACATGTTTTACTTTTTTTATATTTTTGACATTTTAAACATTTTTTAAATTTTTGTCATTTGAAATATTTTATATTTGGTCATTCCTGATATTTAATATTTTTGACATTGTTAAAGTTTTTGACATTTTTTAAAGTTCCAAAATTTTTGGAGTTTTTTAATATTTAGAAATTTTGATATTTTTGGCAATTTTGACATTTTTGATATTTTTTACATTTTTAATATTGTGACATTTTTGACATGTTTGACATTCTTTGCATTTTTGACACATTTGATATTTTATTGATTTTTGACATTTATGACAGTTTTTACTTTTTTGACATTTTTGACATTTGAAATCTTTGAGTTTTTGACATTCCTGATGTTTTATATTTATGACATAATTAAAATTTTTTACATTTTTTTAAGTTCTAACATTTTTGATATTTTTGACATTTATTAAAATTTGTTATTTTGGCATTTCTTTAGTAGTTGAATTTACAAAAAAAATGCTTGAAATATATTTATTCCAAATACTTTACCAAATTTTATCAAAATCATATTAGCAATTTGATAATAAAGCATCATATTTTTCATCAATTAGATGTTGAATCTAAAAAGTGTCTTAATGTTTTTGCGTAATGCTGCCCAATCCAACAAACAAAAGAACATACCAAAAAGTTTCAAGAAAAAAGTGTACGCTCTACTACACATTGTTGGCGTCTCCCAGATATTTGTTTGCACAAATCTTTAATGTACAATTACGAAAAGTAATTTACTGTATGAGCAAATTACTCATTAAGTGTGTTTTATGGTCACATAATGGCTTGAATCTTACCAATTGATGACTACCTCAAAGTTAAAATCTAAACTCGTAAAAAAAGCATGAATGTCCAAAACGCTGATTATGCATATTTAACAAGGTAGGAATCTGCTCCTTAACAAGATACGTGAGCGACCCGGAAATATAAACACTCAGCAAAACGGCGTTGCATAATTTATAATATCATTCAAATTCAACTCAAAGCGACCCTCTCTGCTGGTCATACATGATGATTAAAACGAAGATTAATGCCTCGTAATTTCCCATTCCTCTGAGAGGTTTCTCCATCCATTAAGACATTGCTGACACAAGAACGAAACAAATCGCCAAGAGTGGTGTAACAGGCAATATATCTCCGTACACATCTGCTAGATGTAAATAGATACAAATGCATTAAGTTGGGCACAGCAGCGTTTCTATTTGTTGTCGAAAGCCACCAAGAATCATTAGAGTTGTATGCCCTTGTTTCCACGAGCAGATTTTAGTTAATCGAGATATTTAACTTTCGGCGGGGGTGTATTATGAAGTGCCGTGCCGTGGTGGCGCACCCCAGCTCGACCTCGGCGTTGTTGATTCGTAATAAACGACGATCGAAGGTGGTCGAGAGCGACCACAGGGCATTCGATTCGAAGGGAAATTCTGCGAACAACATTCGAAGTGTTTATCTCCAGCTCTCTGGGAATTGCCAAATGTTTCGGACACACTATCACTTCGGAAACTCGTTTTCTCGTTTCGAATTCGTTACACTAGTATCTACTTTGCGTTTATCGAATATTAAAGGCTCAATTGTAATAAGAGAATGAATTTTATTCCATTTTCTTTTTGGTGCCATACATTTTTAGGTTTTTAGATATTTGATTTATATAGACTTGAATCGCCTGTGGTCGAAATTCGACCAATTGTGTCAATGAGTAATGAAATTCAACTTCTTGTTCATATATAATTAATAAGACTTTATTTGTGTTGAATTCCTAATTCTCAATTTAACATGAAAAGAGACAGTAAGTGGAAATTAATCACAAAAATTTAGTTACCACAAAATTTCTTAGAATTAAATAATTCAGCTTTTAACCGGCAGAATAATATAGAAAATAGAATAAATGACAATTCCATTTGAAAATATTGAATAGTTATGAAGTAGAAATCGTATATCTAGAAATTGCAAATTAATCTGTTTTAATTTATTACTAATACTTATTCAATATCCATTTGTACATTTAATAAATAGTACATGGGTGACCGAACTTTACTGGTAAATTCAAGGATTCTTCAAAACTATTTTTTCTCAAGATGAAATCTTTCAGTTTAATTTCAATTCTCTAACATTTATTAAACTACTCATTATAATAATTCCACTTCATAATATATTTCCACAACCCTTTATATATAACTGCTAATGGACAATATAAAAATGTTTGATAACATTTTTCTAACCACCCTATGCAACTATAGTAATTCTACTCTGGACTATATTTTAACTACGCTGTATATACAACTGCTCATGAACCACGCATCATATTTTTTTAACCTGGCAAAACTATAATTCCATTCCAACCATTCTATATATGCGACTTCCATATTTACTCTTTTTGTTTCTACATTTTTTAACTATTTCCTATAACTATATTCCAATCATCATATATATGCAACCCATGATGGGCTACCCAATATACCATTTCCCTTTCTAACTTTTTTGTAATTACCCTGTATAACAATAATTCCTCTCACACTATCCTATATATGCAACTGCATGTGAGATTCGAAATGTTGCATTCTAATATTTCTAACCACACTGTATAACTTTAACCTTACTCCAGTACATATTTACACCACCCTGTATATGCGTCCCTGTACATTTTTTGCGCACCCTGTATAATTGTAAGTCTACTGCGCCCTTTATTCCATGAACGCTGTAAATTCAATCACTACTGAGCTATATTAACTCTTTTCATTTCTATTTTTTTTTAACTAACTTCTGTAACTACAATTTTAGTACGCCTTATATTTCAATCATTAAATTGATGCAACTCATGGTGGCAGCCCTACAAATCATTTCTTTTTCTAATATTTTTTTTAATCACCCTGTATAACTATAATTCCTCTCACTCTATATTGCATCTATCCTATATATGCCACTGCCTATGGGCTACAAAATGTTGCATTTTTTATACCACACTGTATTACTATAATTCTTCTCCAGCATATTTCCATCATACCTGTATATGTATCCCTATATAATATTTTTTGCACTATGATTCTACTGCGCCCTCTATTCCAAGTACCCTGTAAATGCAACCGCTAATAGGCTACCCTATATAATTCTTTTTTCTAACCACCTTTTATAACTATAATTGCACTCCACTCAATATTCTAAACAGTCTGAACCTGCAACCCAATAAAACATTTGGTTTCTAACATACCTAGAATCACCCTGTATAATTTTATTCTACAGTGCCTTATATCTCAGTCTATTTATATAAGCATATGTAACCTCTCTCAAGACAACTTTATTGTGTGCCTCAAATTAATATGAAAACACATAACTTTTTACCCAGTCAAAAATGGCCCAACCAGCATTTTTTACTTTAAAATCTTGAAAGGTTCAACATTTAAAAAGTAATGCTAGAAAAACAGTAATGAAATTTTTATAAGATCCTACACATCAATTTGCATTGAAATAATTTTTTATAGCAGTTTTATTCTCAAGTAGGTCACCAAATCACCCTGTATTGAACAATGCTGTCATAATTGTACCAGTCTCGTTCTTCCTCGATAATACGATTTTTTTCGAGCAATCAATTTGCATCTACATGCCAAATCCCCAAAATGGAATTTCGACAAAATGGTAAAATAAACAAACATTATATCTATTATACTATTACATAAATAAGTAAAAATATGTTTGGAGCATATATATCACATCTCGTCAAAAGAACATTAAACAATTTTTGACTGACTGCTATTTTAGATGACATCTTAAAATTTATTTAAAATATTCCTTTGAACGCAGTAAAGGATACACCAAAATATTAATAAATTGTTATGAAATTTGTGATAAATTCATGACTAAAAAAATGTATATACTCAAGTTGGCATTACTTAACTTTAGAATCTCCAAATAGTTATTGTACTTACGTAAAACTTTTCATGTGAATTCTTCTGTAAATGCGCAAAATTCTTAAAAACACATTCAAATTGATCACAACACAAAATTTTCTGAAGTCAAGGTTTTTGTAAAATACTGACTTCATAAATGAATAGAAAAGAAGGTTTTTCAATTGCTGTCAAATTTCGAACATTAGATTTTAAGGCTTAAGGTAATTTTTCATAGTGGGCGCCATCTCAATTAGTTTATATCAATAATTTATATTCAATTTACTTATTTTAATAAATGAAATAAATAAAGATTCTTCATATATTCTGCACATCCACGGCACATTCCCTTTCGAATGGCATACGTTTCATTACCCTCCTTTCTAAATAAAGGCCTAAAATGGGGTGGTGGGTTTCCGTCTTTGCATATTAATAATAGTATGATGAGTACTGGAAGTACATATACAATCAAAGATATTCAACTGCGAACATGAGACACTTAAATTTATGTCGTGTACTTGAAATATTTAGCTATACAACTACCTACCCTTAAAACGCGGTTGTCGAAAGAATGTGTTTTTCAATTATTAAAGAAACGCATTTGAAATGAATGAATAAACAATAAAACAATGTTGTTATTGAAATCAATCAGGACTACAAAAAGGTAGTATACATAGTTCTTCAAACAAGGTTACATGCTCGAAACCCAAGCCATAAATAGGACTTGTAGGCCCCGCCCCTTTGATTGCCGATTATTTGGATATATGTACATTTATGATGAACCATTCAATTTACGAGTTAGGCTGGGTAACCCAGGTACTTTAATTTTTGTTTTCATTTTGACACGTATTTCATAAATTTGCTTATTTATGTAGTCTAGTGTATAAAGTGTTACTCCCCGTAAATCTTAAGTGAAGAGTAATTAAAGAATTGACACTGGCCGCAAAACCCTACAAACTTTAATTGAATCAATTTTTCGATAGTTTTACAATTTGTGATTTTCTTATGTATCCATATGTGTACAGAAGCGTACCCAGCTTTTCGTTTAAGGAGGGACAAGTTAAAAAAAAATAATTTGGGCCAAGTGCGAGTTGGACTCGCATACTAAGGGATCCGTCCCACTTTCAAGATTCTAATATTCCAGTTTCAGAAAAGCAGGGAATGAGTGCATTTTTTTTATATTTACCCTAATATCTTTTAAAAGAAGCGTTTTAAATTTATAAAAAATATACACTTTGATTTTCCACATATAGACTTTTTATTTTATCTGCAAGGATTCGCTTGATTTTTATAAGAATACATATGTATTTAATTTTCTAATTTGGCCCCCAAAAATTAACATTAGATTTTTATTTTACTAATAAACTTTCAGAGAAGCATTTTATAATCTACTTTCTGAATTTTGAGGCTCTGTAGGTTGGAAGATAAAGGACAAAATAGGTCAAGTTTTAAATTATAAATTATTAAATCTGTTATTGAAATTATTTGAAAATACAAATAAAGTATATTTTTCAAAATTTAAATAGTGTAGTTTCTAAAGTGGGAATTAAGTCGTTGTTTAATATTTTTGTTAATACCTTTTAAACAAATGATTTAAAAAATTGATATATTTGTAATTTACATAATGAGCCTTTTATCTGATATATTACATGATGGGTTTAAAAATTGAATTTTTATTTCCCTAAAATTACTATGGGGGTTTTCTAATAATTTTTCTTATACGTTTCAAGTGAGCCCTAAGTATTTTCAAAATTTTAGGTAGTATGGTTTGGAAATAAAGCGAGAAATGAGAATATTTTATATATTTATGTTAATATCTTCTAAACAATTTATTTTATAAATATGAAAAATATATAACATGATGCCTTAAAAGCAATTTTAATTTTATATTTTCCATTTAATTCTGTAATTTGCTCCCCAAAATTAAAAATACCGGTTTCTCCCTATATCTCTAATTTTTTTTTTAAATTTTACGTTTTATGGTTTCGGTGATAAAGAGGGGGGATGGGTAAATTTTAGTATATTTTCGTTAATATATTTTTAACTATCTTTTTTAAATCTGCAAAAAATATATTTGTGTTCCTCAGAATGGGACCTTTCATTTGATGTATTACATGATGCGTGTGAAAAATTTTTTATTTTTATATTTTCATTTAATTCAATAATTTGCCCCCTAAAATTAATATTAATGGTTTCTTCTTATTTTTCCTGTAAAGTTTGGGCAACGTCCTATATTTCCTTTTTTTTTCAATTTTTTAGGCTCAGTAGTTTCGGAAATCAGAGGGGGAACGGTCGATTTTTTGAGTTTTTGCCCCCAGAAGTACCCATAAAATCAAAATTTCTTCTTTTACCTTATGTACTCCTATACACTGGTACCAGATTTCAACCTCTTTTTTCCAGTAGTTTAGGAAAAAAATGCGGTGATGTGAGAGAGGCAGAAATCCGGAGTGATAGTATAAGAGTATCCATATATTGTATATACGGAACCCTAAAAATGTCACAGAAAGGGGCAATTCGAAAAAAAATTGTCCAAGAGAGAAGTGCGAATCAGAAAAAATTTTAGTCTAGGGGGCAAGTCAGCAAGTTTTTGGGAAGCTTTATTGACTGACGATTTTTAAGGAAAAGTGGGAAGCAGCTGAATATTGTTAAGGCAACATCTGTAACTTAATTTTCACATATTTCTAAAAATCATCTGATGTATTGCGGTTTTGTGAAACAGGCGTGTGTTGAGAAGTTGCATTATAACTTATAGCTTATTCCGTGAAAATTCCACAAAACACGAAGCTTTGTTGATTGGCTTGACGGTTTTTAATAATAAAGAGGAATCGCAATATTTACTCTACGACACTGACATTTTTCATTTCGTTCTTATGAACGAGAAATCGGAAAGATGCTTATAGTAAAAAGATAAAACGGCCAGAAAAAATATCAGCGTTTTTCTCGTTCGAGTTGTCGCAAATTTTATTCGTTCCACCAGATTGTTTCAGCCATCTATGACCTCTTTTCACATAAAACCGTCTCGGATTCTCAGTCGGAAGGATTTTTCGCCCTTTTCCGTTTACATGTTGAGCAAATATTATGATTTCTTTTGCTTGACTCAATATTCGATTTCATATTTGACGACTATTCTGCTTTGGCAGGTCGAAATCAAATGTCTATAGCGCTTCGAAGAACAAATCTCGTATATTACGATTGATTGGATAGAAAAGGATTTTTCAGCTTTGATCGTTGACTCGACGACCGAAATGTTTGAGTGAAACTCGTGAAAATAACAGCTAAAGGTATCTGCTGGCGCGTTGCGTTGGTTGGCGTTGGTGTTCGCCTGAAAACTAATCGACGACCAGCGACGTCAATATGCAATATAAAACATTACTCGGTTCGTATTAAACGCATTTTGCAGCAAGAGCTAATTCCTATTTTCGAAGCATAGGTGGGTTTCGGCAATATTAAATTGTTGTGTATCAATATCAAGGAACATGTGAATGGTAGTATGTTGTTTGGCATTTTTAATATTAGATTGTGAAATATTGATCTATAATTTATAACATGTGAATAAGCAAACAGGAAATACGGGTTAACGTGAAAATTCAATTGGCGCAGGGAGCAGTTCAACCAAATTTTCTAGGGTAGTATCTAAACAAAACAAACTGCAAAAAGAATGCAGTTTGTCTCTAGATCAGATTATTTGGTTAATATAATTATGTTTTCAGAATGAAATTTGTGGCATGTTTTTCGATGTTTAAGTACTTCTAGGGAAATAACACCACAAGCCTGGAAAAATTTGTGTATACGTTTCGGGGTCTAGGTCAGACCCCGTTGTCTATGGTTAAGAAACTATGAATAAAAAAGGCACAATTAGAAAATGTATTAAAATATTTGACAATATCTATTATTTGAATTCTGACGTAACTAAGGGAATTTTATTTGTAATATACAGAAACTTCTAAAGATAATATAATCATAAAGTTCCTTTCAAATTGGAAGAATTTGAAAGGGTAATCTTCAGACTTTTATGTGTGCGACTTTTTTATTCGCCAAAAATGCGACCAAATAATTTTGTTGATTCAGTGATCACATTAAAAACGTAAGGGAAAACCTAGGAAAAATCTTTTAAACTATCCCGATATTGGGTTGTTCCCAAGGACATGACCATTAGCAATTTCTTCCTTAATCATCGGCAACCAGGAACGACTGAATTCTATGGAGGTAGTAGCGATACAATCGTTTTCATTTAACAAAATTAAAGCAGACTCTTTTAGTTTTCTTTTGGTGTTGTGTTTTTCTTTGTGTAATATAACTGAATTTTGAAATTGCATTTTATGACCAAGGTCACAAGCATCTTCACAAATTTTGGACTGTTCAATCTTTCCAATATTTAGAGGTCTAGACGCTTCTCCAATATAGAATTTATTACATTCACAAGGGATTTTGTAAATGCAAATTTTTGTATTTTGAGTTGTGCATTTTGGTTTGGTTTTGATATAATTGATTTTAGTGGAGTTGTTTTAAAATGATGTTTTAATATTATATCTATTTGCTACTCTTTTTAGTCTTTCTAATAGACCCTGTATGTATGGTATTGTCATTGTATTAATGTAATTATCTTGGGAGTCAGTGTTGCTTGGTGAAGTTTGATGTGGGTTGTTAGGGATTGTTTGGTATTAGATTTTATTTAACTGGTTATTAATCAATTTTTTGGATAAAGTTTGGCAGAAAGTACGTTTTTTATAAACGTTTGTCCTTCATTGAATTTATTGATGTTAGAACAGTTGGTTTTTGCTCTGTCATATAGAGATTTGATGATATCTCTTTTAACTGAATCTGGATGATTAGAGTTAAAATTGAGATACCCGTTAGTATGAGTCGGTTTTCTGTAAACTTCTGTTTCAAATGTGGATTGTGTTTTGGTTATTAAAATGTCTAAGAAAGGTAATTTGTTATTCTGTTCAAGCTTTAGTCTAAACTGAATAGTTTGTTCTTTGTTTTTTATATCGTTAAGTAATGCATGTAAGTCCTCAAGATTATGTTCCCAGATAACGAATATGTCATCAACATAACACCACCAACCCAAAGGTAATCTGTTTTTTATTCATAGTTTCTTAACCATTGACAACGGGGTCTGACCTAGACCCCGAAACGTTTGGAATATACAGCAATTTTTCTTGGCTTGTGGTGTTATTTCTCAAGAAGTACTTAAATATTCACGCAATTTTCCAAAATATATATATTGATACGAATCTTCTGTGAGTTCAAACAATCAATTTACTGCAATAAAACATTTTTTTTTAAATATAACCGACTGCTACCTATAACTAAAAAGTTAAAAATAATTATAAAAAAATACAACTCTAGCAAATAAATAACACATTCAATTTTGTTAGGTACCCACCCAGGATGTAAAAAATGTAAACATTAAAAGGTGCTCATTTTGTACAAATTAATTACCTACCAATCTAGTATATTTTGAAGCCGGTGCCAAGCAAATCTAAAATTCTTCATTGCGTACTTATCTACTAATTCATCAAACTTGATTGTTGCTTGGCACCGACTTCAAAAATATACTAGATTGGTAGGTAATTAATTTGTACAGAATGAACACATTTTAATGTTTACATTTTTTACTTCCTGGATAGGTACCTAACAACATTTAATGTGTTATTTATTTGCTAGAGTTGTATTTTTTATAATTATTTTTAACTTTTTAGTTATAGGTAGAAGTCGGTTATATATATTTTTTAAATGTTTTATTTTCAGCTTTTTAGTTTTTTTTTGAACTCAGGTAGTTTTCATTCTTTATTTTTTATTTTGTATGTATAACCATAATAGGCAGAACCAGGTAACATCGAAAGCCTCAACATTACACAATGATACTTTCTCATTTAAATGGACAGGTAAATCTTTACGAATAAAATATACTAGTACGCGTTGACTTAATAAGCCCAAAATATATTTATGAATTATGGACTACGCAATGTAACCTTTTTTCAACTTTTTTTGACATCCCTGTATAACTATAGATAATTCCACTCCAACCTATGTACCAACCATCATGTACATACGACTGCCCACGGAGAAGCATAAATTTGTTAGCTGCCTTCTATAGGACGGAGTAGAATCCATCCCATATTTAAGGAGTCAAATCCGTTCTATATTTCAACCATAGTATATAACTCCTTGTGGGCTAGTCCATAAATTAGTTCATTTTTTACATTTTATATTATCGTCCTGTGTAACATTAATTCCTCTCCACACTTTATGCAACTCCTTATGGGCTATAAAAGAAATAATTTTTTAATCACACTGTATAAATATAATTCAACTGCAGCATATATTTCAACCATCCTGTATATGATATGCTTATGTCCACATCATATAACAGTTTTTAATCACCCTATATAATTTTAGTTTCACATTTTTTCCAACATTTTTATACCACCAAACGTCCAGTCCACCCTATATTCCAACCATCCTGTATATACGGCTGCCAACGGACCACTATCATTGTAGTCCGTCCTATATTTCAATCTTCATATAAATGCAACTCCTTCTATCACTTTACGTTGCGATTTTGTTTGCTATAAGTAAACACCCTGTCTATAAACGTACCAAATAGCAGTTTAAAGTTTGACATGTGTTGTTACTGAATTTTCTATTAGGCCGGGAGAATGTGACAACCAAAAGCACCGTCTTTTTGATAAGAATTTTGGAATTTTCGGCGATTTTCTGCAAAACTGCAAGTTGCACGTCGCAGAAAAATATATGAGTTCACCTAAGGATCTTCCTTAAGAGATTAAACGTTAAAAAACACATCCATAAGGAATTATCGAAAAATCGACTAAAATATTAGGGATTTTGGTCGATTTCCATGCACGCATGTGTTCATTCACAAATTTTATCACTTTACCAATAGAATTCTTTTCCAAAATTTGAATTTTCACCAATCCGGATATATACTCAATTAAACAAGACCATATTCATTCAAAACGGGGCACCACAGGAGAAGAAATCAGGTAACATACATATAAAAAAAGCGAAAAAATACGCGACGAATTGATAACCTCCTCCTTTTTGGAAGTCGGTTAAAAAAATTGGTAACTAAATTCCTTTTTGAATATATACAAATCTCATCCTTAACAACTGTGGAACTATGGAAGTGAATCAATTAATAAAATAGCAGGTACTATTTATCTCCTTTTAAAACTTGTTCCGGATCCCCGTAGAGACCAATTGCAAAACGACAATACCCACAAATATATATTGACTTGTCAAATAGAAATTTTTGTGATCGAATCTGACTCGGCTTTCAACCCCGATAAAAAATTATTAAAATCAGAATTCGCTGCCAATCCGAAATCTATTATTTCAGCATTGGTTGTATAACAAATCGAAGTTTTCGTCTATTTCCAAACTCTATAAAATAATTGGGACTGTCAGTCGTCCTGTCATAAACAATTGCCATTTGTAGGCAGCACAGCCGTTTGAAAAATCTCTGAGATAATTAAAAAATCTGTATGTATAGGTTTGACCATATGTCATCTATCTCAACTTCAGTTGCACCAGCGGAAAACCAATTCGGAACGAAATTAACAGTCGAATCATTTTAACTAAGACAGTTGATCGGTTTTTGGTTTGGGGTATGAAAAAAATCTACTGGGAAAAGTTATGTTATAATCGAAACACTGAAACAGTCTGTCGGCGAGCTTTAATGGATTTTGCAGGAACTTAACGCATTACTTGACTTTAATTTCTGTTCAAGAAAACTTAAGAGGAAATTTACAATATGACAAGAATTTGTAAAATTATCGCAGCTCTCAATAACATTTTTTAGATATAGAAGAAAATCGGAAAGGAAATGAACAAGGCCTTCTATACAAATTAATATTAAAATAAACATATTGTAATTAATAAATAATATAGATAAGGAGGTCGAACTCTTCTATTTTTTAAAAATATCTAAAGAGCAACATTTGTATACATAGTGTATCTCAAAAAATATATATTTATCTCTTTGCACTATTTAGGAAAAATTGCTCACATAAATAAATTAGTTATTACTTTTATGTTTTTTTGGGCAATAACATCACAATAGAAATAAAACGACGTATATTGTAGGAATAGCAAACGTTTCAAAGTCTAATCTGATTTCGTTGTCAATGGCTTTATATTTATTGATGTAGATTGCAAAATGAAAATGTGATTTATTTTGCAATCTACATCAATAAATATAAAGCCATTGACAATGAAGTCAGAATAGACTTTGAAACGTTTGTTATTCCTACAATATACGTCGTTTTATTTCTATTGTGGTGTTATTGCCCAAAAAAACATAAAAGTAATCAAGAATATGCCACAAACAACGTTTAGAAGAAAATAAATTAGTGGTACCGTATAATGGGATAACTTTGATCAGTTTCAGAATTAAAACATTTTTGTCTTCTAAATGTTGTTTGTGGCATGTTCTTGATTATTTTTATGTTTCTTTGGGGAATAACACCACAATAGAAATAAAACTACGTGTATTGCAGTAATACCAAACGTTTCAAAGTCTATTCTGACTTCGTTGTCAATGGCTTTATATTTATTGATGTAATTGCAAAATGAAAAACATTTTTTTTTAAATATCCCGAAAAAATATATAAAAATAAATGTAAATATCGGTTCTATCTGTATTGTCCATTTCTTCCATAAAAGAAAAAGTCGGTGATCAATTTTAAACTCCGATCAGAGTTACTTTGATACCGTCCCTTTTTCTTACAGAATTCGCAAGTATTCTCAACCAGGAACAAAACACAAATAATATTTTTGTAAATGTATTCATTTGTCTAGGATTTATCTCGCTTTTATATATTTTGGGTAACTTTGACTCAGAAAAACAAAGGAATTTTACGAAATAATCAACTTTATTATGAAAAGACACAATTTTTGTCTTAAAAATATCTTATAAAAAAATCGTAGCTTATTGTAGCAGTTATACAAATCAGTTCCTTGCGTAAACCCAATCTGCACTTTTCGCTGTAGATTTCAATATTACATTCTCTTCATTTTCGGATAAAACTGATTGTACACAAGGTCTTTTTACAAAATTTTCATGGTACTTGTATTGCTCCATAGGGAATATTATACTTTGCAGGCGCTATATTTAACGTCAATAGGTTTTCAATTACTTCCCTAATAGCCTTATTCAGAATCTCTTCATTCGTCTTCATAATTCCGGTATTGTCGGGAGCCTAAACTCTTTTTATAGGTCCTTGGCATGATGCTACAACAATTAAAAAAACGTCATTTTAATAAAAAGACTTAAAATCATTAATTAGTCTAATAACTCAAACTAAATATCCTAATGGGGTAACATTTATCATTGACCAAAGTAAACCCTCACGCCATACAAAATATGACACCAAAAAACCAGTGAACTTTGAGATTATGGCTTGCAATAAAGGTTGTTATTATAGCTGAATAAACTTGTGTTTAGGTGAATTGTAAACATTTGATGTATTAGTTATACTGAAGGTTGAAGTTTAGAAGTTATTCAAGCTTTCAATATTACAAAAAAGTAGTACTTACATATTTTAAATATTTTTTCACAACCCGGCACAGATCCATCCACTGAGACTCATGACATGATAGAAGTGACGTTCAGTGCTGCCAGCTGTAAAAAAAGAATAAAAAGATGAGTACAGAATTCCCACAATTTTAGTTTAAAAACGAAACGAAGTTGTTATCAATGTCACCCCTGGATTCAAAGTAACCCCATTCCACGGTATACTAAATGTAGTAAAAAAATTCCAAATTTGATAGGAAAATCTGATTTGAGCCCATCGGGGGTCCAAACTTTTGGATAATCTATAGAAACAAATGGAGACATAAGACTTATGTATATCAAATGTTTAATTTTCAACTATTTTAAATTTTCTAAAGTTTCTTACATATTTTTCATTTTCAGACTTTAGTTCTATTTTCAACTCCGGTAGTTATTATTCTTCATTTATTATTTTGCATGTTTAACCCTAATACAGCGAAAGCTCCAATATTACAGAATGACAAATTATCCTTTAAATTGACAGGTAACAGTTATAAACAAAATATATTTGGTACTCGTTGACTTAATAAGTCAAAAATAGGTTTATTTAAATTAATTATTATTGCTCTTGTTTTTATTACTAAAGCTTGGTTTGCTATACTAAACACCCTGTGTATAATCGCACGAAATAGGAGTTTAGAGCTTGACGTGTGTTGTAAGTGAATCTTGCAATAGACTGGGGTTCGGTGACACCAAAAGCACTGTCTTAGCAATATAGAAAATATTTCATGTAAATCGATATTTGATTTTTTTATTTTGTCTATTTTTGTATTGAAATCAGTTCCTTTGAGTATATTGTAAGTTTTTTAGGTTTATATGAAGAAGAATACACAAAATATTTTCGTTTACATAAATAAAAGTGATATTACAATTTTGAATGTTATTTATATCAGTGTTTATGAAAACATCACTCAAAGAAAGTAGAATTTACCATCAAATTCATACAACCTTAGTAGTTAGCTGATTTTGCTTTTTTCGGATTTATACCGCGTTATTTTTTCGAAGTAATTTATTTATATACCTAAACCGGCATATAAACTAATTTTCGCCTCCACTTATAAGAGGCCTATTCAAGGATGAGGAAAAAAAACAAATATTACTTACTTTGCGGCGACTCCATTCAATCAGTCTTTATCACTCAAACACATGTTATTGATTATTTTCAAGGTTTCTTGGGAGTAACACCACATTTGAATTAAAAAAGCTGTATATTGAAAGAACACACCAAACGTTTCAAAGTCGATTCTGACTTCGTTGTCAATGACTTTGAAATATGTAATGAAAATGTAAATTGCAAATTGAAAGTTTGATTTATGGCATTTAAGTTGACATAAGATTTTTGTTGTTTTTAAATATACAGGTAGCACAAAAATTCTAAAGATCATGTATTAAGTTAAACAGCTTTCAAGTTGGAAGAATTTGAAAGAGTTGTTTTTAGAATTTATGTGGCGTTCCTAGGTACCACGACTTTGCTATTCGCCAAAAATGCGATCAAAGAATTCTGCTGTTTCAGTGATCCCATTAACGTCATAAGGGAAAACCTAGGAAAAACCGTATGAACTATCCCTATACTGGGTTGTTCAAAAGGAGATGACCATTAATAATTTCTTCCTTAATTGGTAACCAGATTTAATTCTACAGAAGTAGAAGCGATACAATCGTCTTCATTCAAAAGAATTAAGGCAGAGTCTTTTATTTTTCGAGTTGTGTTATGTTGTGATTTGTGAAGTATAGTTAAATTGTCAAATTGTATTTTATGGCCTAGGTACCAAGTATTTTCACAAATTTTCGATTTTTCAAATTGTCGTTTCTTTATGAAATTCTTGTGTTAATTAATTCGTACATTTGATGGTCTGGATGTTTCTCCAATATCAAATTTATTGCATTCACAAGGAATCTTGTATATGCAGTTTTTTGAGTTATGAGTATTGTTGGTTGGTTTTGGTTTCGATATTAGTGATTTCAGTGTATTTTTTGTTTGGAATGTTGTTTTAACATCAAATCTGTTGCCCACGCTTTTCAATCTTTCTCACAGACCCTGTATGTATGGTATAGTTGTAACTATAATGTGTTTCTCTTGAGTAGCGAATGCAATAAATTTTATATTGGAGAAACATCGAGACCATTAAGGAAGAAATTATTAATGGTCATCTCCTTTTGAACAACCCAGTATCGGGATAGTTCATAAGGTTTTTTCTAGGTTTTCCCTTATGACCTTAATGGGATCACTGAAACAGCATTTTTGGCGAACGCGCTATCTTATAACAAAGTCGTCGTACCTAGGAACGTCACATAAATTCTAAAGACAACTCTTTCAAGTTCTTCCAACTTGAAAGCTGTTTAACTTAATAGATGATCTTTAGAATTTTTTGTGCTACCTGTATATTTAAAAACAACAAAAATCTTATGTCAACTTAAATGTCATAAATCAAATTTTCGATTTGCAATCTACTTTTAAACGTTTGGTATTTTCTTTCAATATGCAGCATTTTTAATTCAATTGTGGTGTTATTCCCAAGAAAACTTAAAAATAGCACACAAACACACTTTGAAACTTTAATTTCGTTAAACTTGTCACACTGACGCATTTATAATTTGTGCGTCAGTGTGACAAGTTTAATCAAAGTAAAGTTGCAAAGTGTGTTTTTGTGAAAAATACTAAATGAATGTAGTTGCCGCAAGGTAAGTAACATTTGTTTTGTTTTTCTCATTCTTGAGAAAGCCCCTTATAAGTGTGGGCGAAACGTCGGAAAACATTGTCTATAGGCCGGTTTAGATATATAAATACATTAATTAGAAAAGATGACGGGGTCCAAATCCGAAAAAAACAGAATCACCCATAATTCTGGTCGCGAAAACCTAAGTTCTTGACCTTAGTAGTTTTAAGTTTTTAGGTCATTGTTTTCCGATCTTTTTGGAGAATTTTCTCGAATCTTTTGATAAAACTGAACATGTAGAAACAAACATTGGACCAATGTGGCAGCATGATCTTTCAAATATCAAAATAATTATCCAAAATCGTTCAAAGTGGACCGAGATCTGAGATATCAAACATTAAAAAAAATCTTTTAAGCGACTTCAAAAAAAGAAGCCGGTCACGTATGTAAAATACTTGCTCTAATAGCTGCGCATTTTACTGTACCATCGCAGATTAAAATGGCCATTTTAATAATATTCTTCCGTAGATATTAATAAGAGTATAAGAATGTAAGTTTTTAAAAGTGACGAAATGAGGGAATTATTTGGTTCGATGTCTAACCAGGGTTCCAGTAACACACAAAATCGGAGTGTTTAATTTATTTTTCCACCGGAGGTAAATGGTTATCAAATTATTGACGCAATTAAAGGCAATTACTATTTATCATCTGTCTCTGAAATGCTTAACGTCTGTCAACACAACGAATCGGTTGTAATTGAGACATCGAACAGGAAAGGACGCATTCTCTAAAATCCCGTTTTGTTTCAGATACAGATTTTCGGCTTCAACTCTCAATTATACTCGAACTTCTCGGAAGCGTTGCACAAAGCCCAAGGGATCGTAGTTATTTCTCTTCTTTTACAGGTAAGTTTTTTGCGTTTCTAGATTGTACTTCAATGCCTTTATTGATGGCCATTGAAGTGGATTAATTGAAGGAACTATTTCTAAAAAGTAATTACAGTTCGAAAACAATATCGAGATTTATTTTTTGGTTTAAACTTTTCCAGCTATATATCTTCGATACTTGATATAATTCCGGTGATATCTGGACAAGTGCCTAAACAGTTTTCTTCAAGGAAATATTGATTTATTTTCAATTTTCGAAATGTAATTATATTGAACTAGCCGTTACCCGCGTATGCAATATACAATTCTGTGAAAAAAGAAATAGCTTCTGTGAACCATCTTACCTAACAATTAATCCACTAATCCCTAATATATTTTACCCAAACTGCAAGTGCTAATGGGCCACTTTATATTACAGTTTTATTCAACATTATTTTGAACCACCTTGTATAACTGTAACTCTACTTCATCCTATAGTGCAACCATCCTGTATATGCTGTTGTTCATTGATCACCCAATATATCATTGTTTTAAACATTTAATTATACCTTTACTCTACCCTATATTGCAGCTATGCAACTGCTGATGGTCCACGGTACATAACAATTATTTCTGAAAATTTTTGAGCCACCTTGTAAAGTATAGTTTCTCCCAACCGTGTATTTTCACCAACTAACATTGTGTTAAACAAACTGTATAACTATAATTCTATTCCGACCTCGCTTTCAACCACCTTGTATATACAATTACCCAATATAACATTTTATGTACCACTGTGTATTAAATTCACCAATCCCCAACACTCAAGCCGTAAAGCCTGGAATCTACTCAAGAAGCTTGGTGCTAGTCGACCCGTTACCCGAAACCAAACTGCAGTCACAGCAAACAACATAGCTACTCGAATAGTTGACTTGTCAAGAGCTCCTCAAGATCGCCAGCATACCAAAATGATAAAACGAGAACTAAAGGCATTAAAACAGTCAAGCCCAGAGTTATCCGAGTTCTCTGGAGAATTTAACATCGATGAGATATGTGCAGCGACTCTCAGCCTAAAAGTAGGAAAGGCTCCGGGATTTGATGGAGTTCACAATGAGTTTCTCATCAAGTGCGGCCCTTATGCTAGACAGTGGATAAGAAAATTTTTCACTGACATTCTGAACACTGGCAAACTGCCTAATGAATTCAAAAGAGCAAAAATAATTGCCGTACTAAAACCTGGAAAGCCAGCATCACGAGCCGACAGCTATAGACCAATCTCCCTCCTTAGCACCTGCTACAAATTTTTAGAAAGACTCATACTCAATAGAGTTTAAGACAAATTACTTGCGAACACTCCAATCGAACAAGCTGGATTTAGACCAGCTAGAAGCTGCACGGACCAAGTGATAAGCCTGACAACATTCATTGAATCAGGACATCACGAATGTCTTAAAACCACGGCTGTATTCATAGATTTAACAGCTGCCTATGATACAGTCTGGAGAGGAGGTCTCCTTTATAAGTGTCTGCATGTGAGTCCCTGTAAAAAACTTGGAAGGCTCTTGAATAACATGCTTTCTGATCGAAAATTCCAAGTGATCATGAACGGCAAAGCCAGCAAACAGAGAATTCTAAATAATGGCCTTCCTCAGGGCTCCGTAATTGCTCCTGTCCTTTTTAATTTATACACCGCTGATCTTCCTGCAACGACTGCACATAAATTTGCGTACGCCGATGATCTGGCTATAGCGGTGAAAGTTAAATCTTTTGATGCAGCAAAGAGAATGTTAGAAAAAGATCTCGAAACTTTAGATGTCTATTATAAAAAATGGAGACTAGTTCCAAGTCCTAGCAAAACAGAGTGTTCCTTTTTTCACCTAAATAATAAACAGGCTAATCAAGAGCCTGAAATATTCTGGAATGGTGAACGCCTTAGGTACAATCCGAACTCAAAATACCTGGGTATTACACTGGACAGAACTCTCTCTTTTAGGAATCATATAGAGAACACGGCTGCAAAAATTCAAACGAGGAATAACATTCTGGAACCTGTGGAACCTCACAATTGTGAATGAGGGGCAGCCTATCAAACAGTCAAACATATATACCAAGACTGTAAACTTACGGCCTACCAGGGAACAATAACAGATATATATACTCTCCCTCCTGCAGCGACTGAATGGATAAAGAACCTATCTGTTAGTTTGTGATTACTATGTGTGGACTTTTTTACTCTGTACTATTCTTGTTCTTGTGTATTGTTAGTGTTTAAATGTAATTTCGTATTTTTATATTATAAGACCAGTTCATGTATAATATTGCCATACGCTAAATAAAATAACTTCCATCTATATTTAAACCATCCTGTTTATACACCACCCTGGAAAGTATAATTTATCTACAACTTATATTTAAGCCACCCTTTATATGCAACTTTTTCTAACACGGTTTAATTCACACTGTATAACTATAATTTTACCCGTCCCTCTCTTTCAACTACCTTGTATGTGCAACTACTTATAGGCCACTCTAATTCCAGCTAAATTTAAACCATCCTGTTTATACTGCTACCAGATAGTCAACCATTATAATTTATTTGTCTATTAGTTTTTGAACTATCCCGTATAACCATAACTTTACTTTAGTAAATATTTCAACAACCCTGTATATGTATCTGCTTAGGGACCACCAAATTAATATTTTTTAAAACACTTAACTACAACTCTGCTCCACTCTATATTTCAACTTTCTTATATATGCAACTGCTTATAGATTACACTATATAATCATTTTTAGTAGTTTGTTGTTTTCCTACAGAGTATGCATTACCTGAAATTAAACAATAAATAAAATGCAAGTAACGGTATGAGAAAAATGATAATCATACCTGGGAAATTCAACGTTGGCAATCCACCCTTCAATATTTTTACTTTACCCCCAATGTAGTATTTCTCTAAATGTGTTTCATACACTATCTTATTTCGAATGTCTAGAGTAAACAGTTTTCTGTTGTTTGTTCTTTGAAGTCATATTTCTTGCCATTTTTTGTTCGTTGTAAAATAATGCCTAAAAAACTGATTAATAAATTATGTTTTAAATACCACAATTTAGTTTATAGCTTATTGCTACATACAGTACCTTAAAACACTGTACGAATTCTACAAGAATGGGATTTGATACAAAATTCTACTCTAAATTAGAAAAAATTACGACAAAATTCACCACAAAAATCACATTCTGTGATTTACATATACTAATGGCCGATAAAGAAGATCACATTGTGCCACCTGGACTACATTCGATTAACTGTCAAAAATAGTACTTAAAGAAGTTCTGAAGTAGGCGACGTTTACAGTTCACCGACAGCTGGACCAAAATTCCCTATCTGAGTTCCCACGCCTGGGTATAACATTATTTTTAAACAATGTACTCTTTTTAAGAAAAAATTAGCTCGATGTTCTTTCCCAGCAGTATCGTTTAGATTCAATCTAAATTAAATTATTTTCAAGTTTCAAATAAATCAAGTTTTCAAAAACGTCTAGAGAAAATATTACCGGCCTTTTTCTGCAAAAAAGCTACTAACGTAATTATTTTATAGAGAACAAAACAGATGAATCATCGCATATGAAAAACTAACAATCCCGGAGGCGGTAGCGAGTTGAAATTTCAATATTATCTGTTGAAGACCAGGAATGAAAATCGGCGAAGTTATTTTTAGATTTGAGGCTAAACGATAATATAAAATAAAAAAATACGGACTAATTTATATCGATATTGGCATAATATCTCTAGGAACTTTAGCTATTAAAAAAGAATTTCTATATTTTCAAATACAAAAGGGATTTATGAATATAATTTTGCTGGGCAGTTCTTGAGAAATATAATTACTTAATATTTCAATAGTAGAGTATTTTCAGACTGGGAAAATATTTTTAATTGTTTGCTAAAATTATAATCAAGCTGTATTCATATTCCCGGGAATAAAAGAAATAGGCAATATCCGTTGACAGGTTTCAGTTGTCTAATCCGCTTCCGTACTGTCCACGGAAATTGTGGTGACATGTTGCATAAATGGAAAATAACTTAAAGCCCGATGTGCAGTTAAGCTGCGCACTGACAAACTATGGATCACATTCTGAACGATTGCCCCCTTACACGGTTTCCTGGAGGCTTAGATGAAGTGAACAAGCTCTCCCCAGCAGCTGTACAGTGGCTACACTATGCCCACACTTATATTTTCTTCTTGTTGTTAAATCTGGTGGTACTGTTGTTATTCATATACATTTATCGATGTTGCTTCTCATACGAAATATACGTAGTACTACATCAGAAGGTTATAAGTGGTAGACCCATAATACTTATATAAGAAATAGTTAATCAAAAAAGTTTGGTTTAAATGAATACTGTTCAAATGACAGGCAAGGGTTAACGTTACTGCCAATTGTTTGAACTGACTGCACTATACAGGGTGAGTTTTTTTTTGATGATCAGTATGGGGATCTCGGAAACTAGCGGAAATAGAGCAATGGTTAAATTGGGAAAGATTTGCAGTTTTGCTGGCCCAATTTAATGACACTTTCGGATTTTTGTAAAAACTCATGACTTACTAGATATTTTGAAAAAACGAAATTCTGTCGATTTAGTCAAATCCCTCTAGCTCTTTTGTTGTTCATTTTATAAAAAAAAAGTGTAAATTCAAAATTGAAGGGAATTGTATCCCGAATACGATTGTCATGTCCTCGTTTGCGTGACAGCTCTCGTTTTCGGGATATGACACAAACTTATATATATATATTTTTTAATGTAAACCATAGTTGGCTATAAACTCAAAAAATCAAATCTGACATTTTTAGAGCTTTTCAACGATATAATACTCGATATAGTTATTCATCAAAATAATGGAGTTATGGATGCTTTTCTCTCTTATTTTCACTTTTAACGTAGTTAGCAATGAAATAGATTGATTTATTAATAACTATTCCAAAAAACATTGAACGATTTTTTTATTAGGTATATCAGATATAAAGAAAAAACTAAATAAGTTGGTACTTACTAAAAACTTAAGAAATTAAATTACATAATAATGGTTACCATTTATGTTTGGAAAGTCCACCATTGTTATTTAGACAAAAATTGCATCTTTTTAAGATTGACATTACCGCTTTCCTCACAGACCACCTATCAATTTCTTCAATTGCTTGTAATACCGCCTCCCTTAGGTCACCAACTGTCTCATACTTTCTTTTGTATACTTTGTTTTTTAGCACACCCCACAAATAAAAGTCTATAACTGCCAAATCGGGAGACCGGAGTGGCCATTCGCGTGGGCCATTTCTTCCTATCCAAGAGTTTGGATAGATATTATCTAAGTGTTGTCTTACTAATAACGAGTTATGAGCAGGTGCTCCATCATGTTGGAACCACTCAATTTCTAAACGAGTTCTCAAATTCAAATTATGCAACATGTCGTGAAAACCATTGCCAAAACATTTATTTGTGCTGCTTCGTTAATTTGATTACGTTCCTTTGGTGGTTTAGTAAAAGATCCATATCTGCTTAAACTATTATAAAGCCTCTGAAATGTACATAGAGCTGTACGAACTGAATTTTTATGGCATATGATATAACATTCCACCATATTCAGTTATTCTTCGTTAGAATATTCCATTTTATCACGAAAACTTGTCAATATCGACTGTGAGTTCAGCACTACTAATGGAATTACTTTCAAATAAGGAAACGTCAAAGTGAAAACAATAATTTCATGGCTACCTACGTTAAAAGTGAAAATAAGGGACAAAAGCATCCATAACTCCATTATTTTTATGAATAACTATATCGAGTATTAATCGTTGAAAAGCTCTAAAAATGTCCAAGTTTTGAGGTCATAGCCAACTATGGTTTCCATTCAAAAATAGCTAAGTTTGTGTCATATCTCGAAAACGAGAGCTGTCACGCAAACGAGGACATGACTATCATATTCGGGATACAATTCCCTTCTATTTTGATATTTACACTATTTTTATAAAATCAAAAACAAAGGAGCTAGAGGGATATGACTAAATCGACAGAATTTGTTTTTTTCAAAATATCTAGTAAGCCATGGCTTTTTACAAAACTCCGAAAATGTAATTAAATTTTTAAATTGGGCCAGTAAAACTGCAAATCTTTCCCAATTTAACCATTGCTCTATCTCCGCTGGTTTTCGAGATCCCCATACTGATGATAAAAAAAAACTCCCTGTTCACATATTTTTATCACAAAAATTAAAATTATTCATGACAGGTGGGTCTAATTCCATATTTGAGCGTGGTCTCTCATCAAGTTTTTGTAATAAGATTTCGTCAAAAATAAAGCTACTTGACTCTTAGTATACATATTAAAAACCTGATATTTGTCCAATTTTATTTTTCTAGACCCTGCATAACTTTCATGAAGAATAGTTTTTTTATATATAATTAATTAAAATCGGTTTCCCATTTCTAGAGAATTTAAGCTGACACGCTGAATAAAATGTTTACTAATTTAGCAGCGCGCATTTTTCTTTTATTTTTTTATGATGAATTTTTGAAGGAAAGCAAGATTTATAATTTTGTTACACAAAAATACTGATGTGTAACACTGTACGATGCCCCAATTTTTGTCAACACCTTCAAATGTGTGAAAGGGTGCTGACACGATCCCAATAACACTTTATGACACACTTTGTGCCTAGCCTCAGATCCTATAAGCATTCACGAAATATAAAATGATACCAGCTCGCGCTTGCTCGACACCGTTTAAATTAGTAATATTTTTTATTTAGTAATAAATAATGCATCTATTCATAAATTTAAAAATTAAACCTTGTAAAAGTTCATTTATTTCTTGTTTATGTAAGGTCATATACTGTGTCTGGTACGAAGAATCAAACTGAGTTATATGTATGGCCAACTATCAACCCAGCTCGTTTACGTGTTACTTGACACCTGTGCCGGCAAGCGGCACAGACACACCGATACGTAGGTGTGTTGAATAAAGTGTGCTGCAACGCTGCAACTCACTAAATGGTACTGTGCTCTGTGATAGCCGAAAGGAAGATTTAAGATTGAGTGCTAAAAACGTGCACCATCTCGCTCGGCACTGTTTAACTCAAACTCTAGTCTCTATTTTCACATTAATTTTATTTCAAAAATGTTTTTACCTTGAATTTGTGATCTAATCTTTTGTCTTTAATTAAACATATCCAATAACATTAAATTTAAACGACCCCTGTTCTATAAAATTAAGACAACCCATAATTAGATAATGCGTAAATGTTGTTGCCTACATTTAAGGTATGTAGTCTAAAAGTAGTGTTTTCGTAATTCCAAATATAATTGATTGTAGATGTTTTTGTTTGTTTATAAGGTACAAATTAGGTCAAGGAGAGAGTTAAAAAATACTGTACGCGAATGCATATAGTTTGTTAACTTATACAGTTCCTGGAAAGACAAATAAGAGTAATAAAACTGGATTATAATAATCGTCAACTGTCAACTCTTCTATTATGCTATATGACACAATTGCGCCATAACACTGTCAGTACGAGAGCCCACGACCAAAATTTTTGTCTCATAGCAATACGGCCAAAACCGCATCAAATCGATAGATACGATTATCCTGAACTCGAAAATACCAATATCAGACATTTTCCGCGTAGCGTTTGATCTGACCGAATTTTCAAAATTGTCAAAGAATTTTACCGAACTGCATCATAGCAATATGTCTGATTTGCAGACTGTAGTTGAATGATAGTTCTGAGATACCGGAAACATATTTTTCAGACGTTAGTGGTGTAGCGCAAACCCGTAAAATCACTTAAAAAAATTAAAAATGAGACAAAAAAAATGCCTCATAGCAATACGTCTGAAAATCTTTTATATTAGTGTATTTTGGTTATTTGATGCGAACAAAACAATTTTCAGACGGAAATGTGAACGCATTAAATTTTGAGACCGTTTTGAAATGGTTAACAAATTTTACAGATCGGTATCATAGCAATATGTCTGAAAATTGTTGGACATGATAAAATAAGTTGTCCACATGTGCAAAAAATTTATATCAGACAAATTAAGTGTAGCACCTTCTCTATCAGACAACTTTTCGATACTCAGATATCATTTAAAGGTCGTATTGAGGCATCTTGAATTCTCTGTTACAAACCAATGAATACGTTGCGACCCTGAATTTATTAGATGATAATTAACGATATTCGGCCACTTCTTTGCACTTTTTCAGCGTCTCTTCGGTAAATTTTTTCCCTCTCTCAATCGTTGTTTTTTTACAAAACACACAACTCAGGTCCGACATTTTACACCACCACAACCGCACAACGCATGACAACTAAGTGAGCGTCGTTCCAACGTTTGGAGCAGCTGCCGAGTGAGCTGTATAATAGTAAGAAAGGGGCAGGAGCGTAACAAGCGCTGAGGCTGTTGAAATTAAATACTGATTGATTTCATAGTTTTGGTTTTATTTAAAGCACACTTGAGTAACTTTTACAAAAGAAAGAAGTAATGACATCTGTCATCTGTCAAAGTACATATAATAGACAAGGGAGATTCTTGAATATCTATGAAGGCTGTAAATTTAAAAAAAACATTTAACAGAGGCGTCGGCCAGGCGACTCCGAAACGTTATTTTCGTTTTTGGGTGTATATGCTACACTTAAAGTGTCTGAAAAGAGGTTTTTGGTAATCCTGGCAGCAATACGAAAACTTTAAAAATAAATTATCCGTATTGCTATAATAAAGGTCGGCTAAATTTGTTGACATTTTCAAAAATGCACTCAGGCTATATGCTACGCGCAAAATGTCTGAAAACAAACTTTTTCGTAATACAATTATAAAATCTATGTACATTTTCACTACCAGACGTATTACTATAATACCGACTGCCTTTTTTTTGACACAGCAGAAATGGCCTCCCACGCAGTTGCTACACTTTCGACTGTTACTACACACCTAGTCGGGTTCAGAATCATACAATCTAACGATTTTATAGGGTTTTTGCCGTATTGCTATGAGACATGGTTTTGGTCGTGGGCTCTAAATCTATGTACTGACACATTGAGCCGTGTGTGTCTTGAGGTGTCAGCACTCCAAAATCTGAAGTATTACCTATCACTACACAAAAAACCTTCAGTGATTGTTTTAAATGGAATTGCTGCATCTGATATCTTAGTCACCCCTAAGTTAAATTTAATTTTTTAGCGACTCATTATAAACTACATTTTTTAATCTTTATCAATAACAATATGTAAAGAAACTGACAACACACCCTTAGAATACAAGTAAAATAACTAAAAAATTTCTTGAATTTTATCGCTTCACCTCAAGTTTATTCGTCCTTCAGTTCGGCTGTAATCAAGCCTATCCCGACTTTCAGGCTGTACAAGATAGATTAACTCTAAAAGATAAATGTGTTAATAAATTATCCTACTATAATGATAATATATACCTTATCCTTTAGATCTGAAGTCAGTTTTCGTCCTTTAAACCCCAGCATAAATGATGGAACCCTTAAAAAACAATTTATATAATTTATCCGGGAGGCTACAAGGCACAACTCTCTTCTCGAGAATTTTACTTCAATGAGGCGTGGCCTTTAAGAGTATCTCTTTGCAATTCAAACTATATATGAGAACTTTTGACTTTATGACATTTTCACTCTAGCCGATTTCGAATTGACGACGGCACAATTTTAGTGGAAATAATATGCAGTAATTAGATGCTGATATAAGTGATATTTAAATAAAACGACATTAAAATACATTAGTATAGTTATCTTATGCATGAAATATGCATTATATAGTATAGAGGTAGTGTGTGCTTTAGCACAGTGCCAAATAACTGACTTAAACTTGCTCGGCGAGATCCACCAGCCGTTTCCTAATTCTAAAATATATTTAAGTGAAGCTCACCTTTACGTAAGTTTATACTTTATTCCATATATAATCTTGTGTAAATCATAATTGTTTTATTTCAAGTCAAACTGTTCTCTTAGGAAGTTCCTGAATAGAACAGTGTTCGCTTAAAGTACTTCGCAAAGTCGGCACAACCTGGTTTCGCAAGAGCTCTAGGTATCTCTCTCCATATAGGCTGTAGGCAAACAAAAAAATTAAGGTACCTGAAACAGTCAATGACCCCTCACCAAACGTTCTTTACAAATCTAGTCTATAGAAGACTCTCTGCCACTTCGTGAGGTTCTCCTCAGCCCAGTGATATCACTCACAGAAGCGCATTCATCTTAGAAAATCAGTTTTCTTAGGTCCTTGAACTATTATAAGTTTTTATTGATGGTATTTATTATTCTTAGGACTGTCTGTACATTTAAGTTTGACACATTAAATTCCCGTTGAACAGTTCTTAGCGATACACTAGGGTTGAGTGAAAGCTTTTAAAATGTTTCTGTTGTGAATTTCATTTTCAATATTATATCGGCTTCTGCGAAGGCCCCATAGTTATTTAAATTAACTATGATTTTTGTAAATAGGGTTTGATGTGGCTGCCGTCGTTCGAAAACATTTCCAAATACCTTGCTTAGGTAATGCCGGCGTTCCTGTGTGATTGTACAGACAGCGCTGATATGTCAAACTTGTCTTTATTTAGAAAGGGAATATCGCCAACAGATTTATATTTATCGTCAAAGTCAGAAGGAAAAAAGTGTTAGGTACTTATGACAAATAAATTATGTCCGCTTTAGAAAAAATTATGACCTAACTTTACGTGCTTACTTATTATCACTAGACTGAAAGTTTTACTGACATTTCAAAAATTGACATGTCCAATATAGCAGCCATAAGAAAAATGAAAGTGGAAGTGATTTACGAGATAACAAAAGATGTTTGAGACTTATCATGCACGCTATTTTGTTTTTCTTAAGAAAGTGTTCGAATAATGTACCTTTTGACAGCGATCAAATTAAACGGATTTACTGGCGAAAAACGTTTTTGCCGATATTTCCAAAAGCAGCTCACCCAACGTAAATCTCAAAATTAATTTCACAAGTAGGTACTAAGTTTCCTCTAAAATTATTTCTATTGAACCTTATTGAGTGATTCAACAAATGTTTAATGAAGAAAGAGTCTAAATACTTATTTATCATTTTGGATCCTTTTCTCTTTATGTCATTAAAAATTATGGATTCATTGTATTCACGATAATAACCACGAATAGGTATCATCTGGAATAATGTTCTTTGCAAACAAATATCTGGGCCTTGAACATCATTTGTAAATGTTTTTTCATTCTCCTTTTTAGTACTGCAACACTAAAGACCAATTCTTTTTTGGTTGTTACTATTAACCCAACGCTAAACCATACACACCAGTCAATAGCGATTTTTAAGTGACATAAAATTCAACAGCAACCCGCTTATGCAAAAAACTGACCTGATTTTAACAGCAAACTCGTAAATTATTTAAGCAATACAAATCCGTAAAAATATTTTTTTATATTTTCTTTTGTTTGTTTCTTCTGTTATGAAAACTTATGAAGCAATATTAATATTGTCTGTGGAAAAGTTGTAAGGAATCGGAAAACCTTTAAAATGAGCGTTTACAAGTCTCGATCGAAGGATTTTTCGCTAAGAAAATCCAGAAAAAACGATAATAAATGACTTTGTTTAAAACATTTATAACTTATTTGCAATAAAAACTGGTTAGTTAATTTTCCGCTCAATTATAGACTAGAATTTTAGAATGAATTAAGATCAAGAATGATTTTGTCAGATAAGTGGTTTTTCCAAAATTGTAATTTAAACAATTAGGAAAGAAATTTTGCTAACGATACAGTATTAACTTCATTCGTATGATAGGAATATACCAAATACATTTTAAAAGTTCGTGTCATGGTAACTTCAATTTGTATATCTTGGATTTTTTAAATTCCTGTTGAAATGGTAAAAAAAATGCTTGTGAAAATTTTACATAGAGTTCCTGTGAGAGGGACATAGAAGAACATGTGGTGGGGGTGGTAAAGCTAAGATAGGGGAGGTGTGCCACGGGTTGCTATCTACCCATTGGGCGCAAATGAATTTATGCGAATGCCTTAGATAAAACTTGACGTTTTTGGACGAAGTAATGCAGAATTGTTGTTCTATATTTTATTATAATATATGTTTTACACATTTAAATGTTTATCGCTAAGATTTTAACCACGAGTTGCATGAATAGCATATCCAAATGAGTCGAGTCAGATTACTGGATGTTAATGCCAGAATAGTTTATGGAGCATTTTATCTACTGAAATATGTAACATAAAAAATTAATTTCGAAATATCCTAATTCGAATCTTTAATGAACAAAAGATTGCCCAGGCAAACATAGTATAATTTTTTATTCACTTTAGAAAAATTGTTATAAAGTACATACTTACGTACTAAAGACATCATAAACATTTACTCTCATTTATTTAGCAAAGTGTACATCAATTGAATAAAACTGTGTTTTGATCTAATATCTCCAATATTTGTTATAAAATGTAAAACCTACTATTTTTTGGAATGCTCGACTATAACCTACAGAATCAGCAACATAATTAGCTGTCATAATATTGACAGTAATTTATTAAATGAGTAGATTATATAAATTATATTTTAAAATGATCAACCAAAATTACTGTATATAAATAGTGTATTGTATATTTTGTTATACTTATCTGTTTGGAGACATTTCAACTCCGGCTCTGGAGTCGTTGTCAATCGTTTTGTTGAGTACTTCGAGGTTTCATTTGGGCTGGAAAGATCTATTGCTAGAAGAGCAAAAAAATGGTACCCTCAGTATCAAGTGATAGGCAAATGACAAATTGTCACTGTCAAATCTATTGACAAACAACAAAATCCACATCAGAGGGAAATTTTTTTGAAAAAAACCTTGAAGTACTCAACAAAACGATTGACAACGACTCCAGGGTCGGAGTTGAAACGTCTCCAAACAAATAAATAAATATTCCTTTATTCAACATTTAAAATCACAGCATTTACAAAAAAAAATATTACAAATACAAATGATTTATTTGCCTTGTCAAAACAATCACCACCCGCGTCACTCAGCATTTTTCAAAAATTCATCATGCGAGTAGTATGCTTTTCTGGACAGGTATGTATAGAGCTCCTTTCCAAACTTCACTATGCTTTTCTCAGTCCCTCTAGCTCGCGTATATTTATTAAAACTTATAGTCCCCCTATAGATATGGGAATTTTGCCCAACTGATAGCCTAGAGAATGGCTGATGTAGTTCATTGCTGCTACGAGTTGAATAACTGTGTATTTGATCATTTGTAGTAAGTGATACTTGCTTTTTAATATTTATTATTAATAGTTAAATATATAATGAGTGGACCGTCAGAATATTAAACTCAATGAAAAATTGCTTGCAACTGGTTAATGGGGGAACACCAGCTATACATCGTAAGATATTTTTTGTGTAGAGAAGACTTTGTTAATATGAGCTGAACAGCCCCAAAATATAAGGCCATATGACAAAATCGACTCCGCTAGGCCGAAATATGCTAATTTAAGAACATTAAATTTTAATTGGCGCATTAGGAAATAGATCTTACTTAATTTATTTGTTACATAATCAATGTGTTTTTCCCAAGTAAGTTTATTATCAACAATTATTCCTAAGAACTTACATAAATTTGTCTGCTCAATAGATTCATTATTTAACCTGACAAGATAACTTAAATTATTTGTGTTGTTTTAGGTAGGAATGACATTATTCGTGATTTTTTAACATTTACCGTTAAACCATGTGAATTTCAATAGTCATGAAATTCCCGAATGGCTACATTAGCATTTCTGACAAGTTCAGATTCACTTTTCCCAAATATGCCAAAATTTGTGTCATCAGCATAGAGAATTTTGAGATCAGATGTGGGACATGATAATGAAACATCATTAATAAATATAAGAAACAGATAAGTATAACACAATATACAATGCACTATTTATATACAGGAATACGGGTGGATCATTTTAAGACATCTCTTTCTCTCAGAATAACTGTGAGGAAGAATTTCTGTAATTGAGTAATTGCCTTATACTTTGTTGTCCAAATACGATTTTAAATTCTTATCTGTTGCAGGGAAAAAAATTGAACAGACAAAATAATTCAAGATCTCCTCAACAATCTTTCCGAAATTACTTAGATTATATAAAATTAAATTTTCGATAAACACAAATTTTAAAATAAAAATGAGATTTATTCGTTACTGTATAAATAATCCATTGAACTGAATAAAAATTAGTTCAATAAAATTCTGCAAAAACTACTTACTTCCCAATACTCATCTTGAGAATAGTTAATTGTAACATCATAAGCTGTCAGTTTGTGTAAATTTATCTTTTAGTTTTTATTACAAAAAAGTTATGAATTTTTGAAAAATAAATCAATTTTCCCCGATTTTTCCAACTTTTCTTTGCGGCAAATACCCCTATGAAGACTCGTTATGAAGGCATTCCAATTTTCTACAAGTTTTTAGTTGATAAAATCACTATTCCTTCATTGATTTTCTCATTACAAGCCGAAAACAAAATATAATCCATATTTTTGCTAGTTTTTATTATTTTAATAAATTATTTCCAAGAATTTCCTGTTAAGATCATGTAATATATCACCTATGATCTATTTCTGAAGAGATGTCATCAGCGGTTTGCTGTTGAATCTCATGTCACACAATGCTTTCAATTTTGCTCTATTCCTTGATGTCATATTAAGTTGTCTAATAATGTGCCCCAAAAACTATTTTCACATTACTCTAATGCAACCTATATCGCACTAATCCAGATATAAAGATAATTCACATTATCCGAAATGAAATAGCATGGCTAAAGGAATCAACAATGAATATTTACTCTATGTAGAAGTATTTAACAAATATTTGTACTATGTACAAGGAGGCCAAAATATAAGAAACATCAATTTTACATTTTGTTAATAGCATAGAATTTTTTTTCGAAATTGATTCGGTTAGTCGTGATATTCCGTGTCGAATAAGGTGAACAACCCGGTATAAGCAATAAACGTGCAAGGATGAGACGCCCTCTTCAGTTGCAGTTGCTATACGGTGATAAATAATTTCTTATATACAGGGTGTTCCTAAATTGGAGGTACAAACGAAAAGGGGAGATTCCTTGAATAGTTTTAGGAAGAAAAAGTCCCATAAACATGGGTCCGCAAACGTTTCGTTTTCAAGATACAGAGTGTTAAAGTTTCAATTTTTTTCAAGTTTTTTTCTCATATTATATGCACTTCATAAGATATTCAAATGAAATTTGGCATAGATATTACAATTAAGAGTTTACACCTTGTGACATGCCAATTTCGATTGCAAATCTACAGGGTGATATTTTCTCGGGAACACTGTCCACTTTTGTCCTTCAGAACTTTTTTTTGGTGAGCCACTGGTACTTTCAAAAATAGTAAAGAAAAGCTTTGTTGTTATAGCAAACTTTATGTTCTCTTGTAGTTTTGTCGTATCTACTACCGATTTCGAGAAAAAAATAATGAATTATTAAACTGGCAATTATTCTTAAAGATTCGATAAACTGGTATAATCATCAAAAAAATGTATTACTGCAAGAAACGTACAACTCAAAAATTATTCATAATAAAAAAACTAAATAACAACAAAGGAACTAAACTACAGCAATTGTTGAAAATGTCCTCCCCCAACCCTTATACAAGCTTCTGTTCTTCTTCTCATAGACCATCGAACTCTTTCAAACACTCCTGGAGTATTCCTAATTGTATCAAACGCGCCTATTATACGATTTCTCAGTTCGTCTACGGTACTCACTGGCGTTATGTACACTAGAGATTTCAGATGGCCCCATAGAAAGAAATCTAAACTATTTAAATCTGGGAATCTGACGGGCCATGGCTGATGTCCACCTCGTCCAATCCACCTGTTTACATAATTTTCGTTCAAATACTCCCTAGCCAAAAGTGAAAAATGTCTGTATGATTGACCAGTAAGTCGCCCTGGCAAGAAGAAAGAACCAATCAAATAATCGCCAATATTACCACCCCACACATTTAATGAAAATTCCTCTTGAAAATAAGCTTCTGCAATTTCATGTGGATTCGCCTCAGCCCATATGTGTTCATTATGAAAATTTATGATTGAAGTCCTTGAGAAACAGGCTTCATCAGTGAATAGGATTTGGCAATCAAAATGAGGATTGTTCAATAGTCTGTTGAGGTACCACTGACAAAAAATAATTCTTGGATGACGATCTCGAGGCAAGAGCGCCTGCACCCTCTGAATGTGATAAGGATAGAGCAAAGAATCCCGCAAGATCCGCCAAACAACTTGATTACTTGTATTTACGGTAACATTAATTTTTCTTGTACTGGTTCCTGGATGTTCTTCTATTTCGTTCAGCACTGCCTCTTCGAGTCGTGGTGTTCTCACACTTCGTGGTCTACCTGCATTAATATTTTTCGCAGAAAAAGATCCAGTTTCTGAAAGACGCCTGTGAATATTAGAGAACATCAGATGACCAGGCATCACTCTATTGGGATAGCGTTCCATGTAAAGACGCTTAGCTTCTCTTGAATTACCATTTGCAAGACCATACATGAAATGCATGTCAGCCATTTCGGAATTCGTAAAATTCGGCATGTTTTGATATTAAAATGCAACCATCTTTAATTTTCAAAACACAGGAGTTTAATTTGATGTGTCAAAACTAACACTACTAGGTAGGTAACTAGACAATTCGGAATTTTCTGAGGATTTCAAGAGAATCATTCAAATTTTTTTTCTCGAAACCGGTAGTAGATACGACAAAACTACAAGAGAACATAAAATTTGGTATAACAACAAAGCTTTTCTTTACAATTTTTGAAAGTACCAGTGGCTCACCAAAAAAAAGTTCTGAAGGACAACAGTGGACAGTGTTCCCGAAAAAATATCACCCTGTAGATTTGCAATCGAAATTGGTATGTCACAAGGTGTAAACTCTTAATTGTAATATCTATGCCAAATGTCATTTGAATATCTTGTAAAGTTCAGATAATGTGAGAAAAAAACTTGAAAAAAATTGAAACTTTAACACTCTCTATCTTGAAAACGAAACCCATGTTTATAGGACTTTTTCTTCCTAAAACTATTCAAGGAATCTCCCCTTTTCGTTTGTACCTCCAATTTAGGAACACCCTGTATATTTGTCGTGTTCGTTCTGACTTCTGACGTATGTCAAGCCTCAAATTTAATATATCGCTAAGGGACAATTCGAATGTTTATTAGGCCGATAAGAAAATTTTGTGCATGTATTGTATATTAATTGGATGTTATATTTGTTTATTTCCTATAATTTATTGATTTTATATAAAAGATGGCACTCCTAATATATTTCTTGGTCCCTGTTTCTTACACAGAAATCTGAGTTCTATAGATATTTCAAGATCAAGGTAGTGTTTCATGTGTCAAAGAAAGGGTCTCCGTTAAAAAGCTTACACATTAAAAATTTTCGGTATACTTGTTCTAAAGCCATACACCACAACCACACTATTCAGAGATTGAACACCTAATAACAGAATTGTAGTATAATTTACATTTCACAAAAAAATTTAACTAATTGATAGATTATCTAACTTATCCAAAGATGTACAGCTTCTTATTATGAAGCCTGACATCTGCATGGTGGTTTGCAAGAATTGTTACTACATACAGCTTTTCAAAATCATTGATTGATTGATACATTAACACTATATAAGCGATATGACATCATAACAATTTTCCCGACCCTCACACAATCAAAAAATAGAAATTCTACATGCGTGGCATTGGAATAGGACAGTTTCCTTTTATTTTACTTCCTTTCATTTTTCCGGAAAGAAGTCTACTTTTGCGTTAATAACTTGTAAGCCTGGTGCTAACCGCTTCGGTCCATCATTAAATTAAATTGTTTTGGGGTGCTCGACTTGCAGTGACGTGTTAAGACCTCGTAATATAATACACGACATATCAGGGAACGGCGTGAGTACTGAACAAATTTCAAACGTCGGATTTTGGAATAAAATACCGAAAGATATCGTTCGTTGCTCGTGCTACATTGTCTGTGAAAATATTTTATTTTGAAACTGTATGTGTAATGTTAAAAGTAATTAGGTCAAACAATTTATGTGCAGAACTGTAGTAAGAAAACATGTGTGATAGAATATAAAATAATTGTATTACCCTACATAAATACTGTACTTATGTAACTTCACAAAGATGGAAACAAAACGAACTTAAATAATTATAGACCAGTAAGTTACTTAAGTCAAATAGCTCAGGTCCTTTACAGAGAAAAAGATCTTCACTGACAAAATTAATAATAGGACAAGACCAACATCTAATGATAAAACATAACTAATTGACATAAAACATTTTTTATCGATGCGTTTTTGTTTTTTAAGAAAAAACTTCAAAAAATCGGCAACAATTCAGTTTATTACCTTTTACATAAAATCTACCCGCGAAATAATGTTTGCTATTATAGGCAATGTTCTAAAGAAATGTAAAATCTACAAAATGAGCTACTGTACCCTCAACTTCGTTGTTTGGTTCCGTATATAATGGAAGTTTTACCGGAAATTACAAAAAATTAATCGCTTATGCAGGCCGTTTAAAATAGGGTCTATTGTGTATAGAACTCCTTAAAATAAGCGAAAAAGTTCCTATTAACCCTGTGCCCTAAAACGCACCCTCAGGAAGTTATATGCCATTAAAAGGGCTCAAACAAAACTGTTCCTAATATTGATATAATTTATATTTAAAAAATAACCGACTTCAGCTGACTTAAAATAAAAACCGTTTATAAAACGTGTGCAAAATATTTTTTAACTTTTTTATTTGTTTAATTATTTGGACCAATTTCTATTAAGTGTAACTGTCATTCACTTTATATTGCATCCACACTGTATATGCTTCTGTGTATGGTCCCCCGTATAAAACTTATTTCTCTATCATTTTTTGACCCACCCTGTACCACTATAATTCAACTCCACACAATATTGCAACGTTCCTGATATATTTAAAACCACCCTTTATAAGTATATATCCTTTCTACACTAATGGCTTTTTATTTTTCTATTGATTATATTATTCCTGTATACCTGATTTTACTCGTCCCATATGCCTAGTATTCCTTTTATGTAACTGCTCATGGTCTACTTTATATAAAAAAAATTCACATTTTTTAACCACATTTTATGACTATAATTTTACTCTACCGTTTATTTCAACCACCCGGTATATGCAACTACTTCTAAAATTTTTTGAACCCATGCCTATAATTCAAATATCATAACTGCTTATGCTTACAAACGAAAATTTTGATACACCCCGAATAACAATTATTTTACTCCATCCTTACTTCAAACAACTTGTATAAGCAACTACTTATGTTCCACACTATATAGCTTTAACTGCTCTGTATAACTGTAATTCTGCTTCACCTTATATCTCAACCATCCGGTAAATTCAACTGCTTCTAACATTTTTAAGCCGTCCGTGTAACTGTAATTATCCTCCGTCCTATAACGCAAATATCCACTCTGTATAACTATAGTTTTGCTCCTCTCTTATTTCTTGTATACGAAACTACTGATGTGCCACCAATACAATATTTTTTGAACCACCGTATATAACTAATTCAATTCCACCTTATATGTCAACCACCCTATGTATGCAACTGCTTATATACCACCTAATATCACATATACGCACGAACACGCCTACAACCGTATATCATATTAAAGAGATCGACGGCAAAACAATTTTTTGTTTCGATAAACTAACGGAATGTTTTATGCCATTTCACGCGACTATAAGCACCGTAACTTTACTTCATCCCTTAAAACACCTGACTTCAAATGAATCAAAATGAAAATCATTACAAACACTCTGAACGATATACTTTCGTAACATTTAAACTAAATATTTATGATGAAAATTTGACATTTACATTGATGTTTACAATTTTTTTGCACATATTTTTCCAATTTTCAGAAAAATGTATATTTTACCTTATAGAAAAATATGCGGAATCAAGCTGGAACATATCTTTTTAGAATACAATTTATAATATTCAAATTGCTTGAGCTGTAGTCCCCTATTTACTTTTTTGTGATTTTCTGAAAAACCGTAAATTTGATGTTATAGACAAATATCTGGTACCTATCTGTAATGTTCCTTAACATATGCAGTTTACATCATCAAAATTACCCAAGCAGTGTTTGAATAATCGCTGGTCATAAATAAAAAAAAAGTTCCGACGAACTGATAACTTCCTCCTTTTTGGAAGTCGTTTAAAAACGGCCAAAATAAATAGAGCAAAAATGTATGGGTATTACAAAACTTTTACGTTTAATTACATGTGATACTCGTTTTTCAACATGCAAATCATAAGCGTCCTATTTAGGTTGGTGAAAGAGGTTTTCGGTCCATATTTGATTTTCCATATTTTTAGAATATTCTCTGCAGATTTATAAAATTTTAACAATTTTACGTAAAAAATATTATCTTTGTCCAAATCGTTATTTCCTATGGTTTTCGAGTAAAGTGAAAATTATTCTGCCCTTTAAGGGCCGAAACACAAAATTGATAACGATTTTTTGAGGATTTTTTGTTAAAAGACAAAAAGGTATCGATAAAAAATGTTGATATATATACAGATATACATATATCCACATATTTAGAACTATATCAATCCACGTATGACAGCCGTTTCGATCCAGGAGTTCTCGTCAGATACGCTTCCTTGAATGACAAGTTCTAAAGTGAAATACTTGGATGTTATACACATCAGTAAGACAACAGTCAGTGTATTGAACCTAATAGATGTCGGTGATATCTACCGTCTATTGAGTAATTTAAGTATATGAAGGCATACTATGCTATAACATATACCATACTCTTGACAGATGGTTCGAGTGTTTTATATAAAAAGACATAAGTAAATATATATACAGATATATATCCACATATTTAGAACTATATCAATCAACGTATGACAGCCGTTTCGAACCAGGAGTTCTCGTCAGATACGCTTCTTTGAATGACAAGTTCTAAAATGAGATACTTGGATGCTATACACATTAGTAAGATAGCAGTCAGTGTATTGAGCCTAATAGATGTCGGTGACATCTACCGTCTATTGAGTAATTTATTATATATATATAAATATTATTAGGTTCAATACACTGACTGTTGTCTTACTGATGTGTATAACATCCAAGTATTTCACTTTAGAACTTGTCATTCAAGGAAGCGTATCTGACGGGAACTCCTGGTTCGAAACGGCTGTCATACGTTGATTGATATAAATATGTGGATATATATCTGTATATATATTTACTTATGTGTTTTTATATAAAACACTCGTACCATCTGTCAAGAGTATGGTATATGTTATAGCATAGTATGCCTTCATATACTTAAATTACTCAATAGACGGTAGGTGTCACCTACATCTATTAGGTTCCATACACTGACCAAAAAATGTTGAATTTTATGTGAATTAATCATGTTTAATAATCAGAAAACCTTGATGTTGGTTTTGTTCTACTATTAATTTCGTCACGTATTATCATAAATGACCTGTGCTAAAATATATAAACTGTTAAGAAAAATAATCACAAAAGACCTTACAAATAAATTTGACCTGATCTGTAGCACCATCATACATATCCAGACTCTGCGCAATAAAATAGAAAATACATTGTCCTATAATATAAACTCATACGTCAGTTTTGTTGACTAAAAAAAGCCTTTGACTCTTTAGAAACGTGGGCAATAATAACATCACGTCAAAATATTATTATAGATTCGCGATAATCCAACATCTATAACGAAGCTACCAGCACAGTAAGACTTCCTAAAGATGCAGAACATGTAGGTTTAGACAGACCACTATGCAAGACCCACTATCAAAATGGAAGACATATTTAAAAGGTTGAACTGAGAGGGTGATAGGCCATACTAATTATCTAATTCTGTCTAATTATACCTTTAAAAACAAATAAAAAAAATGTACACCTTGTGACGGTCTTTTCACTCTTGTTGATGCAAGTTTTTAATTTTCTTAAAATTTCTAGGAAAATTCCCCAGTCACTGTACTACTGCACGAAGCGGAATCGTGAATGATGAATACATCAGATATACAGGGTGAGTTTTTTTGATGATCAGTATGGGGATCTCGTAAACTAGCGGAGATAGTGCAATGGTTAAATTGGGAAAGACTTGCAGTTTTACTGGCCCAATTTAATGACACTTTCGGATTTTTGTAAAAAGTAATGGCTTACTAGATATTTTGAAAAAACGAAATTCTGTCGATTCAGTCAAATCCCTCTAGCTCCTTTGTTTTTGATTTTATAAAAAAAGTGTAAATATCAAAATTGAAGAGTATTGTATCTCGAATATGATTGTCATACCCTCGTTTGCGTGACAGCTCTCGTTTTCGAGTTATGACACAAATTTGTCTTTTTTATTGGAAACCATAGTTGGCTATGAGCTCAAAAAATCGGACATTTTTAGACCTTTTCAACGATATAATACTCGATATAGTTATTCATAAAAATAACGGAGTTATGGATGCGTTTAATTTAATTTGATTACGTTACTTTGGTGGTTTAGTAAAAGATCCATATCTGCGTAAACTATCTTAAAGCCTTTTAAATGTACATAGAGCAGGTTGACGACGGTTAAAATATCTATGAAAGTATTCCTCAGCTGCACGAACTGAATTTTTATGGCATTTGATATAACATTCCACCATATTTAGTTTTTCTTCGTTAGAATATTCCATTTTATCACGTAAACTTGTCAATATCGACTGTCAGTTCAGCACTACTAATGGAATTACTCTCAAATGAGGAAACGTCAAAGTGGAAACAATCTTTTTCATGGCTACCTACGTTAAAAGTGAAAATAAGAGAGAAAAGCATCCATAACTCCGTTATTTTTATGAATAACTATATCGAGTACTATACTAGTATCGTTGAAAAGCTACAAAAATGTCTGATTTTTTGAGGTCATAGTCAACTATGGTTTCCATTCAAATAAAAGATAAATTTGTGTCATATCTTGAAAACGAGAGCTGTTACGCAAACGAGGACATGACAATCATATTCGGGATACAATTCCCTTCAATTTTGATATTTACACTTTTTTTATAAAATCAAAAACAAAGGAGCTAGAGAGATTTGACTAAAAACAGACAGAATTTCATTTTCTCAAAATATCTAGTAAGCCATGACTTTTTACAAAAATCCGAAAGTGTCATTAAATTGGGCCAGTAAAACTGCAAATCTTTCCCAATTTAACCATTGCTCTATTCTCGCTAGTTTCCGAGATCCCCATCAATCAAAAAAACTCACCCTGAATAGAGAACAGATGCGTTTGATATGTTGTGCTGGAGACAGATCGTTCACAATATGTCGCCGACGAATCCTACATTACGCTGATCACACTACAAGACGAGTGAGAGACAACCCAGAAAAATCAACAGTATCGGGAAATGTGGAAAGTAAACGATCAAGAAGCAGGTTAACTGTTAGATGGATAGACCAAGAACAGAAAATAACCACTACAAACTCTACTAACTGAAACAATGGACAGACAAACATAGGCAACAATTTTACCTGATTTTAGAAAATCAGGATTTTTCAGAAAGGAGAATACTACTAAGAAGAATATATGGAAGAAAGTTTAATAAAGTTAGGTTTGCTCATGATATCGCTTCTATCGCAGAAGACAATTGATCTCAACAGAGGTGGACCAACTAGTTATTAACCAAATCTACAGGTGAATCTAATAGGACCAAAGTCATTATAGTAGATTCCTGTAACAGTTATATTCATTTAAGAGATATGATAAAATTTGCAAAAGAGGAATTGAAAGAAAAGTTTAGTCGAGTGCCTTTAAAAAATTAAAATATACAGAACTACATTTCTGGAGTGTTATTTGTTTCAAAAGAATATCTTCGACGAATGGAATTCTATAAGTCATAGAAAATTAATAAAAATGGTATTCGGCAAATTTTTACTGTCACATTACAGGAATAAATCACGGTTTTTGTACGTGACGATGTAAGGAATGTGTTATCGCAACTAAAGTGGCTGAGGATTAATTTAAATTCAGAAAAGGCTATGTATCATACATGAGAAAGTAGATAGGCCAGAGACGCCGAACCACCACCGCCGCTACCGCCTCTGCCGCTCAGTTCCCTAATGAAAAATGCAATTATAATAAAGGTACACGACAAAATTTGCATGATTACCCGGTAGCCTAAGGAGTGTTTTAAAAGTTTGAGTACAATGCAATTTGCATAACAAGGAGGGTATGTTCCTGTTCCACTTCAGAGCTACTTTCGCAAATGTCTCTCTTGCCACTTTTGCCGCTACGGAATTATGGTAAATTGCATTGTAATTTTATGACTGTTTTTGGATGAAACGGGCTTTACAAAACTCTCTGTTCCGCATATACACTCTTTATGAAAGATAATATTGGTTTTCTGCTTTGGATTTTCCATATTTAAAACGTTACGACGCTACGGTGTTGCATCGCGTGTTTGTACCGGTCGAGTTAAAGGGGATTAATCTGGACGACTACCGACTCACTATTGATACGAGACGATTTCCATGCTGATTATAGTGCTGGTTCGCTTTCATAATTTTGGAGTTATGAAAGGCTGTCTTGTCTTGATGAAGAACTCTATGAACATTTGAATACACCGGTAATCTGTATACAGTGCTTTCGAAAAGTAACGAATAAATTTATTATTTCTCAAAATGACAGTTTTTCGGAAAAATCCTCTGATAAGTTGTTGTAAATGGCGTCACGCAGTTTCTATCATGCTAATTAAAAGAGCGTGACAGTCTACGTACACATCCTGAAAAATATAATTACATTAGCTAGGTTAGATAAAAAAATGAAAAACATAATTTTAAATTTTATTAAATTTAATGATAATAATTAAAGTAAATGTTGAAACTGTCCACTGTTGGCTACCTGATAGTAACCAATAAATTCTTGTTGAACACGGTCAATAACTACAGGAGGTATACGAAGGAACTCAAGCTTGTAATTCTTCTAAATTCGCCGGTCGAGTAAAGTATACTTTGTTTTTTAAACACCCTCACTAAAAGTAATCTGGCGACTTTGGCTTTCCCTCTCCAACGATACGGAAACACCTCATCTAAATAGGAACGAACAGGTGCTGCATAATGAGAAGGTGTACCACCTTGTTGAAACAAAATGTCATTTTATCGGAAGATCACATTCCCCATTTGGGTATAAATGTATTAGTTCGGGAATAAAATCGCCTTGGAGAAACTATTTTATAGCCGCTAGGTTCACTTCAAAGAAATAGGGACTCAGAATTCTTCCTTGGATACTCCATTATCCATCTGGATTGTTGGTAGCCCGTGAAGGCAGTTTAGCCTGTTCACATGTCTGTTTAACAAAAAGTAGCCTGAGCAGAAAAAAATACGTTTTTTACGAAATTATTATCATTTGGGCATAGCTTTTGCATTTGCTGGCAGATTTGAATTTGCCGAACAAAGTGTCTTTAGCTAACTCATGAACAAGGCATACTTTATATATAAGAGTGATACTTTGCTTTCTTCAGAATTTTGTGAACTATGAACGCTGCCATATTGAATTTAGAAGCCACTTGGTGTTGAGTGTTAAGTGATGATTGTCTTGTATTGCCAATAAAACTAAGTTGATCTTCTTCTGATTTTGAGGGTCGAGTAGATTTACGCAAATAACGAACATGTTTTTATTGACAACGAAGTCAGAATAGACTTTGAAATTGTGTCATTATCTCGGGCAGGTTAAGTAACCTGAAAATTTTATCGTGACATTTTATCCTAGGACTTTAGGGAGAACAACAATTACACGGAACGGATCCCGATTCGGAACCTATGTGTGATAGTTTCCTCGAAAATCCTAGGTGTTGGTCATACATCTCGCTTCTACAAATAAGTAACGAAATTCAAGTTTTTTTCAGATATAATTCATAGGACTTTATTTGTGTTCAAATTCGTAATTCTTAATTTAATATGACAACAATTCAACCGCTAATGGGCTACCCTACATATTTATTTTTTCTAACCTCCCTGTATAGCTATAATTGCACTCAATTCTCTAACATTTATTAAAATCCTCATTACAATAATTCCATCTCATTATATATTTCCGCCACCCTGTATATGCAACTGCTCATGGACCAAGCATAATATTTTTTAACATTTTTGAACCACCCGGTAAACCATTCTGTATATTCCACTGCCTATGAGCCCAGGAAAAAAAAAGATTTCTAACATATCTGGAATCGCCCTATATAATTATAATATACGATTACTTTACCATTAAACAATAACAACGCTTGCATGCCACTTCCAGAAGTACATGCTCTAACTATATAACAGCATTGATCCCTCTATATATAATTTCTCAATGTTTTGAGTCTGGCGGCGGCGGCACATTCAGTTGTTTGGCGTTGACATTATATACGTAAATAATGAATTATTATTATATTTTATTTAATAAATGAACCAATATTATAAATTACTATTAGCATTCTGCACTGAAAGTCGTCGTAGCTACTAAATAAAACAAAAATGAAGAAAATCGGTTGAGAAAATGGTACCTAATCGTTGTGTCTTTGCCTATTTATATATAGATTGTGGTGTTACTGCCCAAAAAACATAAATTAATAAAGAATATGCCACAAACAACGTTTAGAAGACTATATCATTTATTGTGATGACATATTCCGGAAAATTTAAGGGAACCCATTATCTTTATCAACTAGAAGGCTGACAATATCAGGTACTTTTTTTGAGTTTTCGTTATATCCACTAAGCATTGTATTGTCAATGAATATATCTGATTCAGTTCAACTTGTGAAGTGTTTGGTAAGGATTAAACACCAGTCCATAATTGTAAAGTTGAACCAATTTTCGGACCTAAAATACAATAGGAATTCACTGATACCATCATGCCACCAGCAGTTTATAGAGAATAACTGATACGCTTTTAATAACCAATTCGGAGAACTAAGCTGTTTAAATAGTGAATATACGAATTTCTCCTGTTTTTTTGCTTATTTAATGAAGGAATCGTAATGTCGATATAATCATTTTTCACCCAGTAAACTCGGAAAGCTGATAAAATGTGGATTTTTTTCAAAAATTGATAACTTTCTTGTAACTAACACTAGAATATTAATTATCATCATCTATAGTTTATGATGTTATTGAACTCACGATGGAACTATTGAATAGGTAGTTAAGTAGAATTTAAATCATTTAGGGAGATATTTTGCATAGCCCACGTTATTAGAGAGGCTAGTCCGATCGGGCAATACTAAAGAAAATTCAAAAACTCCACTTCAGTTAGTCTATATTCGATGTTTGTTGTAACTCCGGGAAATTGGTTTAAAATAATATTATTTTTTTTTATTATTAAGATACACACTTAGGTAATTTTCACTTTTATTTGCTATTGACAATATTCTTAATTAATAGGAGAGAATGAAGTATTCTCGTTCTTTCATACTTTGTCACCCAACTGCTTTTGGCTTCTCACTCACACCTCTTTCATACTTTCGTATTCGTCCAATTAGACGCACACAACAATATTGAATTAATTGAATACGCCTTATATCAGTATCTAGAAGAGACGGATGCTATAAGGTATCACAAAAATTAAAGTGTGAAAGGACTAAAGATTCACACAAAGACTTTCTAATACTTCCACTTAAAATTCGTCTATAGCTATAAATTACTTTTAGATTAGTAAAAGCTCTGCTTATGCACATATTTATTTGAGCCGAAAACCACAGATTAACATCTAAAAGCACATTTCTCGCAGTATTGACGCATTGAAGTGTCTCATTGTTTAAAATTAAATTTAGAGAGCCTTCCAGCTGACCTCTTCCTTGGGTACGTCCAAATAATAGAGCCTGACATTTCCTTTGATTCAGCTCGAGGCAGTGATTCATAGAAGCTTTAAAAACAGCCTTTGTATCATTATTTACCTTTTCTTTTGCTTCATCTATACCTTCTGGTGAAAACTACATATAAATTTGCTTGTCATTTGCGTACATCTCTACAGAGGAGTATTTTGGCACAGTTGCCAACTGGGAAGTATATATGGTCAAAAAGATGGCCAAGAATGGACCCCTGAGCTAATCCACAAAGAGCATTTAGAGTCTGTGACTGGTTATCATTTACCTTTACAGACTGAGTTGGGCCGGTGAGGTAACGATTTACAAGTTTGCCCGAGTTTTTACTAAAACCAGTATACTATAAAATGTCAAGAAGAAGTTGGTGATTCAGTCTGTCAAAAGCCCTAGATTAGTCTAGTAGAATCAACGACATAACTTTTCCAGGGTCTGCTGCTTCTAATATATCATCAGTTACTTTTAACAAAGCTGTAGCACAGTTGTGATTTTTGCAAAAAAACATACTGCCAAGTAGGGAGAATATTAAGTGTGTCAACATGTTTACGTATTTGACTCTTCATAACTTTTTCTATGACCTTTGACATGGTTGGCAGGATGCTAATAGAACGTAAATCTTTAAGCTCCTCTGGGCAGGGTACTTTTGGAATTGGATTATATGCAAGTCTGAATTCATATGTGTCTACACCTGGCATTTTATTTTTCAGGTAGAAACAATTGAGGGTATCAGTGTCAGGGTTTAAAGCATTTGTTGTATCAGTAAAGTACGTGTTAATTTGATCGACGCATATAGGTCTATTTTTTTGCATTGGATTATTAGGTTAATGGTTACTTGTATACTGTTTACTGTAAATATTCTCATTTTTTTTCCACTAACTGGATTCGTCACTGTTAAGACACCTAATGAGAATTAAGGGTCTATCGTTTAAGCCAAAATTTACAAGCATTATCTATACATTTTACGTCACAATAACAAAAATCCAAAATATACAAATTGAAGTGCATTTTATGAACGTTCGAAATATATTTTGCATATTGCTCTCGAACTATCGTGGTTAATACGATACGATCTGCAAAATATGTCTACAAATTACATAAATTGCAATTCTGCATGATTTACTTAACAGACAATATTGGTCTTCAGTCTTATTAATCGCAACTGTAGAAATTGCCATTATGAGGAAGATTAAGGTTTCAACTGTTATTGCAACCAAGTTATGATTTTTTAAAAAACAGTCACTCTACATCTGTTTTTCTAGCTATTTTTTGTAAAAATTATTTTGAACATTTCCTTATCGTATACAGTTTTTCTATTGACGACATTATGAACACATTATCATATTTCACACTATAATGCTCAAATTATTTACTTATACGCTAGTAAAGTATCTTTGACAATAGACATTTGCGCCATCTCGTTTTTTATTTCTGGAATGATGGTTCTGTCAAAGCCGTAATTTATGTTTGCTGTGTTATAGATTAAAATTTAGTTATCCCATAAAAGGGAAAGAAAAACATCAAATCGAAAGTGCGGTGTAGTTGATTGTGAAAATACACCAAGAAAAAACCCAAAATTACAATTATACCACTTTCGTGGATTTCCATAGCAATTAGAGATGAGAAAAAAATGAATTGCAGCAGTTCGACATCATAGGTAAATAAATTTGATTTCCATTATTGTATGTATAAAATGTCTCAACCAGAAACAAATTCAATGATTTGCAGTGGTCAAATTGTTTGAGAAAAAAGTAAACAATGCACATAATAAAAGTTACAATCCAACTATATTTCCTGCAATATGTATATAAAAAGCAAAATCTTCATGACGGTTTGTGGGCTGAAAGATTACGAGTACCTACGACAAGAAAAAATTGCATCTTCAGGAGTCGATGAAGCTCCAATTGAGATTAACAATAATCAGTAAATATATATAAGCAAAAAACAAATTAACTCATTATATATAATTTATTAGTAGATTTCACTGACGATGAAGTTTTAATGGACCAAGATAAAAAAATTTAAGTTGGAACAAGGATAATAAAGCAACAACAGATGGAAATATACATGTTAATTCACAAAGAAATGAATATTGATTATATATTATTTATAGCTTTTGTAATAACTAATAATAAAGAAGCGCTCATAAAAAATAAAAGCAATGAAAATAAAAAGTGTTATTGATTTAAAAGAGTATAAATATTGATATATTACAAGAAAGATAGTTGAATTGTAAACTTTATGTATCTACATTGTTTGATTTTTCTGCTCCATTGAAATGAGCACAGCAGATCCTTGAATATGTTCCTGGTTGCCATGGCTTTTCATCCCTCCTGTAACTAAAAAGTTACTGTTTTCTTTATTCCTAAAAGAAAATATCAATTAAAAAATTAAAAATTATGTTAACCTTAAATTTCAATTTATTTTGGTAAGAAAAGTATTTACATGATTAAGTTTTCTGATTGCAAGAGTTATTGAATCTTATTTTTGTCAAGAGAACAACAATTGTGATTAATTTGGTGTATTTAGTAATGACTAAAAACGTGGAAATTTAATTTATTGCCCTTGAAAACGAACTGATGTAATCCATTTTTTCCTTCTTCTGCGATTGCTATAGAAATCCAGGAAAACGGTAGAATTGTAAGTTTTGATTTTTCCTTGATGTATTTTCAAAATCAACTACACCGCACTTTCGATTTGATGTTTTTCTTCCCATTTTATGGGATAACTAAATTTTAATCTATAACACAGCAAACATAAATTACGGCCTTGACAGAACCAGCGTTCCACAAATAAAACACGAGATGGCGCAAATGTCTATTGGCAAAGATATTTTACTAGCGTATACGACGTGGCTGTCAAAATTATGTCAATTATGGATTATAATTTCTTATTTATGTGATGGAATTAACGGTTTGCTTTTAAATTTTATGACACATAAAAATCTGTATTGATTGGTTTATTAGTTTTAAAAATGAATACAGAACTCTGTTCAAAAATAAGAACAGTATTTTTTTTCTTCCCAAACACCAAGTTGTTATATGATATAATTCGGTGTATTTTCTAATCCGTTTTTCCTGTTACAGATACACAACAAGCGTAGCAATTGTGTTTATTAATTTTAACGCATCACAAGTCCTGAACTTTCTTGAGGAAATTTCGGAGAGAATTAATACAATTATTTCGGATGATTTATATCGGGACATAAATTCTTCACAAGGGTGCGAGCAAAACTAAGTGCAAAATATTAATTATGGCTAATTACCAAGAGATTTAATTAAAACTTAAGAGCTGCTTCGGTACAAGTTAGTAAAGGTACGGGAGAATCTGGTGTTTTTAATGAACTTCATTGTTTGTACGACGAATTCGTTAGTATGGTTTTTGAAAGTAAATAAGGTTGCAGTTTTCGAACGCGATGTATTTCTGTATCAACTAATTCGATGATGTCGTTTTCTGTCGGCAGCAGAAGTTTCGGAAGTTTACACGGAGTGTGCAAAGGGAAGGAAGTTTAATTATCGTGTGACTAGCTGGCATAACAAGCAGATATCAAATAAACAATTTAAATTTCACAAATTTGTTTTTATGGTGTATTTTAAGTTATCTTCAGATAAATATCATTTAGTTGTTTTCTGAAGGATACTTGTGGCATCTTTTTCAATGTCTAAGTGTTTATTGGGAAATAACACCACACTTTAAAGGAAATTGCTGTATATTCCAAACGTTTCGGGGTCTAGGTATTTTTCAAAATTGGCCAACTACAATTTTACTGAAATACAAATTTAAAATATATAGCTGTTACAGAACAGTAATAAGTCATGAATAAGCAAATTAATCAAGACGTTCAGCAATAATTTTAAAAATACATGGAAATAAACAATGTTTTTCTGTGTTTACTAAATAGTAATTTCTGATGTAAGCTCTGATATTGGAACATTTTTATATTCCCTGATATAGAAAATAGGTTAATCAAATATGTTTCAAAATCTGAAATCAGTTTTTTAAGTTTAGATAAACGGGATGATTCATTAAAAAATATAGTTAGTGATAAAAACAAAAAATATTAAAATATTGAAGTTTACATAATCATAATTATGGTAAATAATGACCAAATGTGTAGTTTTATATAAACTGTATCCTAAATAAATATAACTAAATTATGAAAAATCAAAAACAAACATCCAATTTGCAACATTTATTAATTTTAGACGGTCTTAACGTACGTTAAAATGGATGGATTGAAGCTACTAATACTGACTTCACCATTTTATGGTTCAACTTGTATACGATATACCCTACTCATAAAAATAGGTTGATTCGCGAATTTTTTTTTTTGTTCTTTATAATATATTTTTTTGTAAACTTACCCCAACAGGAATTGATACTGTCTTATTTGTTGCAGTTGGGAGATTTATCGAATCCAGAGCTGAGGATATTAACCGATCAGCTTGACAAAATCAGATACGGTGGTGAGTACAATTTGCTTTAGTTTATTTGGAACTGTTTGGTAATATAATTATATACATTTGACACTCAAACCATGACATTCTCTAGCTCTCTGACGTTCAACCAAACCTTTATATCGTCTTTCATTTCGAAATTGCCGGACTTTGATACGTTCATCATAGCCGTCCAAGCAACACCGGAATTTATAACTGAAGCATATTATAGTGGATTTTAAGGGACAGATTGACTCAATAACTATATAAAACATTAAAAAATATATATTACCGACTTATAACTAATAAACCGAAAATAATTATAACAAAATACAACTCTAGCAAATAAATAACACTTCAATATTGTTAGGTACCTACCCAAAAAGTAAAAAATGTACACATTAAAAGGTGCTCATTCTGTACAAATTAATTACCTACCAATCTATTATATTTTTGAAATCGGTGCCAAGTAAATCTAAATTCCTGCATTTCGTACTTATCTACTACTTCATCAAACTTAATTGTTTCTTGGCCATCATTTACACATTCTATTGTAGAAGAGATGTTGAAGTCATCAGCAAAGCATAACTTTTCGGTCGATATTGTATTATATAAATCGTTAATAAACAAAAGAAATAACAGAGGAACTTGAGGAACTTCTGATTTAGTTAAGTATGATTCCGACTTGAAACCCTTATAAGTCACCTAAATGTATCTGTCTGATAAGTAAGACGTGAGGAAATTAACTGCTTGGATAGAAAATCCAAATCCCAATAGCTTGTTTAACAAAATTCTATGATCAATTGTGTCAAATGCCTTACTGAAATCAAAATAGATCACGTCAACTTGTCTGTTGGTATCCAGTGCTTTTAAGACCGTGCTTTTAAGATATATTGAGTAATTGCTACAGGTTGGTTGTTGTAGACCTTTCGAATACAGTATTCGAGTAGCTAGAAGCGAAAGCAGAAGGCTACGAGAATTATGTGAACCGACCTGAGAGCAGATGTGACTCTGCCGAAACGTCGTCGTTTTACTATCGATCCCGGCAAGGATCAGTTATCAACTACGCGGATGAATTCCCGGAAACCACCTAAAACATTTAGTGCTCGCGAAAACTTAAAAACAACATATATATATATATATATATATATATATATATATATATATATTTGTTAGGATCCCCGATAGCTCTCCATCACAATCTTTTAATATAAATGACGAGATGTTATCAGGTCCAGAGGTTAGTTTATCTTTTAGTTTCTTACTCGCTGCTAATACTACACGGTGTTGCAGGACATCATTGTTAAGCAAAAAATGAATGTTGACCAAGATACAGATATAATAGACAGGTTGACATTGTATGTGCAGTTGAACTTAATGTGTCCAAATAGATTGCCTAAAAAGAGATTTGGCAGTGGACTCCACTGGTAACACGTAATCGGAAAAGGCATAGGAAACATGGTTAGGTAGTAGTAGAAGAGGTAGAAGAGTCAATGACTGCCAGACATTTGTCCACGGCAGATACAAAACACAGAACATAATGGCGTTTTGGTTATTGGAAGAGCGCCTGCTGTAAAAAAAACATAAGACATTTCATGGTTCATTCGAGTTTTGTCAAGTTCTACATCCCTCGTAAGTGGCCGTCCTATTTTATTTGATGTAAACTGTGTCATCATTAGACTACCAATCTCTAAACATCAATGATGAATGGGGATTTATTCTTCTTGAGATTTTCCGTAAAGCAAAACAAGCTTCTTTCACGCAACTTTCCTTTTTCGAAGTAGTTTAAATGACGAAATTGATGAGAATCGTGAATTTAGCAATTTTAATTTCAAAAATATCGAAGGCAAATCGAAACACATGTAAACTACTAGTAACCTAATTCTCAGAATTGGTCTCTTTTATCTTGATTGTTCCTAAGATGTAAATTGAACAACTTTTAAAAACGGAAAGATTACAATGAAACAAATTCTAAAATAGTTCTTTTGAGATAAGGCATAGAAAAAATAATTTCCCTATGAGTCAGTAATCATAAAATTGGTGAACCAGCCTTGAAGCCGATGTTAATTGTGAACCACACTTAAACATCAAGTTTGGTTTGACATTTCTTGTGAAGTTTGCAAATGCAACAATGGAGAGATACACCACTAGGCAGCGCATATTGTGCACTTTTTGATTTGTTTAGTCAACATAATAGACCAAATGTGCATACAATTGGAAAAATTGTACTTAAATATAAGCAAACTGGGTCTGCAGAAGATGTGAAAACACCTGCCCGAGCTCCTAAAGTTCGTGAAAGTGTGGCAACCTTTACTCTCCGTCTTGCTCAACAATCTCACAGACTTCGCTGGTCAAAATTCGTGAAGAGAGTTGAATTTATACACTTATAAGTCTCAATTATCTCTAGAACTAATTAAAGCCTGCGTAGGACCGTACTTCTTGGTAAGTGCCGTCGGCCAAGCAGTGATCATAAACGGTGTTCACTATCGCGAGCTGATAACAAACTTTTTGTGACCGGAATTGTGGTTCCAACAATATGATGCCACTTACCCACGGTGTAAGATTACAAGGTGGACCGCCTCCTATCAAATTTAATGAGGAGTTCAGTTAACAACCACTGATGGCGCCACCATAACACGTGTACTAGTTATTTGTTAAAAAGATTTAAAATGGAAAATATCGTAAGAATTAAATCTGGGTTAGTTTCGTAGGTACACAAATATTAACAAAATGGTAAATAGTGCTTTAAATTTGCACAATTTTTGAATTATAACTTTTTTATCTCAGGCCATTTAGCGACGAGGGGTTGTTAAAAGATAAAGAAAACAAGAAAGGTAACTTGACTTCAACAGAACAATGAAAAATCATAAAGGCATATCATATATATTGTTCTTGTTTTTGAGAAACTGACACTTCTATCAAGACAAATAAAATAAGGAATTTTTTTGTATACATATACATTTATGAATGACAATGTAGTTTAATGATGAAAAAAAGTACCAGCAGATTGGTAATGGCCTTGATTGGTACACATGCTACGCAGCGCCACCTAGTGACGAAAGATTTAAATCCTCGTTTCTCGTACAGGATCATCCATAAATTATGTAAGATATTTTAGGGTGGGTGGGGTCTGATATTGGGGTAGGTGGACGTTGGAAAATGATTTTACGTAAGATTTTTTAAAATAATATTTTTCCTTTGCTTATGACTTTATATTCTTAAATTAACTAAGATCAATATCTACAGAAAAATTTTAAATCGCCAGATTACTATTTCAAGCATAACTGTAGTTATGCATCAACTATATTTAATCAGTCTTATTCTACAAAAACTCTGGAATTCAATTTTCTTTTTAAACTATTTCCAAATTAAAAATATTGGTACCAGTGCATTAGGACAATTCACGACGTAATTTACAGTGTAATATTACTATGTGTCCAGGCATAAATGTGTCTGCACTTTATATAATATTGTTGCGTCTGCATGAACAAAATTTCTCTTAGAATCCAAATTCTTCTGTTACCAATGTAATCTTCATACAATACAATAAAACAGTCCAGTATCATATATGTGCTACTCAATCTAATCATAAAGGAAATAGCTAACACTTGTACAAAACGAACTAGCTGCCAAAGTTAAAATTCATGTGTCTTATATTGCCAAATCAAACTACAGAATTGCGATTAGTAGAGTGACATTTCTAAAAAAGATGTAAAACATAATAAATAATATGCTTTAATAATAAAAATATGTTATATTAATAAAAAAGTAATATTAATATGTTACGGCATTAATATTATGATTCTAATAGATATACTACATTATATAGTATATGTACATATTTTTAACATAACAACAAAGAATTTTGGAAAAATTAATATATTACGTAAGGATTGGGGATGGGTGGTTGTTGTATTGAATCTTACAGTTTCTTACATGGGGGTGGGTGGGGAACGGAAAAACGTCAAAATTCTAATCTTACATCTTGCACTTACCACTCAGCTAACGAAAGAATGAGTTTTTTGCGCGAAAAAACCAATCCTGTTATTTGAATACTGTTTTCGAGTAACTAGAAGCGAAAGCAGAAGGCTACGAGAATTATGCGAACCGACCTGAAGAAGGCAGATGTGACTCTGCCGAAACGTCGTCATTTTACCATCGATCCCGACAGGGATCAGTTATCAACTACGCGGATGAATTCCCGGAAACCGCCTAAAACATATATATATATATATATATATATATATATATATATATATATATATATATATATATATATATATATATATATATAAACAAACCTTGTTCGTATTATAGTATTAGATTATTTCTATTTGATAACAATTTTATATCTTAACAGAAATGAAGATACTTTAATTTGTAATCAAAAGTCCTCTTTGAAGACATACCTTGTCTACAGTTAATAAAAATTGACATGGAATGATGATTGTTTATGTTTTAGATCATGTAAAAAATCTGTTTGTGAAGAATAACTTTTTTCTCTTAAAATTATGAATAAAAGGAAATCGTTTGGTTTATGAATACACACTGTATATTCATATTAACTGACAATTATTTTGATTAATTCATCTTATTTACAATTAACCCCAAGTTCCGAATTATTAATACCATTAACTCCATCAAATCTTATAATACCGGCGACTCGACCAAGACATAGAATATAAGTAAATAGGTTAAAAGTTTTTCCCCATTCTATAAAAAACGATATAAGCTATGTTATTTGAAAAAATTTTCTGACCACTTTGAGATATCACGGAACTAATCCAATTTCTTTTCAATTTGTCCCACGTTCGGAATAAAATTTTTCAAATTTTATAATAATACCGGCTCCTCCACCAAGGAATAGAGTATATGAGAATAGGTAAAAATAGTTTTTCCCATTTTCTAAGAAATGGTAAAAGCTATTTTAATGAAAAAAATATGGGACCACTTCGCTATCCTGCCAAACAGGATCCAGTAAAATGGTCGAAATTCCTCAAACCGTTTCCGAGTAATCGGTGAACAAACATTAAAAACATAGATACAGACGAATTGAGAACCTCCTTCTTTTTGAAGTCCGTGAAAAATGGTAACTCGTCATAATAGAGAATTGCCTTAAATTATTCTATTATAAGACGATAAAATTAAAACAATTTACTAAATAGTCGTTTCATTTACAATTGACATCGTTTGTTATTTATGGTTCACCCTTTAGAAGGTGTCTACAGTATATTTTAATAATAACGGATCGTTACGAACAATGCACGTATTAGAATGAAAGCCAGTCGGAGATCATTTTTTCAATCAACATACGCCAGAGTCATCTCTAAAAAGAAAAATGCTTCATATGATATTTATTTTTGTGCATCAACAATGTATATCTAACCCGGCATTCGTTCACCAGGGAGTAAGCGAGATACGTAATACAATAGAAAAATGTATGTACATAATTTCGAGTAAATCCCATCGGGGTCCTACTAAGTGGTGTGGAAAATCGATCTTTATTGCTGAGGAATTCTCTGAAATCTAATAAATGTTAATGGAAAAAAGTTTCTATGCACTTTACGTTTTTTCCCTTCTTTTTCATTTTGGTAGTGATGTATGTTTAAGAAGTGTACAACTTGAAATGGGAATATAATGTGCCGTATAATCAAGGAGCTCTTCGAAACAATTGATATGATTCGTCATAGTAACGAGAGAAGCCCCGGATATTTATCTTAAACCAACGACATGATTTTTCTAAAATTATTCATTTGCCATTTAGCAGTTTACAACGTGGAATTATATTGATTGATATTTTTAAATCTATGAATATAACTAAAAATTAAACTTAATGGCAATGAATGAAAACAAATTTATATCACTTACATGTTTAATTTGATGTTACTAGTTTCAACAAACAGGCTATGCCAATATCAAACAGGAACAAACTGGTGAATTAATTTCTGATTATTGAAATTTTATAATACAACTCTAATCTTCATAAGACCGTTTTCCATTTGAATCCAACTTATGAAGTCACACTGCATGTAGAGACCAACAGAGAATCTCCATCTTGAAGTTGATTAACTCACATTTATTTTGAATTAATTCCAATCTATTTTCAATTTATTACAATTTTTAGTAATACAGCATAATTGCATGCAGTTTTTAATTCTGTAAGACTTCGGTTGATTACAATTAGAGATATTATAAAAAAATAAGGTACTGCATTTTTAAACAAAATTGATATATTATTTGAGACCTATAATATAGTTGGAAAAGTTACAAAAATACTTATTATATATTTTTTGTTCATTGGTTTAATTAGACACAGTTTTTAATTCTAATTACTTCTATTTGATAACAATTTTAGATTTTACAAAAATAAATGTACTTCACTTTTAAGCAAAATTGCAATGATTAGAGTATTCGTTTTAGACTATGCAAATCTATTTATGGAGAATGACTTTTTCTCTTAATATTATTCATAAAAAATCCGTTTGATTTATGAAGACACACTGTATATACAGACTAATTGAGAATCTTCACCTTGAAGTTGATAAACTGACATTTATTTTGATTAATCGAATTTCTTTTCAATTTTTTATACTCCAAGTTCCGAACAGAAACATTTCCATATTTTTTAATACATACACCTCCACCAAAGCGTATACAAGAGAGTCTGTAAAAAACTTTTTCCTGTTGTTCTAAAAAACTACGTTATTGAAAAATATATATGGGATCACTTCGGGGCCGTTTTTGAGTAATCGTTGAACAAACCTAAAAGAAATAGCCACAGAAAAATTAAAAATGTCCTTCTTTTTGAAGTCGCTTAAAAATGAAGGTCGCCCTACTCATAACGCTCGTTTTGTGCGAGACTATCTACAACTAGAGTATCCAGACCCTTGGATCGGGCGCCTTTCTTCAATTTTATGGCCACGACTCCTTCCCGATGTAAACCCATTGGACTTTTTTTAATAGAGTTGCCTGAAATGTAATATTTATTCATACATCAACTGGCGACATTATGTACGATTGGTGAAAAGGTCATTTTTGAGATAGTGTTGTTCATGCATTAATGCTGGTGACTAACAGTTTGAACATTTGCTCTAATGTGAGGATTAATGTTTTCATAACCGGTTATTCGTTTTATTTCAAATCCATTGAGAATTTGGAAACGACTTTAATAGTTGCTTCTTGTTCAGAAAAATACATAGATGAATTTTTATTTGGGAATTCTGACATAAGTATTATACCTCTTTGCAAATATTATTAGTGGTGCCAACTTTTGCAATAACTTTCTGTACTTGTTTAGGATTACTTTTTACAGAATAGGGTGTCAAAACTTCACTGATTTTTTTTCTCTCCAAATGTCTCTTAATAAATGTAAAAATATTTGTATGTTTAATTTGGGATTGTACCTTATAAATTAGTTAATAAGGTTACTAATACAAACATTTCAACAATCATATTTTCAAAATTGTAATTATCGTACTGAGAAATACAGTTTAGGGTATTTAGCTCGAGTGACTTACGGATAAAAAGACCTTTTGGTGACCGACATAAAACTTGACTAATTGACATAAAATTCAACATTTTTTATGGTTGCGTTTTTGTTTTTTATCAAAAAAACAGTGAAAAATCAGTAACAATTTAATTTTTTATCGTTTACACAAAATCCAACGATAAAACCGTGTTTGCTACTATGGGCAATGTTGAAGAGAAATGAAAAACGTTTAAAATGAGCTATTATACGCTCAATTTCCTTAAATGGTTTCTTAGATAATGAAACCTTTACTCAAAATTCCAAAAAACAATAAATAATCGCTTAAATTTTTTTTATTTTATAGCTGAAACATTCTTGTTAACTGAAGCTACAGATCTTCTTATTCCCCATTTATGTTGTAAAAATAAATACTGTAGCCCCTGTAGTTTTTGCAAAATGTCAGTCAATCATGGAAGACATATTTTTTTGAACGGCCATATTACCTCACCGGATGACCCTGTCATTATGAATAAACCACCGTTAGAAAGTAGAAGAGTTGATCTAGAGACCCCTCATCTCACTTTTCTAAAATTTAAAGTATAAATACATATAAGTATCGAAAATATTTGGCCATTCCTTAAAAAATTATTTGGACGAGTCCATTCGTAAAATTGTTAAGGGGTGGTACTATATCCATATAACTAATAATCTTAATGCAAATTTTTACACTTATATTTCTTGCATAATATGGATTTATGTAATAAATTTATCAAACTGGAATACCTAAACTCTCTTTAGACAGACACTGATGATAATGATGGAGCAATCATTTTTAATATGCTAATTTTAAATTTAAATAAACAATGAAAATTTGGCTTCTCTATTCACTGATTTTTTAAAACATAAGTAAATAATAGTAGGTTCCTTTGTTTACATTTTCAGTACATTTCAGATTTTATTATTGTATAAAAATGAAAAGCTAATAGAAATTAATAATAGTTAACAATAGAAGACATAAGATGTTATTCTTCAATTAGTTAACTGTGCAATTTTTGTGTTGTGCAATTCAGATTCCTGTTAATTTTTTGTTAATAAATACTAATTAGTGACAAGCCAAATTTCTTTAGATATATAGGTAGGTAGATTTTGATACTTTATTGACACATTTACAATTAGAAAAATCGCTTGCAATAGCCTTCCCATTTAGCGTAATATTATGATTACTCCGTCATTATCATCTGTGGCTAAATAGAGTGTAGGTATTCCATTTTGCTATATTTATTACATAAATCCATATAATGCAAGAAATATAAATATGTGTCTGCTTAAAATAAAAATTTGGTTTAAGATTATTTATTGTAATGTTTTTATTTTCACACTCGGGTTCAATTCAGTTCTTGGATTTATTGAAAAACACAGTCTAACTCACTCTAATTTATTTCCACTACTTTTACGCAAATTTATATTCACAGAAACTACTATTTACATTTTATCTTAACTGTACAAACGACCGACGAAAACTGAATGCCTCCTATGGCTAGCTCTTCTTATTTATACATTTATCTTGGAATTGTCTGGTACGTCCACGAACCATCGGGAAATTCCATCACGTTCTGGAAGCTTTAAAGGAATTCCCAGTAACGGCAGCGGTCCGCCGGTTGAGAGACAAACATTTCGGGTTCCCATAACTTATCGGAATAATGTCCCTTCCATGAACTGGTTGATGGCCGATTGCACCAGCGGTCGGATGAATTCTCGTAACATTATTATAAGAATATAGTACCAGCCCTTAGCAATTTTTCGTATGTTCAATACTTATATGTATTTATAATTTAAATTCTAAAAAAGTGAGATGAGGGGTCTCTAGACCAACTCTCCTACTTTCCAAATGTGGTTTATTCATATTGATAGGGTCATTCGGTGAGGTAATATGACCATTCAAAAAATATTTCTTCCATAGGATTGACTAAAATTTTGCAAAAACTACTGGGGCTACAGTATTTATATTTAGAACATGAATTGGGCATGAGAAGATCTATCGCATCAGTTAATAAGAATGTTTCAGCAAATAAATTTGGTGAACTAGCAAAATTCACAAACTGTTATATGAAATATGTGAAATATTTTGATGAGAATTTAGTGTGAACATTTACATATTTACAAAAAAATTACTAAGTGAAATCTGTGAAAAATGTACTCAACTCTAATCGCATAATCAAAATGATTTGGCCAAAAAAAGTTAACGTATAATCTGTCGACAGAAAATAAACCTTATCTTTACAAATATGATCGGAAATAGCTGTAATGTCTATTTGTACTGGAATCTTGATCCTGGAAACTCAAAGCCAAATATCTCCAAATAATTCATCAAAGGCTGGTCATCAATTGAATCCCATTAAATCAACGGTAATGCAGTCAATAGATGCACTCAAAACTGCATAAACAATTATTTCTCCACCACAAAAATGCTACAGTGTCGGAAACACAAATACTCCATCCAATACTTATCTTCCCTGTAGAAAATACCCCATCAAAATGGTTAAATCGGCCCAAATGTAGGAAATTCTTTGTCCAAAAAAAACCAACTTAATATATTGGCCCAAAAATAGAATCAGGCTTAAAAGACTAGGCCTAACAGTAACAAATGTATCTTAAAAATGCTCCATAATATTGCTCTGTAAAAACGTACCATAAAAATCCTCTGCAAGATCCACCATAGATGGGCTACAGTACATACCGTACATACCGTACGTCCTATACATCTCGTACGTCCCTAAAATAGAATATTGCACGTGACAAATTTATTTCGCTAAAATGGTTTCGCTTACCTTCACAATGAAGGGTTACCTAATCCATAAAAACCTCAGACATCATTGTGTTTTCTCGATCGCATTTTCCGCCAAATAATATACCACTCGACCATCATCTACCACACACGGAAAAATCGCCCAGCTAACTTAAAAGAACCCCATTCTTTAACCTTTAAAATCGCACAACGGCGAGGCAACGGCTTTCGCTCACTTCCAGACGGCAAGAGCTCTCTCCCGCGTTCGCTTAGAAACTCACTACCACTTCTCAACCCCACTTGAACCAGACTCGCATTGAAGAAATTAAGGCGGTGGACAGGAGCGAATTAAGACACAATATGAAATAGAGGATATGCATTAATCTAACAATTTTTTTTTAAGAAAGTATTTTATGGATGGAATCAAAATTAATAGCCTTTGTAATATGCTAACAACTAAATATATCGTTTTGGATATCGCCGCCTTAGCGAAAAGTCGAACAGACAACGGACAAGATACTCGAGGAGGCACCAGAACGATAAGTAGTTCAGAGAACCTACAAAAAAAAACAACTCTAGCCACAGCAACTCCACGGTTCTAGAGGTACATAATCTCCAACAACCAAATCGTAAGACTATTTAAGAGGCTAAACATTTTTTTACACGTTACAGTATTATTGTATTTCTCAGTTTCTTCCAGGAATTTACATAATTTGGTTGGCTGAATAGTGCCTTTATCCTTTCCACCACATCTGTTTTCTAAAATAATCTGAAAATAAAATTGAAGTTTATTGACCAGAATAATAATTATTAATTACAGAGTATACATATCTTATTTTATACATACACAGTAATTCCTACAAAGATAATCAAGTTATCTGCATGTAGGCTAGCCACTTATCCTAGGGTCCTTAAAACTAATTTAAAACTATTTTTTTGTTATGATTGTAGTTGTAAGTACAGTTCTATTAATATTGCTAGTATGAATAGAAAAAGTATGCTTATTATTATAAATATTACATAGTGAATTTATGTCTTGCTCCTAGTTTTTTGCATTTTTATTTTATTTTACATAATTGTTAGTATCCATTTTTTGACCTTGTTTTTCCTAGAATTACTATTTTTTGGAATTTTCAGTTCGGGTGGAAGAAAGTTGAATATGCGAATAACATCTTATTGCTAATCGACCGAAGTCTACTTGGAATTTGAATATTTTTATTTCTAGTTATGCTGCTTGAGTTTGTATATGTTTTAGTTAGTTCTTGATAATGATATAAAATACATTCAGCAGCAAATGACTGTTTCATATTAAGTGTATTTTCATGAATCACAGATCGGTTTTTGTTAACAATTTTTAATAATCTACCCTGTAGTCGTTGTAGGTGTTGTAAATTGTTGTTAAGGGCACCCCCCCCCCAAGCTATAATGCCATAGTTCGCAATGCTCTGAAAGAATGCAGAGTAGATTATACGAAGTAACTCAGAATTCATAAATTTTGATAGTTTGTGAAAGATATAGATTAGATATTTTGTTTTGTTTATTATATAGTCAATATGATTCTTCCACCTAAGTCTGTAGTCAATTATTACACCTAAATACTTGCAGAATTCAACTCTTTTTATTTTCTGACTGTCTATATAAATGTTTATATCTTTTGGTATGCTATTGGAGTAGTTTCCGAACATCATGAACACTGTTTTTTCAATATTTAAGGTCAATTTATTGAAAATAAGCCACTGATTTATCTCCATCAGAAACATATTCATTTTAGCTTCGACTTCAGACCAGTTTTTTCCTGTAGATATAATTGCAGTATCGGCAGCAAATGATAATATTACATCTGTCGGGAAAGATTTCAGTAGGTCATTTACATATAGTAAGAAGAGTAAAGGATCCAAGACAGTCCCTTGGGGAACTCCAATTTTAATTTCCCCGAATTCGCTTGTGACATTATTAACTTTTACTCGCTGGAGCCTATTGTCAAGATAGCTAACTAGAAGAATTGAACATTACAATAAAATAATTCAGTGCAAAATTTTACTAATATACATTTTTTAATTATACCTAATTGAACACAGTCATCCAAAAGAGGACAGTAAGCCATATTTGAACGGAAAATACTATATGCAGTGAAAATGAGTAGGTACTAGATTCAAACAAGAATTCATTAGTAATGAATACAAACCAATTTATGCTGAAGTAACAAAAATGCATCAGCAAGGTATTGTGAAGCAATAGTAAATAGATACAAATTATATATTGGGAACTCTCATGAACAGTAATAGAGGATTCAATTTTGCATTTGTGGATTAATTAACTCATCAACCTGTTAATATCGGATTTACCAGTTTTTTGTCAATTCAAGATAAACTAATAAAAAATCGATAGCTTTTAGCTGGGTGAGCGAAAAAACCGAATTGTACTCAATTACTGAATACATTAACTTTTCGAATGAATAGATTTTTTTTGTTTTGAAACCGACAGAGTACATAAATGTGATAAAGTGTTAAAAGTTTCGAACGAATACGTTTTACAATTGGGTCGCTTTGACGTTTAAAATTAATGGCACAATATCTCTTCCACTTTGAATCACACATTCATTTGATAAGTTTTCAATTCCTTTTTGTCAAACGGTAAAATTGTATATAAGAGACTTTTTGGCATCAATTTCAATACTTGAACAAAAAGCTGACACTGGGTATTTCAAAAAAATCATGCACAAGCGCTGGACTAGAGATTCGTTGAAAACAAATAAGAAAACAGTTTAGATACTTACTTGCGTTTGACATCAACTAAATATTGTGTCAAAAATATTTATAAGACCAAAAAAAAATTGAGAAAAATCATATCAAATTGAATGACAATTTGATATGCTTTGGTGTAAGATTTAATTTATCAAGAATGGTTGTTATTTGTTTGCATAACAACTGGTCAACCAATGAATGGTATTTTTGTTGTGGTTGTAACGAAATTAAAATTAACAGGTTGAAAGTCTTATATTCGCAACTGAAATTTGTACATTATTGTTTTTGAATAATTTGCTTTGTTTTTGACTGTTAAGTTTAATGCATACTCTAAATGCAGTTAGTTGTTGGTGAATAATCAGGGCCGTAGCAACCACCATATCAACCGTATCAATGATACAGGGGCCCTAAGCCTACAGAGGCTTCTAACGTGTGTAAGCAAAAATTAGTAAAATGTTACTCACATTGTCACTTATTCTCGTGCCTCCATTCCGGGAAACACTATATAAAAAACTGTCATACGTGCCTATAGAGCTTAAACTTCAGAAATGACAAAAATCAAAAAAAGCAATCTATTTTTTCCCGTGTTAAGCGTGCGTACATTAGTTAACAACATCCTGCATCGGTTATTACGAGTTTCCCCCGTTTAAGTGAATAGCTTAAACGTGGTTTGAAGTAGCTACTTCACACACGACATACTACAACAGCAATACCTTACATACAGGGTCTTCCAGAAAGACTGAAAAGAGTGGAAACAGATTCAATATTAAAAATAAACATTCAAAACAAGAAATGTTCTGAAATCAATTATATCATAAAATAAACCAAATAACTCTAAACCTATAAATGTTCAAATAAATGCACACAAAAACTATATAAAGAAACCACAATTCGAAAAGTCAAAAATTTGTGAACATGCCTGATTTTAAAATTCAACCATATTACACAAAGAATAACAAAATATAAATCGAAAGCTGAAAGAGTCTGCTATAATTTTATTATTTGAAAGCGACTGTATAGTTAAGTATTTTTATAGAAAGAAATTAATAATGGTAATGTCGTTTTGAACAACCCTATATCGGAATAGTTTATGAACTTTTTCCTAGATTTTCCCTTATGACTTTAATGAAATCTCTGAAACATCAGAATTTTTTTGGTCTCATTTTTTGCGAATGCACTAACAAAGTCGTACCTTGGAGGGCCACATGAAATTCTGAACATAACTATTTCAAACCCTGGAAGTATATTTAATTTGAATTGTTTGGCTATTTCAATTTCTAGGAGAAAGTGATGACTTATAATCAGTAAATATTTATTTAAATTTAATTCAAGCATTCTTATGTCTTTTGTAAGAAATCTATATCTTTTATTTAGACCCCCGACAAATTTTGATACAGGGTCTCATCAAGGCACGCTACGCCACTGTGAACAACGTAATATAAATCGCCCTGAATACTTTCATAAGCGCCCTGAAACGGTCAGCGAGCGACATACAACAGATCGTAATGACCAATTCACTATATCAAAAATATAAAGAAATCAAGAGCACCAACAGATCCGAGAACTATGTGGAGTGACTTGTTAAACACCTGCATGTTGTTCAGAACATACCCCAGCTCACTGTCAAGCACTCCTGCATTTTGCAGGGAACACCTGAATTGACATAGGCGTATTTGGGGTGGAGTAGTAATGCTGCCATTAAGTTCGTGGTGTTTATGAAGTTGGTTCGTGCATGATTTCAAGTGCAATTTCTCTTGAAGTACGAATCGACCTTCTTTTCTTTTCTAGTAACGACATTTGTCTCGAATATAAGATTTAATGGACCATATTGGAAACGAATTTATTTCTAAGATCGTCAAAGTTAAAGCGCACACGCATGAAATTTGAAAGTTTACAGGTGAGTTTTTGGGTTATGGAACGGCTATCATGCAGTCCAGATCTGAAACTAATAGGATTATTGCTATGCATTTTGCCCCTGTGACATTAAAGCAAAACATCCAAAATTGTCTTTCAATCAGCATACATTTTCTTGGGGTGTTATCAATAGATTCGGCACAAAATATACATCAAGTTAAAAGTTTGCAGTGTGTCAATTTCTATGAGTGTAAATGTATAAATGCTTAGTTTTCAAAATAGATAGTGGTGAAACATACGACTCTTTTGTCATTTCTATTTATTTTTTCATATTACCTGTTGCATTCTTATCTATCTTACTTCGTTTTCCAAAGAACACTATATTTTTGTTGTTAAACAGCATTTTTTGGGGTCTAGTCTAGGCCCTGTTATAGGGAAAGTAATCCATTAAGTCTGTTCCATATTTATTTCTTCTTTTGGGAAGCAGCTGATTTTGTAGGTTTCGGTTTTGGAGCTTCCGGTTTCTTAGTAGCGGCGTTAACTAATTTGCTTTACTTCCAGTGCCAGATTTTGACGCGGCAAATTTGTAATCGAAACGGGAAGTAAAATCTCCTCCAAAAAGTGATTCTGAGTCACAACACATTTAGTACTATTGCGTTCTCTCTAATGTTATAATATAACTTGTTAAAGAATCGGTGGCCAGTTTCGTCTCTAAAGCTCCTGAATAGGACGATGCTTCCATTTTGAAAAAACGAGCTGCATCTATTCATGTAATTTGAACTTAAACCCCTAAAGTGAACCCCGATATTAAGAGTTTTTTGATAAAAAGTGCTGGTTCCTCGGCATCTACCTTGAAATTAGTAGATTGCAAGGACAATCCATACGTTCTTCTGCACGTTTGTTCTTCTCCATTTTTTAGAGAATAGTTACAGATGCTTCTATTATTCTCTTTAATTCAGGTTCAGTATTTTTTTGCTTCTTCTAATATATCTGTTAAGTTCATATGTCTAATTATTTTCATATTATTCGTTTTAGATTAAACTATGTTACAGCAACTGTAACACAGTTTAATCTGTTATATCAAGTCTGATTTATTACAGACTTAAATAATGAAATTTATTTTATTTATTTATTTATTTAGCAAATGCTATTGTATATATTATATTACATTATATTTAAATTACAATATTTTTTAAATTATTACATTGCATTACATTATATTTCCTTACATTAGATTAAGTTACATATATTATATTACAGAATAAAATATGATTTTGATTTTTTTATTTGATTCGATTTAATTCATATTTCACATGTTATTACACAGACTTTACGATTAGGAAGCAGAGTGCGACTCCAAGATTCAAAGATTATTCATATAAAAAGATACATACATACATAGGTATAGAACTAGTTTTCCATTTACAATTTTTACAAATGAAGTAGTGATTTGTGGTATATGAGGAATCTGAAGAAATAGATAGGTAGAAATAGATAATTTCATATTCAAAAAGCTTTTTTCATCTTCAACTGACTCCTCGTTTGGATCGCCTAACCATCCTAAGTAACTTAATCCTTGACTTGTGGTGTCAGTCCAAACGCTGGGTCACCTGAAGTTATGGTTTTGTATGTATTAATAGTTATGTCTTGGTTTACACTATTAGTAAAAACTTAAATTTTCTATGGAGGCGATAGCAGTGGGTTACTTGTATTAGGGAATGTTTTAAATAACTGATCATGTAGGTATGTTATAAATTTGTGGATGAATAATTAAGGTATTTATTACTTTTTTTATATTGTTTATACGATTTAATAGATTTCATATTTAATACTCTCTTCGAGGTGTAATTCCTTTGTACGCAAGACAATATTTATTATATATAATATACATTGTTTCTGGTCAAGGAACCTTCATCAGTTGCGCTTCCCACAATTGAATGTCCTCTCGAACACTTCTTTATGTATTGGATACATTTCATTAAATTTTAAGACGCGAGATGTAACACCGACATCTAGGGTTTTCGAGAGAATTAGCGCACAGAGGTTCTGAATCTTTTGTTTTATACGCTCCTCTCCAGGCAGTTATGCAGTATCTCATTATGGGGTCTGCAAATGAAGTGTAAAGTATTGTTAAAATGTTTCTGCTTAGAATATCTCTGCGATTATAGAATCTGTGAATTAACGTCTTTATTTTTTTTTTGGTATGTGAGTTATATGTTCTGTCCATTTTAAATGTTGATCGATGAAAACTCCGAGATATTTTATGGATAAGGTTTTAATTAGTGTTGTACATTTACAGTTTTTAGTTTGGGTATAGGATATGTTATATAGTTCTATCTGAATGCCTCCCGGTTGATCTAGTATTGTTGGCGAGAAAGTAATACATTGGGTTTTTTCTCCGTTCATTGTTAACAAATTGCTATTTAGCCATAAATACACCTTGCACAAATCTTTTTCAATGTTCTGTTTTGCCATTTCCAGTTTTTTTTAGTAGCTGTATGTAAACGTACTTTTCCTAGGATATTTACTTTTTCAAACCTCCTCACAAAAAATCGTTTAATTCCTATAAAATATTTATTATAATGATGGTAATAAGTGTGTTATTATTTCATAAGTAATAAATTTGACACACAAACCGGGACAAATCTGCAAAGTGGCTAAGTTTTCGTTTGATATCAAAGTATTTTTTACAGTACCGAAAACCACAAAACCATATTTTTTGTTTAAGTTCTTAAAGTCTAATGATCTGATTCAGCCCCATAAGGGCAAACAACCTGTAACAACCCAAGTGCTTAATTTTCAAATTTAAACTGAACCTCAAAAAAATATGCTCAAACAATTGCCGAAACACTGTTCAATTTATTTATTATTCATTAAATGATCAACCAATCCGAACAGTGCTCCGCAATGTTTATCAGCACATTTCAATAGTTACACAAACCAAAAGTTTTAATCGAAAAATAATCACAATGAAAAATTAACAATGCAGGTTTTTGTCAATTTCATTAAAATTATATCAAACGAGTTTAAACAATAATCCTGCCATAATAAAATTTCGTTAAATGTCGTTTCCAAATCACGATCTCTGTTTGCTTCATGGAAAATTGATTTCATTAAATTTAAATTTAATGTTGAATAAATGTCCAGAAAATATTAAATTCATGGTAAATTTAATAAGTAGTTAAGGACGGGGGTAAGCTCTGTTTAACACTATAGGATTACAACAATCAATTAACATTTACAAATTGTGTGAAGTACCCTAAATCCAGTTTACTTATTGTTCAATCAAATTGTAATTCTCATCAAAATTTTAAATAAATTAAGTAGAATTATGGTGTTAAAACTGTAGATAATCTTATAGGAGTGAAACAATAGAATAAAATGTTATAATTCGGAAATCAGAGTCAACAGAAGAATTTCATAACTTTGTCCTAATGTTCTGACCAGGATTATCAGGATAAAAAAGACTAATTTCTTTCGAAGTAACGAAATCTTTCAATATAATTTTCACCAACTTCAATATGCCTTCATTTTGAAAATTTTGCCGATTAAACAAATACCAACCATAGACCGACAGTAAATGTTGAAATGAAACATAGTTAAACATAAACATGTTTTAATAACAAACCGAATAACAAATTGTTTTCTGATAGTTGTGGCATCTCAGTTTTGTATTTTTGTGATTTTTTTTGATTAAAGTACAATATCTTGAATGTCTGTATATTTCAAATAGTCCAAACGTTGTAGGGTCCAAATCAGACCCCGACTGAACTGGCATAATGTGGAGGTGCTTCGTCCTGTTGAAAAAATGGGTTTTCTTTATCTAGCAACAAAGTTTCATCTTGATCCATTTGGTTTTCTATATATTCGGTTATAAGAGGATTTACCACATTTTCTAATAGGTCCAAAGAGAATTCCTTAGTTAAATTTTCTTCCACGAATAAAGGACCATTAATTGTATTTCCGAAAATTCCGGCCCTCAAGTTGATTTTCTGAGGATATTGGTTGTGCTCTTCCCTAAAAATTTGTGAATTGGTACTGACCCAGTATCTGCAATTATGTTTATTGACAAATCCATTAAAAAAAATCCTGGTTAGTCAGAAAAACAAATATTTTTAATAAAATTAGGGACTGCATTTGCCCTTTAAGTCATTAATTCCCAGAATTCTAGCCTTCAGTTATAATCAACCTCAGCAAGCTGTTGTAAAAGCTGTATTTTATAGGAAAATAATTTATTTAGGTGTAACGTTTTATCCACAGCGCCGACGGAAATATTTGTTACTCTGGAGACTTTTGGTATTGATGTTTGAAGATCCACGGCAAAATGACCTACAATCCCAACCTGTGTAACTTCATACTCTCTTTGAGGTGTCATTCCTTTGTACGCAAGACAATATATATAATACATATTGTTTCTGGTTAGGAAACCTTCATCAGTATCAAATACATAAAGAAGTGTTCGAGAGGACATTCAATTGTGGGAAGCGCAACTGATGAAGTTTCCCTAACCATAAACAGTATATATTATATATATTGTCTTGCGTACAAAGGAAAGACACCTCGAAGAGAGTATTCAATTTCTCTGACAGGTGTAGTAACCTGAAAATTTTATCGTGACATTCTGTCCTAGGAGTTAAGGGAGAACAGCAATTACACGGAAACGGCTCGAGGTTTGGCACCTCTGTGTGCTAATTCTCTCGAAAACAGCGAAACGAATACTAATAATATGTTCTTCTTTTAATATTTGTGAACTCGATTAAAATTACAAATTACGGAAATTTATAGTCTAAGAAGAACAATCCTCCAATGATTATATCGAAAAAAATGCTGGAGATCATGCATTTTTTAAAATTACTTGGAGTACGTATATTTGATTAAATTTGCAATATTTTCTTATATTAAGAGATTTGTCCATATGACGTGTCCGATTTGGATGGCGGGTCATAACGCCTAATTTTCCGATTTAGCCTGAACTGTATTTGTTATAGAAAATTACTTTTGACAAAAGAAAATGCTCACAATTTAATGAAATGGGGTCATCTAAATGTTATTTTAAATAACATCACAATATGAAATAAAAAGCTGTATATTGAAAGAAAATACCAAACGTTTCAAAGTCGATTCTGACTTCGTTGTCAATAGCTATAAAATATATATTGAAAATGTAAATTTCAAATTGAAAGTTTGATTTATGACATTTAAGTTAACATAAAAAAATCTAAAGATACTTAAGTCAAACAGCTTTCAATTTGGAAGAATTTGAAGGAGTTGTCTTTAGAATTTATATTGTAACAAAACTACATACTTTTAATTAAACCATGACTATTACCAACAAGAATTTGGCATGGCCCTGAGTTCTTGTCTCTCACCGGCATTAAGTAAGATATTTACGGAAAAATTTGAAAAAAAATATATATAAGAGAATAAACCCTTAGTTTGGTGGCGTTATGTTGACGACATTTTCGTAATTGGGGAACACAATCTTGAAGAACTAGATAAATTATTAAATGGCATAAATAACAAAGAACCAACTAAGAAATTTACCATAGAAATTGAACAAAATAATAAACTGTCCTTCTTAGACATATTAATAACAAAAACAGAATCTTTATTAGAAACAGAAGATAATCGAAAACAAACTCATACCAACAGATACCTAAATTTCATTTCAAATCATCCGAATACAGTAAAGGAAGGTGTTATTACGTCAATTTAATGATAGAGAAAAGATCAGCTGTTCTGATGATAATAAATTCAAAAATGAAAAAAACAATTGTAAAAAATGTTCTCACCGGAAACAATTACCCCAAAAAAGAGTTAAACAGATTTGAACACAAAACAAACCTTCCGAATCAACTCAGAACTTCTTTTATTAACACTGCTACTTAGGACAACCACACTACAGTTACAACTATACCATATATACAGGGTCTTTCAGAAAGATTGAAAAGAGTGGGCAACAGATTTAATGTTAAAACAACATACCAAATACGAAATACACTGAAATCACTAATATCGAAAACAAAACCAACCAACAAAACTCAGAACTCAAAAAACTGCATAAACAAGATTCCTTGTGAATGCAATAAATTTTATATTCGAGAAACATCGAGACCATTAAGCATACGAATAAATGAACACAAGAATGTCATTAAGAAACGACAATTTGAAAAATCGAAAATTTCTGAACATGCATGGAACCTAGGCAATAAAATACAATTTGATAATTTAACTATACTTCACTAAGAACAACATAAAACAAAACGAAAAATAAACGTATGCTTTAATTCTTTTGAATGAAGACGATCGTATCGGTTCTACTTCTGTAGAATTCAATTGTATCTGTTTACCGACAATTAAGGCAGACATTATTAATGGTCATCTCCTTTTGAACTACCCAGTATCGGGATAGTTCATAAGTTTTCCCTTACGACGTTAATGGAATCACTGAAACAATAGAATTCTTTGATCGCATTTTTGGCAAATGCGCTATATTATAACAAATAAAAAACGACACTTATAGATTCTAAAGACAACTCTTTCAAATTCTTTCAACTTGAAAGATGTTTAACTTAATACCAGATCTTTAGAATTTATTGTGTTAAAAACAACAAAATTTTCCTTATGTCAACTTACATGTCATAAATCAAACTTCCAATTTGCAATTTACATTGTCAAATACAGGGTGAGTTTTTTTTTGATGATCAGTATGGGGATCTCGGAAACTAGCGGAAAGATTTGCAGTTTTACTCGCCCAATTTAATGACACTTTCGGATTTTTGTAAAAAGTCATATTTTGAAAAAACGAAACTCTGTAGAATTAGTCAAATCCCTCTAGCTCCTATGTTTTTGATTTTACAAAAAAAAATATGATTGTCACGTCCTCGTTTGCGTGACAGCTCTAGTTTTCGAGATATGACACAAACTTATCTTTTTTGAATGGAAATCATAGTTGGATATGACCTCAAAAAATCTGACATTTTTAGAGCTTTTCAACGATATAATACTCGATATAGTTATTCATAAAAATAACGGAGTTATGATTGCTTTTCTCTCTTATTTTCACTTTTAACGTAGGTAGCCATGAAAAAGATTGTTTTCACTTTGACGTTTCCTCATTTGAGAGAAGTGCTGAACTGACAGTCGAAGAAAAACTGAATACGTGGAATGTTATATCATATGCCATAAAAATTCGGTTCGTGCAGCTGAGGAATACTTTCATAGATATTTTAACCGTCGCCAACCTGCTGTATGTACATTTAAGAGGCTTTACGATAGTTAACGCAGATATGGATCTTTTACTAAACCACCAAAGGAACGTAATCAAATTAACGAAGCAGCACAAATAAATGTTTTGGCAATGGTAAATCAAAATTCATCTACATCAACTCGTAAGATTGCGGCAGAAGCTGGCACATCTCAACGAACTGTAGTTAAGGTACTGAAAGCGCACAAGTTCCACCCGTACAAACTTTTAGTTTCTCAAACTTTGCATGCTGGTGGCGAACATCGACGTATTTTGTTTTGTACATGGTTTAGAGACATGTGCCTTGACAATCCACAGTTTCCATTGAAGGTGTTATGGTCAGATGAAACTAGATTTACTAACTGCGGTATGTTCAATAGACACAATGAGCATATCTGGGCTAAAGAAAACCCTTTCCTCGTAGAACAAAGACGACCCCAGGTTTGGTATCATAGGGTCTACTATTCTGGGGCCTTTTATCTATGACGAATCACTTACTGGGGAGCGCTACTTGCATTTCTTGCAATACACTTTTCAAGACATGTTGCATAATTTGAATTTGAGAAATCGTTTAGAAGTAAGACAATCGTTATTAGTAAGACAATCTTTAGATAATATCTATCCAAACTCTTAGATAGGAAGAAATGACCCACGCGAATGGCCAACCCGGTCTCCCGATTTGGCAGTTATAGATTTCTATTTATGGGGTGCGCCAAAAAACAAAGTATATAAAAGAAAGTATGAGACAATTGGTGATCTTAGGGACGCGGTATTACAAGCAATTGAAGAAATTGATAGGCGGTCTGTGAGGAAACCGGTAATGTCAGTCTTCAAAAGATGCAATTTTTGTCTAAATAACAAATGGTGGACTTTCGAACATAAATTGTAACTATTATTATGTATTTTAATGTATTAAGTTTTTAGTAAGTACCAACTTATTTAGTTTTTTCGTTATATCTGATATACCTATTAAATAAATCGTTCAATGTTTTTTGGAATAGTTATTAATGAATCAATCTATTTCATGGCTAACTACGTTCAAAGTGAAAATAAGAGAGATAAGCATCCACAACTCCGTTATTTTTATGAATAACTATATCAAGTATTATATCGTTGAAAAGCTCTAAAAATGTCCGATGTTTTGAGGTCATAGCCAACTATGAGTTTCTGTCAAATCTCGAAAACGAGAGCTGTCACGCAAACGAGGATATGACAATCCTATTCAGCATATAATTCCCTTTAATTTTGATATCACTTTTTTAAAAAATCAAAAACAAAGGAGCTAGAGGGATTTGACTAAATCGACAGGATTTCGTTTTTTCAAAATATCTAGTAAGCAATGACTTTTTACAAAAATCCGAAAATGTCATTAATTGCATATCTTTCCCAATTTAACAATTACTCTATCTCTGCTAGTTTCCGAGATCCCCATACTGATCATCAAAAAAAACTCTGTTTATTTTAAAGCCATTAACAACAAAGTCAGAATCGACTTTGTAACGTTTCGTATTTTCTTTCAGTATACAGCTTTTTAGTTGGTATTGTGGTGTTATTTCCCAAGAAAACATAAAAAAATGGTAGAATTTAGAACACTGGACAACCTCTAGTTTTTATAAATAAATAAATAAATCGAAATAGTCAACACTGAAATGTTGATAAGAAATTTTGCATACAAAATTTGCATGAATTTTATCTCGCATTCAAAACCGACTAAAGCTTTGTTAAATACTGTTCCCCAAAATCACGGGTTTGCATTTGCACAATGCACAAGATTGATTCACTCAATTGTTATACACAAACTAATCGCCACCATATGAACGTCAGTCGGCGAATAGAGAGAGGAAACGATAATAATGAATTCCCTAACATGTACGCTTGATAAGAGTAATAGGTATTGCTAATCGTCCTATTTGTTAAACAGGGGATGAAGTGGAAGTGAAGCGGTTATCGGTACGAGGGCTGCTTCCCGAAACAGATTACTACATGACGTACGACGGGTCGACGACTATGCCCGCCTGTCATGAGACGGTCACCTGGATGATCCTCAACAAACCAATTTACATCACCAAGCAACAGGTATGACGTAGTCTGTTTAAATTTGAATTAATTTGCACTAGCAGTATGTGACGACGTGGAAATACATCGTTTTCATATTAATTAGAATATTTTTGCATGAATTACTTCACTTGAAGCTATGCATATTAGTGAGGTCAGAACTCGTAATGTTTTTCCATTAAATTATTAATTTTCACAGGTACCTATTACACTGTAATTAATTTTCAGAATTATTTAACGCTTCCGATTTTCTACAAATTTAAACCAATGAACGATTTTTTTCTCTAAAAAATTTGAGTTTTTATGGCTTTATGTGTTAAGGAAATATCTAGATGTTGTACTTTGTTCAACATAATTTATCTTCTATACTATTATAAAATTGTAAGTTTGTCTGTTGTTTGTTTGTTTGTTTGTTTGTTCGGGCATCACGAAAGAACTACTTAACTGATTTTGCTAAATTTTTGGTTGGTGCGAAACCTATAGTTTGACTTCAAATCTGATAGACATTTTATCTCTCTAAAATGACAGAAACGGTAGATTTAGCGAAAAATCTTCTACCATATTGGGTAATTCAATTACACAATTGGTTCCACTGCACGCACAAAGTATTAGATAGGCATCAGCTTAGCTTTCATTCAAAATTCGGAATGTGCAAATGTAACATGTTTCGTTTTAACAAAAATCAACACATATCAAGCGTAATTTTACAAGGTGTTCTGTATATAGGAAACTTAGAGCGGAGTAGAATTACATGGATTTAAAAAATCTAAAAAACCTTATATTTGGTGTCCTATAAGCAGCTGGATATATACGTTGTGGTAGAAATAAGGGGGAGTGGAATTACTTATACGGGGTGGTCCAAAGAAGTTATACTGAGTGACCCATAAACAGTTTCATATACCAAGTGGTTGAAAAAGGGTAGAATATTTATATAGTGAATAAAAAAACTTAAAAAATGGGTTAGGTAAGCAGTTAGAATCTTTGAATTATGGTCATAAGATACTATAGTTATGAAATGGGTTGAAGAAATGTTAGAAGCAGTTTTTTATACAGGGTGTTTGAAATATAAGATGGAGTGAAATTATAGTTTATGTTGTGGTTAAAAACTTGTTTTATATCCACAAGTAGTTACATATATAGTATATAGTATTATAGTATAATTACATCTTTACAGGTGGGTTTAAAAATATTTTAAAGTAATAGTATGATCTACAAGCTGTTCCATTTACCGGATGGTTGAAATATAGGGTGGGGTAGGGTTCTAAGGGTACAGGGTAGTACAAAAATGTTATAATTGGTGGCAAATAAGTAGTTGCATATAAAAGATTGTTGAAATACAGGGTGGCTTACAGTTAGAATTATACAGGGTGGGTAAAAAATGCTACAAAAATTGTGTTATATAGCTCTTGCATATGCAAGAAGTAAAATTGTAGTACATACAGTGTAATTAGAAGTATTTAAAAATTTTATATTTCGTTGCCCCTAAGCAGATGCATATACAGGGTGGCTGAAATATTTTGAAGAGTAAAATTATGTTTATAACGGGTGGTTCAAAAATAAGTTGTAATGTTTGACAAATTGGCAGCGGGGTATCTATCCTATGGCTTCCGGTGCTAGTTAGTACATGGTTGACCAAATTTGACTTGTCCACATTTCTTCTCGAAATGTTATATTGTTGTTCTTTTTTCCTTACTTCTAAAGGTCTTGAAGTTTCACCGGTATAACTATGGCCAGAGTCACACACTACACTGTACACACAATTTTTGGAATGTTGAGTTGCGTTAAATGGTTTGGTATGTGTGAGGATAGAGCGCAATGTATTATTTGTTTTGTAAACAGTTTTAATATCGTATTTATTTCCTAACCGCTTAATTTTTTCGGATACACCTGAGACGTATGGAATGATATTCATAATTTTGTTTTCTGTTTGTGTTTGGTTGGTGTTAGTGGTCTGTTGATTAGTTGTGTTGGTTTGTAGTTGCGATTTTCTTTCTAGTTGATTTATAGTTTTATTTATAAAGTCTTGGGGATATTCATTTTGGAGTAGATGTTCTTTGATAATGTTGACCTTGTCGGTAAATATTTCTTTGGATGATGATATGTGTTTTGTTCTATCATATAAGCACTTTACAACACCTTTTTTAGTGCTTATATGATAGAGCAAAACATATCATTATCCATCGAAATATTTACCGACGAGGTCAACATTATCAAAGAACATCTACTCCAAATTGAATATCCCCAAGAATTTATAAATAAAACTATAAATCAACTAGAAAGAAAATCGCGACAACAAACCAACACAAATAACCAACAGACAACTAATACCAACCAAACACAAACAGAAAACAAATATAATTCCATACGCCCCAGGTGTATCCGAAAAAACTAACAGGTTGAGAAATAAATACGATATTTAAACTGTTTTCAAAACAAATAATACATTGCCCTCTATCCTCACATAGACCAAACCATTTAACGCAACTCAACATTCCAAAAATTGTGTGTACAGTGTTGTGTGTGATTGTGGCCATAGTTATACCGGTGAAACTTCAAGACCTTTACTAAGGAAAAAGAACACCAATATAACATTTCGAGAAGACATGTGGACAAGTCAAATTTGGCCAAGCATGTATTAACCAGCACCGGAAGCCATAGGATAGATTGGGATAAAACAAAGACCTTGTTGAAGGAGGGAAATTTTAAAAAGAGAAAACTTAAAGAAGCCAGCTGTATGATGATAAACAATACGGAAATCGGGGCTCTTTCAATCGACCTTCATTTGAGCTGGAGAGATCTATTGTAAGAAGAGCAAAAGAATGGTACCCTCAGTATCAAGTGATCAGCAAATGCCATATTGTCACTGTCAAAATTATTTGACATAATCAAAACATAATCCATATCAGTGCAAATTTTTTTTGAAAATGCCAAGAAAGACTCAACAAAGGTATTGACAACGACTCCAGAATCGGAGTTGAAAGTCTCCAAACAGATAAGTATAATACTATACCATACCATACACTATTTATATACAGGAGTACTGGTTGATCATTTTAAGACATCTCTTTCTCTCAGAATAACAGTGAGGAAGAATTTCTGTAAGGACAGCCAGTAATCCGGGCAACTTTAAGAAATTTCCTTACTACATTTTGTTCTCCAAATACGATTTTAAATACTTATCTGTTGCAGGAAAAAATTTTGAGGAGACATAACCTCAATGAACAGACAAAATAACTTACTTATATGTGCACAATTTCGTCTGCATAAAAAAAGTGATCTAACAAAACCTAAATGGGAGAACGGAACAATCAACCCTCTACTCTAGAACCATTTTATAAATACTTTTTTAGACAGATAAAACTCAATAGCAGTCAAACATGCATTCCAAGTGTATTTATCAGGAAATACAAACGATTCGGTGAAATATTTACGTAGCCATTACCTAATGACTTGTAAATGTATCAAACAATTTTGACTGCGATTGTTGTTCAGATAGAGCAAAAATTAGAATATATTAGGAGAACATTTATACATTACCGAAACACGTAATCATTGCATGCCTTGGTGATCGCATCGGGCGCCATGCAATGAGGAGGAATTATTAATATAACGTGATACGACCATATAACATAAAATAAAGTGTAAAAAGTTAATGAAATACTATTAGTACGAGTTCTGACAACGTCAACATTGATATTAAAACATAATTTAATGAGATTTATTACATAAACTGTGTTATTCGTCATTTTCGAATTGATTTTTTTTGCACTTTCTGAAAATTATAGTGCAGAATTAAATAATACGACACATTATATTGTAGAATTTAATTATTTAAAAAACGTTAGTGGCGATTTTTGCATAAAGTTGAGTGCATATACAGGGTGGGGCATTTTAATTTATGCACCCGAATTGCTTCGTTCCTAAGCATGGTATAAAAAAAGTTTATAGAAAACTTATTCAAGGCGAAGGGGGACACCTTTTGGTGCAATTAATTTTTACCTTGAGCGTCATTTTCAAGGTTATTTAAAGGTCTTTTTTTAATGGGAACCCCTGTTGTTGACACGGTATACGGGAAGAACGGGAAATTTTACTTCTGAAGTGATATTAACACAATTTTTTGGGACCTTCAAAAGGTTAGTTCAAGGTCAAAAGCTTAAAAACCTGAAATGGCTATTTTTCATATTTACTCCACTAAATAACAATGACACAGGCACCTGAGTGATACTTATCACATAGCAGTAATAGAAAAAATATATTTTGAAATAAATTTTCTTGTTTTCTGGATAAATCATTAATATTGCAATATACTTCGTGGGTTCAATTTAAAAAAATTATAAAACTAATATGCACTTTCACTTTTCTAGAACTTTATTTACATTCAAACAGCTGGTTTAAATACAATAACAATCCCATATACGCTAGTCGTCGCGGTATATCTGCTTGGCGATCGTGCCGTGCTTCTTTTATATCACCAGCGTAGAATTCTCCAGTAGAAATCCTCATCGCTCCTTCCGCTGCCGAGTCTTTTCGAGAATCGTATTTTTTATCGTAAAGCGTTTGTTGTCGTGCTGAATGACACAGGGTCGGCTTTGGGTAAATTCCATAACAATATGTTTTTACGATATGTAATAATTACTGCTGATTTCCTTTATTTCGTTTAATGCTAGCGCTAATAAGATATTTTACATGGCGTAAAAGAAGAACACAATCTCTTTACACTTTTTTTTCTACCAAAGCTATTGGTAAAATGTAAAAATCTAGAGTTTAACATATTTCAAACATCAAGGTTATACGAGGGCTGCCTTTTATATTTCGGGATTGGACAACCCTAGTGTTGCAATCTGACAACTGACAGCTCTATCGTAAAGTTTGACATTTTTGAGGTTATACGTACTCAGAACGTTTTGACATACGAGCGCTATGTGTTGTTTACAGTAACTTAAAGGATTCATCTCGGCCAAAAAATGGAATTAAATCGTGAACATTTTCGTGCGATTATTTTTTACAACTTTCGACGTGGATTAAGTCAGCAAGAGTGCATGGATGAACTTAATTTAATTTTTGGCGATGAAACTCCATCAAGGACCACTGTTTATCGATGGTATGGTGAATTCAATCGAGGTCATAGTTCACTCCAAGACGAATTTCGTGAAGGTCGACCAAAAACAGTTGTTGTTCCGGAAACCATTGATGGTGTGCGCGAACTGATATTGCAAGATCGACATGTGACCTATCGTGAGATTGAGTCAACCTTACACATTAGTGGGACCAGCATACATTCAATATTGCATAAACCTTTGAATGTCAAAAAAATTTGATCGTGTTGAATCCCACACAATTTGTCAATCGTTCAAAAAAAGGCTCGTGTCGAACTAGAACAACGCAGAACAATCAATTCTGAGTGGTACACAACCATTTGTTTGCCAGTTGTCTTCCAAGAAATGAGGAAAACCAACCCCCGAAGACGGATCACTCTTCACCACGACAATGCGAGCTCTCACACATCGGCTCAAACAACTGCATTTTTGACCACTCAAAACATCGATTTGATGAGTCATCTGCCGTATAGTCCTGACTTGTCACCAAATGACTTCTTTTTATTCCAGTAGGTAAAAAACAAACTGAGATGTCAACGTTTTTCGACACCTGAAGAAGCGGTTGCTGCGTTCAGAATGCTTGTTTTGGAGATACCTGAATCAGAGTGGAAAAAGTTCTTCGACAATTGGTTCAAACGCATGCAAAAGTGTATAGATCTTCATGGGGAATATTTCGATAATTAATATTTGTTTTTGTGCTCTAATCCCGAAATATAAAAGGCAGCCCTCATATTCACCCCCGCTTAGGAGTTGAAACTGTAGAGTGAGCGATACGTGTAGAATGTAAATATAAATTAATGTGTATTTTTGTCCAATTCCCAGAATAGTTCCTTTCTGGGGATTAGCAGAGAGTTAGTCAGGGTTCGCCCCTTATACTGTTTAATAACTGTTCCTGTAGACTTTACTTGGCTATAACAAACGTTATTTGTAGTCCATGTTGTTAAAATTGTTGTTTGTAAGACCCTTGTTATTTAGGTATTCTGAAGTCTACTTTTTGTAAGTCTTGTTGGATGTTTTCAGTCGCCGTTTCTACATGATTTTGGGTGGTGCTAAAGTCACATTGTACTTTGCTTTGAAGATCTTTGAAATTTTCGAGACTATCCATTCAACTTTGGAATCTCAATTTCATCATTTATCGCCTTAATGTCCGATTATATAGTCTTTGTTTTCCGATTAACCACTTCGTTACCTTGTATTACTGATTGCGTTAATTGTTCTAATCGATCCTTTTGCATTTGTGAATCAGGTTTCCTTTTTCATTTAGATATTTTGAGCTCACCTTGTAAATTAAATTCTGTGGTTTATCGTTCATAGGGGATATAAAATTACGTCTTCACTTTTCATGGTAGTGTCAAGAATATGTTGTTTTTATCTGTTGGTCACAAGATTTGTTAATACAATTTCACGTTCCTCATGAAAAGATTGCACTAACTATTATTCAGTTTCTTCTCACATTTCTGTCTTCGTCTTATCACTTTTTCCCAGTATTTTACTAAACTTGAAAATTCGTTTGCTAGCCTTGTCCATACCAAATTCCATGCTTCTAGTTGTTGCCATAAATAAATTGAAAATTCACTTCTGCTGCACCACACTTTACGCACTCCGTGAGTTCAAAACCATGTTTGCTTTATTTATCCAATGATATCACACGAAATATTTTCTATTTCAAAATTTGATATCAGTTGTCCCGATACTTCGTTATCTACTCTACTTTCCTCTTACTGTACGTCATGTGGATTAATATGGTACGATTTGCAAATTTTCGTTCTAAATTACTTAAAATACAATTCTTCAATAACTTCATATCCGACAGTACCCATTTTGAGCCCTTATTAACCTAATATTATAGGCTAACATTTGGAAGAAGATTAACATCACATATACAGGGTGCAACAAAAGTACCGGTACCCCCCTGTAACTTCCTATGATCGCATTTTTGGAGAAAACGTTCCAGACAAAAGTTGTTCAGTTTTTACTTAAAAATTAATTCGTGACCTTATTTTCGACCTTAAGGTCATTTTTAAAGGTTATTTCAAGGGCAACTTTTTTTAATGGAAATCCCTACCCTATTTGTTATTCCAGATCAGAAAGACAAGAAAATTTAAAATTCAGGAATGTATTTGACCTTGGGGTCTCAGTAACTTCTCAAGGTCATTTCAAGAGCAATTGTTATTTGCAGCGAATATTGTCACTTAGCTTTGAAAGAAGGTGGGGTCCCACCGACTGTCAGTGACTACTTATTCGAATATTCGTAGTTACCCTTTGCCTTAAGAAAGGCTTGCCTCTATACTCAAGCTGAGAAAGCACTGTGTAGTTTTGTTTTGTTGATGGAGCCCCACTGAACATTTTTTTGTGTTTTTTTTTGTTTTTCTTTTTAATGTTTTGTCTGTTGTTTTTTTAATCTTATTTAATTTTTTATTATATATGAATCAATCGCTCTTTAATGTTTTTGAAGCCAGTTCGTAGATATTTAACATAATTTTCGATCTCTTAAGCATATGTTCAAAGTTATTCCCCTCAACAAAAAAAGTAAAAAAAACTATGAAAATAATAAATGATTTATTTTTTGCAAAAAATGATTAAGTGGTCACTTAGCTCCCACGGACAAATCCATATCTGAATGTAAAAATATCCGTTTTTTCTGATTCCGGAATAAAAAATAGGAGTTTCTATTTAGAAAAGGAAAGCTCAACTTGGAAAGACCTTTAAAATGACCCTGGGGTCAAGGAGAAGGTCAGCACTGAATTTTTACGTCACAACCGAACAACTTTTGTCTGGAACGTTTTCTCAGAAAGTGCGATCCTAGGAAGCTACAGGGGGGTACCGGTACTTTTGTTACACCCGATATAATCAACAGAAGGTTTTAAAATCGCTCATCAAGATTGATTTCTGATTCTTTATAATTTATCCATTGGCGAGATTAAGCTGCCTTCATCGCTTGTCGTAATATATAAGCAAAAAATAAGTGATATCGATGTTTCTGCAAGTTTTTATGGTTTAAATAATTTACTTCTTTTCGAATTTGTCATAAAATTTTATGAATTATTTCTCTTCAAACTGTTTTTGAAGTGGTGGTATATTTTTTTCTATTTTGCTCTATAATCTGGTGTAATAACCGCAAACACAACTTCTTCACAGCTCACTACGGTTTTCATTTATAAAATATCAAACAGAAATTCGTAATATAACTAACTATATAAATTTTTTGCCTTTTCCTGACTTTGAAGCTATAAATCAGTCGCTAATTAAATTTCCCCCGTTTCAGTATTTTCTACTTTGTGACTGTTCCTTAACAATGTTTACAGTGAAACAGCTTGCTCTATGTACTTATATCAATATTTTCGTTATTAAGATGCAGCTCGACGTACGCGTAAGCCGCTTTGCCAGAAACTTTGAACTTCCAAATTTTCGATCGATAAATTCTTCCATTTTTCATAAAGAAATATTTCTGTGAACTACATTTTGGATAAATATGAGATGTGCTGAAGGTAGCAATGCGTTTTCTATTTGCTAGCAAGAATTTCGTATTGAAGAAAAATATCGTCTGCGTTAAGGTATAAATCTCCTGGTATTAAATTTTATTTGTTATAGTATATCAATATATTTTTTGTAATTTAATATTACAAAATTCAATACTTACTGGTGCTTAGTAGGATAACATTGGGGAAAAAGTAAAGATATTGAGTAAATTCAGGTCAACAGCTTATTGCATAACGTCATATAATCTAATCAACATCAATTATACCATCATCTCCCATACAAAGGATAGGCTTGGGGAAGGAGCTGACGAACTCTGAAGTAGACGTAAATTCAAAATGTCTTTTAATTATATATTTGAATTATTGTTTTAATAATTTAATAATCGATATCGAAATACGTTATAGGCGCAGTCAGTAGGATAGTCCGACTTGTATCGAATCAATCCATTGAAGTTTGTTTCAACCATTTGTCATTCACCGAATTTTATGATTGGTCAGTATAGTATAGTGAAATTTCCGTAGTAGGGTGCCAAAGTTTTTGGATTAAGCGGTCTCACTCGTCAACCTATCATTGTCATAACTTGAATTTGGGACAACCATCCCCCAAATTTGCAAGGAAAGGCAAGCATCGCCAAACCAATCGCGAAACTAAGCAAAAAATTGTGTAGTGTATTAAATATGAAAATTATGACAAAATAGATTAATATTAATAAACAGTTTGAAGACGCGAGATGTAAGACCGACAGCTAGGATTTTAGAGAGGATCAGCCCACAGAGGTTCCGAATCTGGAGCCGTTCCGTGTAATTGCTGTTCTCCCTTAACTCCTAGGACAGAATGTCACGATAAAATTTTTCAGGTTACTTCACCTGTCAGAGATATTGAATACTCTCTTCGAGGTGCCTTTGCTTTGTACGCAAGACATTATATATTATATATAATATACATTGTTTCTGGTCAGGGAACGTTCATCAGTTGCGCTTCACACAATTGAATGTGCTCTCGAACAGTTATTTATGTATTTGAAACATTTTGTTAAATTTGAAGACGCGGGATGTAAGACCGACATCTAGGATTTTCGAGAGAATCAGCACACAGTGTTCGAGAGGAAATTCAATTGTGGGAAACGCAACTGATGAAGGTTCCCTGACCAGAAACAATGTATATTATATATAATATATAATATTTATTGTCTTGCGTACAAAGGAATGACCCCTCGAAGAGAGTATTCAATATCTCTGACAGGTGAAGTCACCTGAAAAATTTTATTATTAAGGGAGAACAGCAATTACACGGAACGGTTCCAGATTCGGAACCTCTGTGTGCTGATTCTCTCGAAAATCCTAGATGTCGGTCTTATATCTCGCGTCTTCAAATTTAACGAAATGTTTCAATACATAAATAAGTGTTCGAGAGGACATTCAATTGTGGGAAGCGCAAGTGATGAAGGTTCTCTGACCAGAAACAATGTATATTATATATAATATATAATATATATTGTCTTGCTTACAATGGAATGACACCTCGAAGAGAGTATTAATAAACAGTGTTTAATCAACTGATTATTCCAAGCTATAAATTATTAACAAGAACCAGATAATTATTAACTAAAAACAACTCAATTTTTGACTTTTTGCAGCTATTCTGAGATAGTTAGCCACTAGAGAAATTTAAAAAAAATTTTTCTGCTTTTTTTCCACATTATAATGAGGTTTGCATATTTTTCACCAGTACCACTCCTCAGAAATTTCGCAGAATGGACTCGTCCACCTGGTCCACTCTAAAGAAGACAAAACCTTCAACTTTCTCAAGCTGGTTTATTCCTAATGATGGTTATCCAGTGAGGTAATCAGGTCCTCTAAACAAAAAAGGCTTCCATAGGTTTAACTAAAATTTCCCAAAAACTTATGAAGCTACAAATTTTCAGTTAATAAGAATGTTTTAACCATAAAATATATATATATATATATATATATATATATATATATATATATATACAGGGTGTAAACGGTTTGAGTGCAAAAATTTTGAGGATCAATACTTAAGGTCAAAAAGCTTTATATCATTTTTACAAATAACCTATAGTTTTTCTAAAAAAAGTTAAAAGTTTACCTAGCCTTTATTACAGTGAACAATAGACTACTTCCGGCTTCAGAATGCTTGTAAAACTAAATATGTAAATACTCAATAGCTTATACATCTTTAATAACTATATTAATAAATAAAATTAATATTTAAAATCTAAATATTCTGTTATAATTTGCCGAACGTTTCACCGAATGGATGTGGCAACATAGCATATAAACATGCCTTACTTAGTAAATGTTTACTTTTACTACAGCTGATCGCCGCCACGATTCTTTCTGTGCTGTATCGATTCTTGTAAGAAAATTAATATCTAAGTGAAAGTGATCTGCGTAATATTCGATGTAGACTTCGTAATTTGATTTTCAGTTAAAAAAATAAATTGAATTTTGAATATTTTCTATGAAGATTCCATTTTTGTTCTCCTGGGTTCTATCACTATGAAATATCCTGTACGTACATGGGTATTTATTTGTCTAACATAAGAAATATTAATTTAATGAGTTACAATTATTTTTCGAATAATTTAACACCTAAAAGAACTACATATAAGAAATGTTTTGTTTAATATGCTTCTATATCATATGTAAACAAGTTTGTGTCCTCCCTTCTTGAACTTGATGCATAAAATAAATCGCCAAATATAAATATGTACATAGTTATTAAAAGACTACATTTTTGAAAATATAAACAAAATAATTTTCCAATACACAAAAAATCACAGCTGTTCATTTTTTGGTGGTGGATCATTAGGGTTCCGTATATACAGTATACGGATACCCTTATAATATCACTCAGGATTTCTCCCTCTGTCACATCACAGCCATTTTCTCCTAAACTACTGGACGGAAGAGATTGAAATTTGGCATCAATGTATAGTTTGGTGACCCGATCAGGAGTACATATCGTAGTAAATGAAGAAATTTTGATTTTAGGGGTACTTCTGGGGGGAAAAACTAAAAAGATCGACCGTTCCCCCCCTGATCTCCGAAACTGCTAAAATTTTGAAAAAAAAATATAGATCGTTGCGCGAACTTTACAGGAAAAATAAGGACAACCCATTAATATTAATTTTGGGGGGCAAACTATAGAATTAAATAAAAATTTAAAAATAAAAAAAATTTCAAACGCATCATGTAATATATCAAATGAAAGGTCTCATTCTGAGGAACACAAATATATTTATTTTCATATTTAAAAAAAATTATTTAAAAAGATATTAAGGAAAATATACCAAAATTTACCCCCCTTATTTCCGAAACTATTAAAACGTAAAGTTTTGAAAAGAATAAAGGTATGGGTTGTGACCCGAAGATTACTGGAAAATTAAGGAGAAACCTCTACTTTTAATTTTGGGGGGCAAATTACAGAATTAAATACAAAATATAAAATTAAAATTGTTTCTTACCCATGTTATATATCAAATGAAAGGTCTCATTACGAATAAAACAAATATATTTTTTTCATATTTTTAAAATAAATTAATTAAAAGATATTAACAAAAATATAAAAAATTTCACCCATCCCCCCCCCTTCCCTATCTCCGAAACCATAAGCTGGAAAATTTTACCTGAACTTTACTGGAAAAATAAAGAAAAACCTCTAGTATTCATTTTGGGGGGCAAATTATAGAATTAAATGGAAAATATAAAATTAAAATTGTTTCTAACCCATCATGTTATATATCAAATGAAAGGGCTCATGATGAAGGAAACAAATATTTTTTTTCATATTTTTAAAATAAATTAATTAAAAGATATTAACAAAAATATAAAAAATGTTACCCATTCTCCCCTTATCTCCGAAACCATATGCTGAAATATTTTGAAAAAAATGGAAGCATAGCCCCTCACCTGAACTTTACTGAAAAAAAAATAAGGAGAAACCCCTAATATTCATTTTGGGGGGCAAATTATAGAATTAAATAGAAAATAAAAAATTATAATTGTTTCTAACGGGTCATGTAATATATCAAATCACAGGGCTCATTATGACAAATACAAATATATTTTTTTTTACTTTTTTTTAATGAATGTTTTAAAATATTTTAAAAAAATTACCCATTCCCCCGTTATTCCCCAAACTATAAGACCTTTTTTTTGTTTATTGGATAAATATGAAAAAATCCCTAATTCTATTATTTGGGGGCCAAATAATAGAATTAAACGGAAAATAAATTATTAGAAAACCCCCACAGTAATTTTAGGGACAAATTATACAATTAAATTGAAAATAAAGATTCAATTTTCAAACGCATCATGTAATATATCAGATAAAAGGCTCATTATGTGAATTACAAATATATCATATTTTTAAATCATTCGTTTAAAAGATGTTAACAAACATATTAAACATCGACCTAATTCCCACTTTGGAAACTACACTATTTAAATTAGGAAAAATATATTTTATTTGTATTTTTTAATAATTTGAATAACAGATTTAAAAATTTATAATTTAAAACCTGACCCATTTTGCCCTTTATCTTCCAATCTACAGAGCCTCAAAACTTAGACAGTAGATTATAAAAGGCATTTCTGAAAGTTTATTGGTAAAATAAAACTTTAATGTTACTTTTTGGGGGCCAAATTAGATAATTAAATACATATGTATTCTGATAAAAATCAATCGAATCCTGAGCAGATAAAATAAAAAGTTTATGTGTGGAAAATCAAAGTGTATATTTTTTATAAATTTAAAAACGCTTCCTTTAAAAGAAATAAGGGTAAATATAAGAAAATGCACTCATTTCCTGCTTGTCTGAAACTGGAATATTAGTATCTTGAAGGAGGTACGGAACCCTAAGTATGCGAGTCCAACTCGCACTTGACCAAATTGTTCTTTTATTATTCGCGCTAAAAGTGAATCTGATTATACGACGACGTTGCCGCATTAACAATTTAGTTAACATGTATTTGGAATTTTCTCGCTTATTAAGGCCTATAGACCATAGTGTTATAAGAGTTTTTTGCTTTATTTGGTGTATACTATCTCCATCTAAAATATATGCACTCAAACTATTTACACCCTGAATATATAAACAATTAAATTTTTATGTAGTCTCGAGTTTAAACTTATAGTAGCTCATTTGCAAGATTTTTCCTCTACAATTTCACCGACAGTAGTAAAAACGATTCATATGAAAGGCAGAAAACTAAATTGTTAACTACTTTTTGTGGTTATTTTGTAAAAAAGTGTTGGGAAAAAATGTGGAAGTCACAATAAAATTCACTGAGGAGGCCAAATAAATAATACTATACAGGGTGTTCTATTTAAAAGTGGAACTAAAGATATGAATCACCTTGTATATGTCCCTCTATTTTAGTGAGATTTGTTTTAGTTTGCATCTATCACTATCATCCGTCCCTACTAGCATATATTGAAAATATTCTGTCCACACACTATTGATCCACCCTTTATATATACGGCGTACCCTATATTTCAAATTTCATCTAAATATCTCTTGATCTGTTGGGGCTATAATATACACCCTGTAGATCGAGAAAACGCGTTTACAGGAATATTTTTATACGAATTTTCAATCCTGAAAAGACTCACCTAAACACTCGATTTCGTATGTACATGATATTCAGACACAACCTGATTTGTTGAATCGGAGGAATTTTCCACCAGTCGTCAATCTTCACATTTGACTCAAACTTATCTGAATCATTTATCCTGTAATTTATAATGGCTGCTTATGACGTATGTAATTTCACTGAGATATTATTGGGCGTCCTGTATTCATCTATTTCGTAACAATTTAAGTGAGTCTCCTAACCTACGATTAATTCATCTGAGGCAAACAGAAATCATTATTCAACTGCTCACTTCCTGGTTTAGAACATAAACAAAATATTTACCTAGGCGCTGATCCTCTTTGAATAATTCGTATCATCTTTCATACGACATGGAAGGTATTAGCGTTTATTACTGTACATTATTTGAATGTTGGTCTTATTGAAAATGTCCTTGATTTATGGTAACATGCAGTCACAGCTTTTAGTTGTGAGTTATACTTCAGTAAAACTAGTTGTTTGAAAATTTGTATATTAGAAGCGAAGCTGTTACGTTTTATTTTGTTAAAGGAATTATTTTATTATATTTTGTAGGTCTGCAAGTGTTACCCAACAACAATTGTGTGATATTTCCTTACGTATATAGAGTGTGACTTAATGTAGTGTTAATATTATGGTACACTGTGCATACTGAGACCCTGTATACGTGCACCTTATATACATATACATTGTATGTTAACATCATGTATTCCTGTATTCCGTAAACTGATACCGATGTATTACTTTTTATACAAACGTCGTGTATACTTGCACCCGGTATATTTTCACTCTGCAACTGTTTCAGATGCTTAGCATAGGCACCACACCCTGTATACCATTTAGATCCCGCATTCTAACACTCTGTAAAGTGTATAGTTAAGCCCTGTGTATTTAAAACCGCTATACTAACACCCTGTACATTGGGTTCCAGTCGACGCACCGTTGGAAAAGGAAGGATATATTCAGTTTAGACCAATATTTTAAGGCATGGTTTGACTCTCTTATCTCAAATTATTATACCGGCAACCTTCAACTTTTTCCTACAACCGAGTCAACAAAAATTAGTCAATAGTCGAGCGAAGTGACGTATACTTACACCCTGTATACGCCTTAGATACGTCACCTTTTTCAGGTTCACCCTGTATAGGTCTCCGCTATAAATTACTAGATACCCTGCATAAAAACACCCTGATCGACATGCATTTCTAGAACCTCTGGACTTACACCCTGTATTCGGCTACAAATGTTTCACACTGAATACCTATTCACTCTACGTTAATACTTAAATAATGTTTACTTACTCTCTGTATACTTATATTGTGATACTTTAATCAATTTTAAAAGATTTTTTTACTCATGTAATTCTACTCCATAATATGGAACAGCCTGTGAAATTGCGCTTGATATATCAGTTATTTTTTTAATCGGAACATGTTAGTTACATTGGCATATGGCAAATTTTTAATAAAAGCTAAGCTAATGCGGTGGAATTAATAGAGTAATTGTGTGTTACCAAGAAGAAGTACAATTTTTTCGCCATATCTACTGTTTCTGTCAAGGTAGGGAGAAAAAATGTACCTTTACAGATTTTTAGTCAAACTGTGTTTGCAATAAAAAAACTAAAAAACATTTCAGGCGTGACTGATCTAATCACAAGTGTGATTCGTCCTTTTGGGTCATCTAACTTGAGGGGTTTAGTTTTGTATACAGTACATGTCCCCACAAAAAGCAGTCCAATGGCGTCAAATCAGGAAATCGTGCTGTCCATTCTATTGATCCCCGCCTCCCAATCCAATTCAACTTGCCATCAATGAAAAAGGGACCTAGGATAGGATTTCCAAAAATTTTTGCCAAAACATTAACTTCTTCAGGAGGATTCTCATTAGATCAATATCGGTAATTTTGACGACTAACATGACCTTGAAGTGTAAATGTGCTCTTCAGAAAACAAAACATTTTCTAAATGGATCACTATGCTTTCTAACCTTACAATCATTTTTTTCACAGAAATACGTTCTCCTAGCAAAATCGTCTTCCCTGAAGTCCTGAGTCAGCATCATTTTATAGGGACGCATTTTACTTCCTTTTTATACTGGAAAAATTGAAGTGTGGCTAACGTTGAACAGTGGGGCTTCTTTTCAACCAGAATTATGTGGATTTTCTTGAACCTCACGTATAATATCCAATTTCGTATTATCACTTACAGCATTGGCAGCTGTTTTTTTTTATTTGTCTCTCATGACTAAGCTGGGAAAACTGCTTTTCTATTTTGCTAATTGTTCCTTGGGATACAGGCGGCAAATTTGGAAAATTTTCGTGAAATAAGCGAGCAACTTCCATTTGTGTCCGTGTGTTATCTCCATCACCAATCATTTCTAGAATGGTTATTTTGTGCGTTTCTCTTAAATAAACCAATTTTCTGATATTACTACGTATAGTTAACGAAATTCAAATGACAATAGCACTGACACTGATCACCACTGTCATGCATGCAGACAACAAGACGCTGAAAAGCTATGAGTTTTGACGAAAATAAACAAAACTGTTTTTTTTCAAATCAGTAAAAAGGAACCCAGGAACGCTTTTTGCTTACTATCTCAATATCAAGAGCTAAATGGGAGTTAAGTATTGGGAGTAATATAGCAAATTTGTGAAAAAAAACGTTTTTTATTCTTAATTTTTGTATTAAATGTGAAAATACTTAGTATTTTCGAAACAGTTGAAGATAGGTGTATGACCTTACATTAATTATGTCTAGAATTATTTGGAGAATCTAATAAATAAATAATATATAGGAGCTTGCATTTAAAATAAGAAATTTTGTATTGGTCATTGTCATTTGGTTGTTCCACACTGTATTTTACCTCATTTAAGTTCATTAGTTGCAGTAAAACTTTTAAAATTTAGCAGATGGAAGTTTAAAAGTATGCCCCCTATTTTATATGCCTATATCTGTCCTTATAAAATTCTCTTTGCTTTTTGTACTATAACAACTTCTCAAGTGTTCCCAGTGAAAAGCTGTCGTTCCTAACTGTGAGCACATGACGGTTATGTTTTTTAAGATATATTATAAATTTTCATTATTACCGAGGTATGCGAGTATATATATGCGGTACCTCATACTGTGTATAAGATGAGTCTATGAGTTTGAAGTTATGAGATAAGCCATCTTACGGTCGTCTATAATTCTGTATTTAATTTTTTTCAACTGGGCTCTAAGTTATTCCTAAGAGATGGCCAAGAGCTCACCTGGATCCATTCTAAAACAGAATATCCTCAGGTTTTTCCTGAACTTTGTTTTATCCCAGGTTCTTTATAAAGCATCAACGCTCTTCTTATTGAAAGTCAGCATAATTTAATCTACCGCAAGTATCAAATCTTTATTCTGAAGAAATCACAAAAAAAATATTACTAATTTATTATTCTCATTTTGTCACAATCTTTGTCCGGAAGAGGTAATTTCTTCCATTTGCATTTTTATTGTAATGCAAGCCGATGTAGCGAACAAAATTTGACTTGCAAAACTAAAGACCAATTAGTTTTTACTTCCTAAAATATGACTATTGAAAAGTCGATGACTTCTAAGATTTCGAATAAGTTCTTATATAGCAGCAATAATGTTTCTGATAGACGAACGTTTAATTCAACCGTATAATATGGAAAAGTTAAAACCGTCTTAGAATTTCAATTTCGAAAGTTTTTATGTCTTTTCGCCGTGCTTTCAGTCGAGAACTTAATAAGTAATAAGTTGTGTAACCGATATTTACAACTTTCGATATACTTAAAAACTTTCCACCATCAAATATTAGTTTTGTTCTGGTACTAATCAAATAGTTTATTTACTTCTTTCGTAGTGTAATATTATGCTTTAATTTCTGCTATGGATTTACTTTTCATCAGGAAATTAAGATGTTTGAAGATGATTTAACCTTTGAAATATAATACGAACGAATTCACATTACGCAAAAATTCTTCTATATAGATTAGGTGACTACGAAAGTTATGGGGTCAGCTTAAAAAAAAGTACTATATTTGATGTGTATTTTAGTATTTGTAAGTATTCAACAATTTCTGTTAAATTGATTTGGGTAATTTAAACTGCATTCTCTTTAGGGAAATCTAGAAGTGTTCGAGCTTGTGAAGCATACCGTTTTTCAATATCACTGTAAATAACCAGAGAGATTATTCTTTTATATATCAGAAATTGGGTGACCGAGCTTCACTCGTAAATCTAAAGTTTCGTCAAAAATGAGAGTACAACATTTTTTAACATTTTTTAACCAACCTGTCGTATAATTATTCTACAATATTTCACTACCATATTTATTCAACTGCTTATGGGCTACCCTATATAATAATTTTTCTAACCATCCTGTAGAACTATAATTACAATCAACTCTATAATTTAACCACCCTGTATACATACACAACTGGTTATGGGCAACCCAATAAAACATCTGGTTTCTAATATATTTGAAACCACCCAGTATAAATATAATTATCGAGAGGCTCTTATTTCTGCTAATTAATATATGAATATGCAATTACTTATAGACTGCATATAACATATAACATTTTTTAACCATATGTCAAATTGTATTGCTAACAGATCTAAAATAGCCACAAAATTCCTACACATCAATTTGTATTCTATCAAGAGCAGTCTCACTCTAATTTTTATCAGCTGTCATAATTGTCAAATTCTGTCACTGAATTATTTAATTTTTAAATTCCTCCAAAGCCCTGAAATTGATAAATTTCTTCAAAATCTTTAGTCATTTTCAAGAAGTCAGTTACATTTAAAGATTCATGAGATGATCAATATCAACCCGATAGAGAGAGAGAGAGACAGGGCTAGGAAAGCTGTGTGTAAAATCAAAATGACGGCATTAAAATGGGGGGCACAAAGCTCATATTTTTGATCCAGCACGTTACTAATGTTAAAAAATACTCATTGAAAACATGATTATAGATGCTAACTGATTGAGATGGAGAGTTTAGAGCTTAGTTAATCTTGACTAAAATCTATGAACTTAACATGCTACCTCGTAGTGTTATTATAGTTCCACATAAAACTCTTTATTCCTACAATTACATAAAACTGAAAAAATGTGTCTTGGATTTTATTTTGAAGCTAGAGTATGTAGCTATCAAAAGCCGTATGCGTGGTAGCAAAAACATAATGGGAGTTCTAGGATGGTAGACTTTTCCTCGAAAAACGGATTTAAATGACTGACACAAACGTATTTTTCCGACACATTAATTTTTATTGACAGTAGGGATCTTCTTGACATGCAAAACAATCATTACTGTTACTATATTATTATAAATTAATACTCATTTTTCCTTAAATACGAGATAATCTATTTAAACTGTATTCAATTCAATAAGATCCTGGGATGTTTTGATATAATTCTCTGTTATCTATAGCTTGTAGTGTTATAGGCCAGGCTTGAAGCCTTTGAAAATGGTAAAAAGTGTCAAAAAATAATAGTAGGATAAATCTATTGGAAAAGGAAGAAAATACAACAAAAATGAAGGGAAACATAACGTACGGACGATCTGGGCTCGGGAAGTAGACCAATCAATAGAGATTTTTTCGTGCAAAAAATACTATCAGGATACTGCCTGTGCCATCACATTAAGAATGATTAGTATTGATATTTTGCTACCTTTTCCACTCGCAACTATGTTTTTACTTTATTATAAACAATTGAAACAAGAAAATTGCGTTTTTTTTTTCGTTGCACGTTTATAAAATAAAAAATAATAAACTAATCTCAATGGTGTCAACAGGTGAATTGTAAAGCATGGAAATACCAATGAAATGAGCCCAGGATCGATCCGATAAAATCTTTAGTAACAGGGAAAAACAAAAAATACTGGAAAATTTAGCGGTTTTCTTTATATTATCATAACTGCGTTACTATCGAAATTGTAGAACTGGGCTTGTGGGAACTGAGAGTAATTGATATCTACCTTATGCGTGACTAAACCAGGCGCTATCGGTTTATTAGTTTTCGAATAATTGCGATCTGAAGTTTTTAGTCCATTATTCTTGCAGTGTATCTCCATGCGACATGGATCGTCAAATATCAATTCAGAATAGAGATGTTGAAAGTAGAGGTATCATTCTACAACGCCTCTATTTACATTTTTCATTAAATGTCTGTGAAATATACGAAAAATGTTAGCAAAAATGACCAAAATTTGGTGAGCGTATGAAGGTGTTCGAGTAGTGGGGGGAACACGGTTGTTGAGGGGAACTGCTAACAATAATTATTATCGATAGTAACTGTCACTCTGACAGATGGTAAAAGAATCTAATCGCTAAAAAACTTCAATAAAGAGTGATTTGTTCGATTTTATTATATCAAATGAGAACTGTTTGTTTAATAATATATTTATATGTAAATGATTTCTCCTTTTTGCTTTAATTTGTGGATTTTGGGTTTACGGAACATCGAAAGAGAGCAGTCATTAGAAAAATTCTTACTTGTGAGAATTTTAATTATTAATACGATCTATGTATGTGCCTCTACTATATATTACTATACGCTTCCCCTCAACAACCGTGTTTCCCCCACTCACTGGATACATTCATACGCTCGCTCATTTTTTGTCATGTTTGCTAACATTTTTCAGATATTTCAGACATTTAATGAAAAATGAGAATAGAGGCTTTGTAGAATGACACCTCTACTTTGAACACCTTTTTTCAAAATTGAAATTTGATTATCTATGACGCATAGGGACACAATGCAAAAATAGTGTACAGAAATCTTTATATCACAATTGTTCAAAAACTAATAAACAGGTAGCGTCTGGTTTTAGCATACATAAAATAGATGTAAATTACTATCAGTTCCTACAAGCCCAGTTCTACAGCTTCTAACGTGACGAAGATACGATTTTTTTTAAAAAATGCTACATTTATCAGTATTTTTTGTTTTTCCTTGTTACTAATGAGCCAATCGGATCGAGCCAGGGCTCATTTCATTGGTATTTTCATGCTCTACAGTTAACCTGTTGACACCATTGAGATTTGTTTATTATTTTTGATTTTATAAACATGCTAAGAGAAAAAACGTAATTTTCTTGCTTCAAGTGTTTATAACAAAGTAAAAAACTATAGTTGCGAGTGGAAAACATAGCAAAATATCGCTAGGAATCTTTGTTAATGTGATGGCACAGTCGGTATCCTGATAATTTTTGTTCTATTGATTGGTCTAAAGTGGAAGGAGACGATTTTTGAAGGGCAGAAAATGGTTCATCTCGATTTCCGGCAAAATTACAAGTCCTATGGAAAAAGTAAAATGACAAAGTTGTAGGTAATAAAAATATACCTTTTGTATGTACACTTATTTCACATAACCTCAAAATTTATGTGAAAAATTCAAAAACCCAATTTTTTTGTTTTTTATTTTTATCTTTTACAAAAAAATTGTGAAAACTTACCCTTTTATGTCCCAAACGCAGTGTAATTTTGTTGATTGAAAATATTTTTTTTTCACCTTATTTTGACGTAATATCGAAAAAGCACTATAATTTTCAATCGAAAATTCTTACGTCAAAATATCTGCTTTTAAAAAAAAATCGGTGTTTTTTTGTTCACTGAAATCTTTACTTTATGATGGTATAAAAATATATATAAATATACTACATCATGTCAGATAAAAGGCCCATTATGTGAATTACAAATATATCATATTTTTAAATCATTTGTTTAAAAGATATTAACAAAAATATTAAACATCGACTTAATTCCCACTTTAGAAACTATATTTTGAAATATATATCTTATTTGTACTTTTAAAAAATTTGAACAATAGATTTAAGAATTTATAATTTAAAAGTTGACCTATTTTGCCCTATATCTTCCAATCTACAGAGCCTCAAAATTCAGACAGTAGATTATAAAAGTCTTCCCTGAAAGTTTATTATTAAAATAAAACTCTAATGTTAATTTTTGAGGGCCAAATTAGAAAATTAAATACATGCATATGTATTCTTATAAAAATCAAGCGAATCCTGAAGCAGATAAAATAAAAAGTCTATTTGTGGAAAATGAAAGTGTATATTTTTTATAAATTTAAAACGCTTCCTTTAACAGATATTAGGGTAAATATAAGAAAATGCTCTCATTCCCTGCTTGCCCGAAAATGGAATATTAGAATCTTGAAGGTGGTACGGAACTCCTAGTATGCGAGTCCAACTCGCACTTGACCAAATTATTATATTAAAAATGTACTCTGCAAAATCTAAAAGTGACGATTAAAGATGACGATTTTTGAAACTTTATTTCCGAGTTGGCCAGCGCATAGCAGTGCTATAAAAGCTTCAATTTAAAAAAATGATACCCAAAATCACATCATTATAATAATGTAGTCAATATAACATGAATAAAATTGAATCATGCTTATTCTGTTTAACCCAATGACGTAGTTTTGATTTATACAGATATTAAATACTTCAGTTTGCGAAAAAAATACTATACTATACACAAATTGTGTAGAACATAAGAGTTCTTTGACTCAATATATATTCCCCGTATTTTTTTGCACGATTGAGTTTTTTCCCCGGTTACAAATACAGGTAATAGATCACGTAGTCGGCATTTGCATAATAGATGTGGAAAATACATCCAATCGTGAATTTTAAATCAAAATGTTCCGGAATTTTTTTAGATTAAGTCATGAAAAATTTCTGTTCTGAAGTAGATTATTAATGATTCATTATAACACTGGAATAAATGATTACCTTTAGCAAAAAAATGTATTAAGAGGGTAAATAACCCAATATTTAATAGTCTTGTATGCAGTCTAATTGCAAATATAATTTTGTGTTCAACATTTCTCATTTTGTAGTTAAAGGTCGCTAGTTATGGGCTTTGTGTTGCTTCCATCATGCATCAGTTGTTGCCATTAATTGGCTAACTCACTGCCATTATTATCCCTAATATGATAACAGTCAAATAAATTTATTTTAAATCATTAAATTGTTAAAATCAAGCTTCAGTGACGTCAAGCCCCCCCAAACGTGATCAGTCCCCCTCCCAAATAAAAGTCCTGGATCCGCCCCTGATACAATGTATGTACCTCTAAAGTTGTACCTTTAAAATTCAGATATACACTGTGTTCAAAAAGTCCGAATACGGCTGATTTACTAAGTGGGAAAACATTTTGAGAAAAACGTTAAATGGATAACTTTTAATATTGTCCGCTTTGACATTGACTATGACCTTGAAGGTCATATCAAGGTCAAGTCGGTTCTTTCAAATGGGAACCCCATTTTTTATGTCGGAAATGAAAAGAGCGGAAATTTTCACGTCCAATTGTAGCCTTGACCATTTTTTTGACAAGACCTTGATGGTCAGTGCAGGTCAAACTGAGCATGATTAAGCCCCGAGCCACGAGAACTACGGGACTTAAAAACATTTCTTTTATTACAGAAGCCTAGGATTTCTACCCGACTACCCAATGGTCATGTACGCTTTCACATTCCCCAAGACCTTCAAGGTCATATCAAAGTCAAGTTGATTTTATCAAATAGGAACGGAAAAAAAGATACGTGGCAAGGGAAGGCAAGGTCGGGAAGCAACCCGGCCAGTGAAAGCAAAATTTCAATTTGTCCCAAATACTTTACTATTTTATAGCAAATGTTCAAAATGTTTACCATTAGCATTTTGACAATGTGCCAATCGGTTATAAAAGCATCTATTGTATTTCGAATCATTTGTGGATCAATCGTTGCTATCTCTTCGCTTATTTGTTAGTTGAGTTCCTCTATGTTTATGGACGTTGTTCGATAAACTCTGTCTTTTAGATACTCCCATAAAAATAGTCTAGTTGGGTGAGATCTGGAGATCTAGCTGGCCATTTAATACCGCCTCTTATTTCAATCGATCTTGCAGGGAACACACTAATGAAATAGTTCCGAACATTGCGTCCATAACATTTTCCAATCTCACCGTCCCGGCGTGGATATTCGCTTCCTCAAAAACCCCAAGTTTTTGAAAATTAGACAATACGAAGAAATACAATGAAAAATTAGTTTTTGAGGTTACTGATCATAAATCTGAGGTCATATATTAAAAACTCATCCCCTGGGGCAAATATTCCCCCATTAAAACACCCCAATTTTTGGATATGACAATACAGTGAAATTTAGTTAAAATTTGATCCAAGGTCATGGTCAATGTCAATGCGGACAAGACCATTGGGTAGCTGGGTAAAAATCCTAAGTTTCTGTAATAAAAGAAAAGTTTCTAAGCCCCATAGTCCTCGTTGCTCGAAGCCTAATCATGCTTTACCACGATTTGAGCTTCACTGACCATCAAGATCATTTCAAAAAAATGGTCAAGGCCATAGTTGGACGTGAACTTTTCCGCCCTTTTCATTTCCGACATAAAAAATGGGGTTCACATTTAAAAAAATCAACTTGACCTTGATATGATCTTCAAGGTCATAGTCAAGGTCAAAGCGAATATGGTCATTGGGTAGCCGGAGGGAAATACTAAAAGGTATCCATTTAACTTTTTCCTCTAAAATGCTTTCCCACTGACTAAATCTCGGACTTTTTGAACACCCTGTAATGTAATGTAAATTGCAAATTTAATTTTCAATACATCAACAACGAAGTCAGAACCGTTTGGTATTTTCTTTCAATATACATCTTTTAATTTCATTTGTGGTGTTATTACCAAGAAAACATAAAAATAATCAAATAACATTTAGAAGACAATAATTATTTATATTATAATTACTAGCGATCGCCCAGTGGTCGAAATTCGACCAATTGTGTCAATTTCTAACCAAATTTAACTTGTTTTTCATATGTAATTAATAGGACTTTATTTGTGAGCACATTTTTAATGCATAGCTTAATGATATAAGAGTGGAAATGAAAGAAAAATTTAGTTAACATGAAATTTCTTAAAATTAAATAATTCAGCTGCTAACCGGTAGGATAATATAACAAATAATCATAATGACAATTCTATTTGAATCGAAATTTCAAAATAATCTGTTTCATTTTACTAATTCTTATTCAATTTCCATTTGTATATTTAATTAATAGTACATGGGTGACCGAGCTTTACTCGTAAAATACTCATTACAATAATTCCACTTTATAATATATTTCCACCACCCTGTATATGTAACTGTCTATGGACTACCCAATACATATATATATATATATATATATATATATATATATATATGCAACTGTTTATGGGCCACCCAATAAAACATTTGGTTTCTAACATTTCTGGGATCACCCTGTATAATTATAACCTACAGCGCCTTATATCTCACTAAGTTTATATATGCATATGTAACTGCTCATGGCAACTTCATTGAGGGTCTCAAATTAACGTATGAACACCTAACTTTTACCAACGAATATAGATTCTATATTCGTTGCTTTTACAAAAATCGCCTAACCAGCACTTTTTACTTTAAAATCATGAAAGGTTCAACTGTCAAAATGTAATGTTAGAAAAATATCAAGTAGTGATAAAATTCTTATAAGATCCTACACATCAGTTTGTATTGAAGGAATTGAATTTTCCTAGAGCAGTTTTAATTGTCACAAACTCGTTCTTTCTCTGTAATACGATTGATATCGATTTGTACATGCCAAAACCCCGAAATGGAATTTCGACAAAATCGTAGTGCCGTTTGTGAGAATTACATATAAATAAGATGCATGTAAAAAACAAACATTATAGGTATTATATTATTAGATAAATAAGAAAAAATATATTTGCAGCATATCACATCTCTTTAAAAGAACATTAAACAATTTCTGACTGACTGCTAATTTTTAGATGAGATGTTAAAATTAATTTATAAGATTGCCTTATATCAAATGAAACTGCAAATTGATTCGTCTTTTTTATTGCTAATACTGTAATACTTACTCAAGTTTTATTTGCACATGGCATAAATATAAATAATTAAAAATATATTTGCATATCACATCTCCTGAGTGTTTTCGTAGCTTTTGATAATGGATGCATAGGCAAATTGTTATTAGATTTGTGAGCCATTCATGACTAAAAGAATGTACCTACATACTTAACTCTTCTGGTTCGGAAATCAAATGTATCAATTAGCTTTTAGAATCTCTAAATTGTGTACTAACATAAAACTTTTCATTTGGATTCTTCTGTAAATGCGCAAACTTCGTATAGGTAAATACAATCGCTTTGGTCTCTTCAGCTGTCATCGTTTTTGAAAAAAAAAAACATCATAAATGAATAGAAAAGAAGGCTTTCACACCATACATCTTTGTAAGTAAAAGTTCATTAATTTAGTAATATTATTTATACCTCGCTTTGTCCGCAATTGAATTTTTACTGTTGACAACTGTCAAAATTCGAATATTAGATTAAGCTACTTGTTCGTAGTGGGCGCCACTCACTTAAATTTTATTAACATTTTTTCTAAAAATTAGTTATTTTAAAAGATATAAATAAAGATTCTTTATATATTCTGCACTGAATGTCGTCAATAGCTACTAAACAATACGAAAATAAAGAAAATCGGTCGAGAAACAGAGGAGAAAATGGTACCTAACCATTTTGTCTTTGCCTATTTATATATATATATATATATATATATATATATATATATATATATAGATTTTGTTATACCTACATATATTGGTTTAAATTTTAGTGTATTTTAATTACGTGGGAAATATTATTAAGAATTACAACCATTGAATGTCGATGTGATGTTAAAAACATATAAAACAGAAATCATCATCCTCACCAAATTACATCAGTTAGTCATTCACTCTGTATAGTTAACATTTATAGCAGCATACAATCTTCTTTTGCGACAATAAAAAGTGATTTATTATATTTCACCACTTAGGAAATCAAGTTCAAACTTTTTCATTTTGACAACTGTGACGCAACACCATTTATCACTATTACAGGGAACAAAATAAATTCGAAAATGTACTCATCATATCCAAGCATGATCAAGTGAACTTTTACGTAGGTGGTAAATCATGTGGCATTATGATTTATGACAAGTCCTCATAATTAGATTATGTCTGTTTTGATACAGCTTGATTTATTTACGAAATGAACGGCCAACTTCGATGATGTATTTCGAGACAATTGAAATAGTTAATAGAACAAATGGCAGAAGGTGGGCAAATTTCGATGCTTATAACAGATAATGCTTAACTGTAGAAGATACACAAGAATGGGAAACATATTCTCAATCTCTTTTTTATGATATATCTAATTGTGCAATCCGAAAATTTCTGTTTTTGAATTATAAAGAAAAGTTTTGGCTACATGTCCATATCTTGGTTATTTCTAAAGTTAGTGGGAAACAAAAATATATATTGAACGTGTGAGGTCTCTATTTTATTGAATTTTCAAAGACATTAAAACAAATCATCTACATAATACCAGACAAAAGGATAAATAGTTGCTCATATCTGATCGAATGAATAAAACTGTAAGTCAGAAATGCATAATATACAGGGTGTGTTTTTTTGATGATCAGTATGAGGATCTCGGAAACTAGCGGAGATAAAGTAATGGTTAAATTGGGAAAGATTTGCAGTTTTACTGGCGCAATTTAATGACACCGGATTTTTGTAAAAAGTCATGGCTTACTAGATATTTTGAAAAAACGTAATTCTGTCGATTTAGTAAAATCACTCTAGATCCTTTGTTTTTTATTTTATACAAAAAGTGTAAATATCAAAATTAAAATTGTATCCCAGATATGATTGTCATGTCCTTGTTTGCGTGACAGCTCTCTTTTTCGAGATATGACACAAACTTATCTTTTTTTTTGAATGGAAACCATAGTTGGCTATGACCTTAAAAAACGGAGTTATGGATGTTTTTCTCTCTTATTTTCACTTTTAACGTAGTTAGCCATGAAATAGATTGATTTATTAATAACTATTTCAAAAAATATTGAACGATTTTTATATCAGATATAACGAAAAAACTAAATAAGTAGGTACTTACTAAAAACTTGAGAAATTAAAGTACATAATAATGGTTACAATTTATGTTCGAAAAGTCCACCATTGTTATTTAGACAAAAATTGCATCTTTTCAAGATTGACATTATCGCTTTCCTCACACACCGCCTATCACTTTCTTCAATTGCTTGTAATACCGCCTCCCTTAGGTCACCAACTGTGTCATACTTTCTTTTGTATACTTTGTTTTTTAGCGCACCCCATCAATAGAAGTCTATAACTGCTAAATTGGGAGACTGGGGTGGCCATTCGTGTGGGCCATTTCTTCCTATCCAAGAGTTTGGATAGATATTATCTAAGAGTTGTCTTACTAATAACATCCATCATGTTGGAACCACTCAGTTTCTAAACAAGTTCTCAAATTCAAATTATGTAACATGTCTTGAAATGTGTATTGCAAGAAATGCAAGTAGCGCTCCCCAGTAAGTGTTTCGTCATAGACATAAGGCCCCAGAATAGTAGACCCTATGATACCACACCAAACATTAAAACCAAATTTTATCTGGGGTCGTCTTTGTTCTACATGGAAACGGATCTTTAGCCCAGATATGCTCATTGTGTCTATTGAACATACCGCAGATAGTAAATCTAGTTTCATCTGACCATAACACCTTTAATGGAAACTGTGGATTGTCAAGGCACATGTCTCTAAACCATGTACAAAACAAAATACGTTGATGTTCGTCACCAGCTTACAAAGTTTGAGAAACTGAAAGTTTGTACGGGTGGAACTTGTGCGCTCTCAGTACCTTAACTACAGTTCGTTGAGATGTGCCAACTTCTGCCGCAATCTCACAAGTTGATGTAGATAGATTTTGATTTACTATTGCCAAAACATTTATTTGTGCTGCTTCTTTAATTTGATTACGTTCCTTTGGTGGTTTAGTAAAAGATCCATATCTGCGTAAACCATCGTAAAGCCTCTTAAATGTACATAGAGCGGGTTGACGACGATTAAAATATGTATGAAAGTATTCCTCAACTGTACGAACTGAATTTTTATGGCATATGATATTACATTCCACGATATTCAGTTTTTTTTCGTTAGAATATTCCATTTTATAACGAATATTGTCAATATCGACTGTCAGTTCAGTACTACTAATGGAATTACTCTCAATTGAGGACACGTCAAAGTGAAAACAATCTTTTTTATGGCTACCTACGTTAAAAGTGAAATTAAGAGAGAAAAGCATCTATAACTCCGTTATTTTTATGAATAACTATATCGAGTATTATATCGTTGAAAAGTTCTAAAAATGTCCGATTTTTTGAGGTCATAGCCAACTAAATTTTCTATTTAAAAAAAAGATAAATTTGTGACTCGAAAACGACAGCTGTCACGCAAACGAGGACATGACAATCATATTGGGGATACAATTCCCTTCAATTTTGATATTTACACTTCTTTATAAAATCGAAAACAAAGGTTCTAGACGGATTTGACTAAATAGACAGAATTCGTTTTTTCAAAATATGTAGTAAGTCACGACTCTTTACAAAAATCCGAAAGTGTCATTAAAAGTAAAACTGCAAATCTTTCCCAATTTAACCATTGCTCTATCTCCGCTAGTTTCCCAGATACCCATACTGATCATCAAAAACAACTCACCCTGTATAACCGTATTAAATTATACAACGTGATTCCATTAATGTACAAACAAATGAATTTATTTAAAGAATAATATGTATGTGTGTGTATGTTTATGTGTGTGCATAAGCTTATAAGTATGTATGAATGTCTTGGTTAGTAAAGAAGCAGATTTTAATTCGAATGTATTCATCACTTTTTTGACAATTTTATTTGGCATTCAATCATTAACATATTTGTTATTTTTACTTATTACTATTACCTTGGTAATAATGTAAGAGACATTCTTATTGTAACAACTATAATTGTAGTTTTTTTCTAATAAATAAATAAAATAATGTCTTCATCATAACACTTTACAATAAATATCACATTTAAAAAAAATCAAAACAAAAAAAAATTTGTATATAAATACAAATTTTATACATGAACGCTAATACAGAAAAAATATAATATTTAAAATGGCACAGTTATAAAGCGAAACTTAGGATGTGACATTCTACATAAAGAATCGAATACTAATTGATTGTTCTGCTTAACATTAAATATCGAAAAAATGTAACCAATTTTTTTAATACTGCTTATTTGTTGCTAGATCAAAAATACTGCAAAAATACCGATACTTACAGCTTTACTTATTAAATAATAATAAAGTTATAAAGACCCAGTGGCATACGAAAAATTTAAAAAAACCATTTTCAAGGTTTAGCATAAGGTTTTATTTTCTTAAATAGGAATCATGGTTGGCAATTCTTTAGTTAAAAAAAATCATTTTTCACCTTATTATGAAGAGCTATTTATCCTGGACTACATCCGTTCGTTTTTTGATTCATGTTTCAATCTTGCAGACGTTTCGCGAAGGTTTCACTTATCAGGTCACAGTCATTTTTTCAACTAGTCTGTATAACTGTAATTATCCTCCGCAATATGACCAAACTGTTTATTTAACAATTTTTTTCCAATTTGTTTGACCCACTCTGTATAATATAATTCCATTCCACCCTTATTTCACCTTCCCTTCGGTACACATTTTTTGGACCACCCTATAGAACTATAATTCTGTTACGCCTTATATTTCAAACTGTTTTTAAACCTAGATAATACGGCTGAATTCTAAATTTGTACCATATTACACAAAGAAGACCACAACACAAAACGAAAGCTGAAAGGGTCTGCTATAATTTTATTAAATAAAAGCGATTGTATAGCTAGTACTTCTATAGAATTCAGCTGTTCCTGGTTACCAATAATCAAGGATGAAATTAATAATCGTAATCCCTATATTGGGATAGTTCATTAGGATTTTCCTAGATTTTCCCTTTTGACTTTAATGACATCTCTGGAACGTCAGAATTTCTTTGGTCTCATTTTTGGCGAATAACAAAGTCGTACCTAGGAACGCCATATGAACTTATAAAGATAACTCAAATATAACGGTGAAGCCAAAACAGTCGAGCAGTCTCTAACCAAGAAGCTGGGAATCATGTCATGTCCAGATGTAAAACTATCTTTAAGGCGTTTAGATGACTTGATGATGTCACTTATAGATAAACGTGGGAAATATTATTAAGAATTACAACCATTGAATGTCGATGTGATGTTAAAAACATATAAAACAGAAATCATCATCCTCACCAAATTACATCAGTTAGTCATTCACTTGCTATAGAAATGTTAGGCGAGTGTACGGACCCACCCAAAGAATAAATGATGTTCCATTTTTTAGCATTATGGAAAACTACTTCACTGGCGATACCTTTTCTGCTTCAAAATCGTCTACGCCGACGAAATTAAGGCTAGAAACTCAAAATATATTAAACTGCAAGCTCAAAAACTACAAAGCCACTAGCTATTGCATCACTTAATTCAACCAAGGTGTTAAGAAAAAATTCGATCCCGCCAGGTGATCTCACAAAACGAAATTCCAACGATACAGATAAATATATTAATATTCATCTCCCTCACAATACTTGGAAATGGATGAGAGCAGTTCAAATGCCCGGCTTTTATCCGCATAACGAGGGTATAGCAGCCAGTTCGCACGTTCGACTATGTACTTTTCTAACGGGAAAACAAGGAAAACATTTGTTTGTATTCTTTTATTTGTTTGGCTCTTTCCGCCTTCGTCGTTCCATTCTAAATGCGTGTTGAACTTGGTGAGGCCTACAAACGGGACAGCGTGATAAAGAGCGTTAGCGCTTTCGGCTAGACTTGCTTTAATTTTTGGCGGTTTTTTTATAATGAACAATCCTGGACAGTGGCGGCTGAGAAATGTTCTTTATATGTTTATTTTTTGCTTAATGAATGAGTAAATTTAATTAACTCGTATCACAGTAATGTTTATTAAACATAATTTGGTCAAGTGAGAGTTGGACTCGCATACTTAGGGTTCCGTACCACCTTCAAGATTCGAATATTCCAGTTTCAGACAAGCAGGGAATGAGTGCATTTTCTTATATTTACCCTTATATCTTTTAAAGGAAGCGTTTTAAATTTATAAAAAATATACACTTTTTTTCCACACATAGACTTTTTATTTTATCTGCTTTAGGATTCGCTTGATTTCTATCACGATACATATGTATTTAATTTTCTAATTTGGCCCCCAAAAAGTAACATTAGAGTTTTATTTTTCTAATAAACTTTCAGAGATGCCTTTTATAATCTACTGTCTGAGTTTCAAGCCTCTGTAGATTGGAAGAAAAACGGTCAAAGTTTAAATTATAAATTATTAAATCTGTTATTCAAATTATTTAAAAATATAAATAAAATATATTTTTCAAATTTTAAATAGTGTAGTTTCTAAAGTGGGAATTAAGTCGATGTTTAATATTATTGTTAATATCTTTTATACAAATGATTTAAAAATATGATATATTTGTAATTCACATAATGAGACTTTTATCTGATATATTACATGATGCGTTTGAAAATTGAATCTTTATTTTCCATTTAATTGTATAATTTGTCCCTAAAAATACTATGGGGGTTTTCTAATAATTTATTTTCCGTTTAATTCTATTATTTAGAGGCCAAATAATAGAATTATGGATTTTTTTCATATTTTTCCTATATTACGAGGAGAATGGGTAAGTTTTTTAAAATATTTTTTTAATTTATTTTAAAATATTCATTTTAAAAAAATTAAAAAATAGATTTGTATTCGTTATAATGGATTTGATATATTATATGACCCGTTAGAAACAATTATAATGTTTTATTTTCCATTTAATTCTATAATTTGCCCCCCAAAATGAATATTAGGGGTTTCTTCTTATTATTCCAGTAAAGTTCAGGTGAGGGGCTATACTTCCAGTTTTTTTAAATTTTTCAGCTTATGGTTTCGGAGATAAGGGGGGGAATGGGTAATTTTTTTATATTTCTGTTAATATCTTTTAATTCATTTATTTTATAAATATGGAAAAAATATATTTGTTTTCTTCATCATGAGCCCTTTTATTTGATATAAACATGCTGGGCTAGAAACAATTTTAATTTTATAGTTTCCATTTAATCCTATAATTTGCTCCCCCCCCCAAAAAATATTAGGGGTTTTTCCTTATTTTCCAGTAAAGTTCAGGTGAGGGTCTATACCTCCATTGTTTTTTCAAAATTTTCCAGCTTATGGTTTCGGAGATAGGTGGGGATGGGTAAATTTTTTTATATTTTTGTTAATATCTTTTAATTAATTTATTTTAAAAACATGAAAAAACTATATTTGTTTTCGTCATAATGAGCCCTTTCATTTGATATATAACATGATGTGTTAGAAACAGTTTTAATTTTCCATTTAATTCTACAATCTGCCCCCCAAAATAAATCTTAGGGGTTTCTCCTTATTTTTCCAGTAAAGTTCAGGTGAGGGACTATACCTCATTTTTTTTTCAAAATTTTCCAGCTTATGGTTTCGGAGATAAGGGGGGGATGGGTAAATTATTTTTTAAATTTTTGTTAATATGTTTTAATTAATTTATTTTAAAAATATTAAAAAAATATATTTGTTTTCATCGTAATGAGCCCTTTCATTTGATATATAACATGATGGGTTAGAAACAATTTTAATTGTATATTTTCCATTTAATTCGGTTATTGGCCCCCCAAAATTAAAAGTCGAGGTTTCTCATTATTTTTCCGGTAAACTTCAGGTCAGAACCTATAAATCTATTTTTTATAGTTTCGGAGATAACGGGGGGAATGTGTAAATTTTGGTATATTTTCGTTAATATCTTTATATATATATATATATATATATATATATATATATATATATATATATATATATATATTTTAAATATGAAAAAAAAATATTTGTGCTCCTCAGAATGAGATATTACATGATGCGTTTGAAAAAATTTTATTTTTAAATTTTTATTTAATTCTATTATTTGCTCCCCAAAATTAATATTAATGGTTTTTCCTTAATTTTCCTGTAAAGTTAGGGCAACTCTCTATATTTCCTATTTTTTTCAAAATTTTAGGCTCAGTAGTTTCGGAGATCAGGGGGGACGGTCGATTTTTTTAGTTTTTCCCCCCAGAAGTACCCCTAAAATCAATTTTTTTTCTTTTACGATATATACTCCTGATCGGGTCACCAAACTATACATTGATACCAAATTTCAACCTCTTCCGTCCAGTAGTTTAGGAGAAAATGGCTGTGATGTGACAGAGGCAGAAATCCTGAGTGATATTATAAGGGTATCCGTATATTGCATATTCGGAACCTAAAATTTAAATTTCTATTAAAACATAACATATATATATATATATATATATATATATATATATATATATATATATTTTTTTTTTTTTGGCGAATCTTATAACAAAGTCGTACCTAGGAACGCCACTTATAAATTCTAAATACAACTCTTTCAAATTCTTCTAATTTGAAAGCTGGTTAACTATAATTCATGATCTTTAGAATTTTTTGTGCTACCTGTATATCTAAAAACAACAAATTTTCTAATGTCAATTTTAAATGTCATAAATCAAATTTTCATTTTGCAATCACATCAATAAATATAAAGCCATTGACAACGAAGTCAGAATAGACTTTGAAACGTTTGGTATTCGTGCAATATACGTAGTTTTATTTCTATTGTGGTGTTATTCTCCGAAAAAAACATAAAAGTAATAAAGTTACAGTATTTACACAAAAAAGAAAGACAAATAAAGTAGGAAGAACACAAACGGAACAAAAGAACAAATCCAGTCATAATGACTTAAAGTATAAATTATATCACTCATTCACTTTTATTTCGATTTTTACAATCAACCTTAAAGTACCCATTCTTCAAAATTATAATAACTTACTCTTTTAAGTATACAATGACCGAACTTCTGAATTTTTTAATATTATGAATTTTGGATATCTGATTTCGTAGTGACCTAAACGCTTTTATCGCTCTGTAGTGAGTACTCTTTTCAAAAAATACTGACCTGTGTCCTGGAATTCTGAGTATAAACGTCGGCATTAATAATAAACAGAAGCGGTTGTTTTTTAACCAATAAAACTAGCTGCAGAAAATACAGTGAGGGTACTGTTAATAATCCTTGTTCTTTAAAATGTAGCCGGCATGAAGTATTATATTTCAACCCCAGCATGCACCGGATTATTTTTTTTGCCAGGTAAATGTTTTGATTGCAGTCGAACTTGAACCCCAAGCAGAAATACCATATGTAATTATACTCTGTATGTGAGCAAAATAATAAACTTTTAATGAAGTCACAGCCATTTGTTGTCTAAGGTATCTCAAAAGACCACAGATAGAAGCTAGTTTCGATTTATCAATTTGTAGACCGAGAAACTTTATTGACGACAATTCAGGTATTGACTTATTGTTCAGTTATACATAAGGAGATTCAAGGTAAGTTCTATTCACAGTGAAACTAAGGAGGCCCGTTTTAGAGTAGTTTAATTGTAATCAGTTTTCATCACACCACTACTTCATTTTACCATCTATACTAGTGGAATATTGGCCCACTTTTCTCATATTTGTTTGAACCACAATGACTGATGTGTCATCAGCAAATTGAAATTCTCTACTATACTGAGTAGACAGAAAAGAAAGAGAATTTACATATAATAGAAAAAGCAGTGGACCCAATATTGATCCTTGTGGCACCCTTTGCTGAATCAGGATTTTCTCTGAATAGTATGATGAGCCATTATTCATTAGGTTTACCATTTGATAGCGATTTGTAAGATATGACTTCAGTATTTCTAGACACACACCTCTTATTCCATAGTCTTCCAATTTTTCCAACAACAGCTTATGGTAAACCATATCAAAAGCCTTTGTCAAATCAAAATATAAACCTACATGTATACTTTTGTTATCCAAATTCTCTGATATAAACGTCAATGCTTCGTATATAACTAAATCTGTTGATTTCCCCTTTTGAAACCCAAACTGGGTATCTGATAGAATTGTATTCGTGTTTAAATAGGAAATTATTCTGTTATAGATTGCCTTCTCAAATATCTTAGAAATACTTGGCAGAATTGAAATTGGCCTGTAGTTATTTATATTTACTTTGGTTCCTTTCTTATGTATTGTGATTACTTTTGCAATTTTTAGTTCATCTGGGAAGAAACCAGTACTCAAACATGCATAAATAATGTTAGACAAAGGTAAAGATATATACTTAGCTACTTTCTTAATAATAAATGATGGAATATGATCAACACCATAAGAAAATTTTGGTTGCAAGTGATTAATAATATTAAAAATTTCGTTATCTGTTGTCGGTATCCAAAAAATAGAATTCACAACTAGCTCCTGCTTTATATAGCCCTTATATTCAGAATTACTCAAGTTAAAGTGTGTCTTAAACAAATCTACTATTAAATTGGGATCCCTTACTGTCTCGTTATTAACCCTTAAGATTATATCCTCCCCTTTCCTATGCTTGTTAGTTATTTTATTAAAAATACCCCACATTGATTTCGATTTATTTTTGGAGTTTGCAATTATGTTATCATTTTGGACTTTCTTGTGATCAGATAGATATCTTCTATAAGCAGCTCTTTCTTTTCTAAATTTTTCAAGAATATTCTCACACTTGGTACTTAAATAAAGTTTATACCAATCATCAACTTGTTGTTTTAATCGTATAATTTCAGGTGATACCCATGCCTTTTGCTTATTGTTTAGACTTTTACAATTCGATAATGGAAATGATTTATCAAAGTGATAAAAAAGATTGTTATAAAAAATTTTAAATTTAGTTTCTACATCTTCTGACAAATAAACCTTATCCCATTGTTCCAAATCAAATTTTTGAGAAAATAAAGATATATTTTCAGCTGTAAAAAATCGTCTTTTGTTGGTTATTGGTCGGATTTGTTTATGATTGCTAAATATTTCAACGAGCTGGCTAAAATGATCAGGTATCACTGACTGGATTACTTTAATTTGTGAAATATCTTCTGAAATGTTAGTGAATACATTATCAAGAAGTAGTAGTATAAAATCGTCATCAGGAGAATGGTGAGAAATTCAGAGTATCTATAGTATTAAAAGCCTTAACATATCATGTGTGGTCGGTCATCCTCATTGGGTCCATTAACCCATTATCTGCTCCAATCAGCGTTGGTGATGGGTAGCGGTAGATGCTGTAGAAGGGATCTCCAAATATTTTTAATTTGGACGCTAGGCTCGCTAATTATATTCTCGTTGGAGATTATAGCGTCTATATAAATTTTCTTTTATACCAGTGCTATTCCTAGTTAATAAATAATGGTAATATTAGAGCTGCTATCATGGTTTCTTATTCCTCCCTAGGTGGTTTATCCAGTTCTTCAAATGATTTTTCTTTAAGGGCCTCTGGTTTGCTTCAGAAATTTTTATCTCTGTATTTATTGTAATTGTTGCATAAAATATAATTCACGTCCTAGGCCTCCAGGGCGTGTTATGCGCTATAAGTAAATAAAGAAAGGATTAGTGTTCTGATAATGCCAGTTTTCATTGCTGATGTATGTCATTTAATAAAATGGATAAAACATTTAAAAATATATATAACCGACTTCTACCTATAACTAAAAAGCTAAAAATAATTATAACAAAATACAACTCTAGCAAATAAATAACACATTCAATGTTGTTAGGTTAGGTTACCTACCCAGGTAAATGTAAACATTTAAAGGGGCTCATTGTGTACAAATTAATTACTTACCACTCTAGTATATTTTGAAGCCGGTGCCAAGCAAATCTAAAATCCTTCATTGAGTACTTATCTACTAATTCATCAATCTTGATTGTTGCTTGGCACCGACTTCAAAATTATACTCGATTGGTAGGTAATTAATTTGTACAGAATGAGCTCCTTTAAATGTTTACATTTTTTACTTCCTGGGTAGGTACCTAACAACATTGAATGTGTGATTTATTTGCTAGAGTTGTATTTTGTTATAATTATTTTTAGCTTTTTAGTTATAGGTAGAAGTCGGTTATATTTTTTAAAAAATGTTTTATTTTCAATTTTTTAGTATTTTTGAACTCAGGTAGTTTTCATTCTTTGTTTTTTATTTTGTATGTATAATCTTAATAGGCAGAACCAGGTAACATCGAAAGCCTCAACATTACACAATGATACTTTCTCATTTAAATTGACAGGTAATTGTTTACGAACAAAATGTACTAGTACGCGTTGACTTAATAAGCCCAAAATATATTTATGCCTTATGGACTACGCCATGTAACCTTTTTTCAACTTTTTTTGACAACCCTGTATAACTATAGATAATTCCACTCCAACCTATGTACCAACCATACTGTACATACGACTGCCCACGGACAAGCATAAATTTGTTAGCTACCTTCTATAGAACGGAGTAGAATCCATCCCATATTTACGGAGTCAAATCTGTCCTATATTTCAACCATAGTATATAACTCCTTATGGAGCCCATAAATTAGTTCATTTTTTACATTTTATATTATCGTCCTGTGTAACATTAATTCCTGTCCACACTTTATGCAACTTCTTATGGGCTATAAAAGAATAAATTTTTTAATCACACTGTATAAATATAATTCAACTGCAGCATATATTTCAACCATCCTGCATATCATTTGCTTATGTCCACATCATGTAACAGTTATTTAATCACCCTATATAATTTGAATTTCACATTTTTTCCAACATTTTTATACCACCAAACGTCCAGTCCACCCTATATTCCAACCATCCTATATATACGGCTGCCTACGGACCGCTATCATTCTAGTCCGTCCTATATTTTAATCTTCATATAAATGCAACTCCTTCTATCACTTTACTTTGTGATTTTGTTTGCTATAACTAAACACCCTGTTTATAAACGTACCAAATAGCAGTTTAAAGTTTGACATGTGTTGTCACTGAATTTTCTATTAGGCCGGAAGAATGTGACAACCAAAAGTACCGTCTTCGCAAAATGAAAAAATTTGCATTTAAATAGGTATTTGCCTGGTATACAAACAAAACGTGCTTGGTACTCATTGATTTAAGGAGTCGAAAATACTATGCTTTACTACCAATATGCTTGAGATGTACATAGAAAATTTTCAAATTCGCAATTAAAACTTCCAGTGCCTAAAATTACCGCACTATTACGTTGGAATTAAAATATTTATGAGGAAATGTCCGTTATGTCATTTCGATGAAATTTTTCATTAGAATTTTGGAATTTTCGGCGATTTTCTGTAAAACTGCAAGTTGCACGTCGCATAAAAGTATATGACATCACCTAAGGATCTTCCTTAATAGATTAAACGTTAAAAAAACATACACATCCATAAGGAGTTATCCAAAAAATCGACTAAAATTTAGGGATATTGGTCGATTTCCATGCACGCATGTTTTCATTGACAAGTTTTATCACTTTACCAATAGAATTCTTTTCCAAACTTTGAAGGTATTAAACAAGACCATATTCGTTCAAAACAATACACCACAGGAGAAGAAATCAGGTAACATACATACAAAAAAAGCGAAAAAATTCGCGACGAATTGATAACCTTCTCCTTTTTGGAAGTCGGTTAAAAATAAAATAAGGGATTTTTTTGTATACAGAATTTGCTACAATTATGTGTGACAATGTAGTTTACTGATGAAAAAAATATTAGCAGACTGGTAATGGCCTTGAATGGTACACATGCTACGCAGCGCCATCTAGTGAGTAAAGATTTAAATCCTCAATAAGGGAGCGTGTTTTTGGTATTGTGGGAACAGGAAGAAGGTGGGCCCTTCTAATCTTACGATATATCGTATTTAACCTAATAATAAACAAATAAATAAATGTTTGTTGCAACATATATAGAAGTAGAGCCTCCTCACTTACATGCAGTTTTAAGATTTTTCCAGAGTGGTGCAAATAGAGTGCGCTTTACTCTATTAATTTCTTACATTCACTGTAGGCTTAATCCACATGAATTAACAATAATTCTATCGTGTCTCTCTCTAACACAAAATAAAGCCGTTTCCCATTTGTCAGCAAAATAGCTCAATAACAAAATTATGAATGCCGTGCTGGGAGAAAATTTGTGTATCATATATTATGTCAGTTAATTTACGATTCACTCTGATGCGAAAAGTACACAAATTAATTAGATTGATACAAGAACGACACCAACCGTTGTAGTCGATAAGAAAAGCTTTTTACGAGCATCACCTGGCTCAAGTATTGATCACACAACTTACTACTTATTAGGCTTTCAGAAAACTGCCGTAGTAAAAGGTATTAAAGAGTTTTGGAATTGTTAGAGTGTCTCCGCTTTCGACGATACATAATTACATTAAGCGTTGCTCTACCAACCGGGTTCTTTAATTTTATTAGTTTAATTATTCATTAAAAATCACACGAAGAATACCGGCGGTAGAATATCTCGAATTTCTGATGGTATTAAGGAAAACATGTGTCGGGCAGCTGACAGGGCTAGAAACAACATTTCGAGTTTAAAATACACTTAATTCATTTTCTATAAAAACAGAAGCAAGGCGGAGATTAACGGTTCATCATTATTTTATTGATAGATTAGGAAACTGCATTTAAATCTATAGGTTGAAACATTAAATTCAATCTGAGATCTTAATGTCATGTGTCTCTTTATCGGGCTTTCTCCTTTCAATCCATTTTGTAACAGATTTCGAAAAGTTGTCGTGTTTACTGGTTCTCCTTTTAAGAGTCTTCTTCATAAATCTTATGGCATATAGAAATCTCTAAAATATGATCAACTAGTTTTTCTGTATACACAGGCATTTTAAATTATGTGTTATGATAAAGTGATAATTGTTCCTGTCTGTACTTGGAGTAAACTACTTTTACGATTTTGTAATATTCACTGGAATATTTATCAGATTGCCCGTTGTTTCAACAAGTGACAGAGTTTATTTTACTAATAAACTGTCAAGTCTGAATTTTAAGGCTCTATAGATTGGAAGATCAAGGCGAAAATAGGTCAAGTTTTAGATTACAAATTATTAAATATGTTATTCAATTATTTAAAAATACAAATAAAATATACTTTTCAAAATTTAAATAGTGCAGTTTCTAAAGTGGGAATTAAGTCGATGTTTGACATTTAATATCCTTTAAACAAATGATTATGACATAATTGGAATAACATATCACCAGACTTATTCCATAGCAACTTATGCCCGAAGCGATATTGATAATATAAGGTTAGTAAATACTTGCGTTTTTGAGGACACCCATAGGATCGCTGTAAGCGTCGGAGTGGTCCACGTTGTTAATATCTGCAAACCCCCCACAAATCTCTGGTGCAATGAAATCCTCCAAACATACCCTCATCCATCATTATATCCGGGAGATTTCAATAGTCATCACAGCAATTGGAGATATCGAGAGTCCGATGATGATGGCGAACATCTTCTTGGTTGGGTGGAACAAAACAGCTTGCATCTAGTATTTGACGCTAAAGAAAGGAATACATTCAAATCTCGTACCTGGAATACGGAGTCAAATCCTGATTTGGCTTTCGTATCAACTAACCAAAAATGTCAGCCTGTCTCAATATCGAGACATGTTCTAAAGGAATTTCCAAAAAGCCAGCATCGCCCAGTTACCCTTGAAATGCGCATACAGATTCTCATAATTAAATCATTTCCGAGACCTAGAACTTTCAGAAGGCTGACTGGAGGTCTTTCAAAACAGACCTAGACAAGTGCCTTGGTTGGTTCCCCCTGTTGCCGACAATTACAATAGATTTGTCGGTGCAATTATATCTACTACTAAGAAGCACGTTCCTAGGGGTTTCCGTAAGGAGTACATACCGGGATGGTCTGAGGAAAGTAAACAACTTTATCGGGATTTCGCTGAAAGTGGTGACCCAGTGATAGCTGATGACCTTCTGAATTCTCTTAACGCGACTCGAAAACTAAAATGGATAGAGACCACCACAAATACTGACTCTAAGCACTCAAGCCGTAAAGCCTGGAATCTACTCAAGAAGCTTGGTGCTAGTCGACCCGCTACCCGCACCCAAAGTGCAGTCACAGCAAACAACATAGCTACTCGAATAGTTGACTTGTCAAGAGCTCCTCAAGATCGCCAGCATACCAAAATGATAAAACGAGAACTAAAGGCATTAAAACAGTCAAGCCCAGAGTTATCCGAGTTCTCTGGAGAATTTAACATCGATGAGATATATGCAGCCTAAATGTAAGAAAGGCTCCGGGATTTGATGGAGTTCACAATGAGTTTTTCATTAACTGCGGCCCCTATGCTAGACAGTGGTTATCAAAATTTTTCACTGACATTGTGAACACTGGTAAACTGCCTAATGAATTTAAAAGAGCAAAAATAATTGCCGTACTAAAACCTGGAAAGCCAGAATCACGAGCCGACAGCTATAGATCAGTCTCCCTCCTTAGCACCTGCTACAAATTCTCAGAAAGACTCATACTCAATAGACTCAAAGACAAATTACTTGCGAACACTCCAATCGAACAAGCTGATTTAGACCAGGTAGAAGCTGCACGGACCAAGTGATAAGCCTGACAACATTCATTGAATCAGGATACCAGGAATGTCTTAAAACCACGGCTGTATTCATAGATTTAACAGCTGCCTATGATACAGTCTGGAATGGAGGTCTCCTTTATAGGTTTCTGCATGTGATTCCCTGTAAAAAACTTAGAAGGCTTTTGATAACATGCTTTCTGATCGAAAATTCCAAGTAATCATGATCGGCAAAGCCAGCAAACAGAGAATTCTAAATAATCGCCTTCCTCAGGGCTCCGTAATTGCTCCTGTCCTTTTTAATTTATACACCGCTGATCTTCCTGCAACGACTGCACATAAATTTGCGTACGCCGATGATCTGGCTATAGCGGTGAAAGTTAAATCTTTTGATGCAGCAAAGAGAATGTTAGAAAAAGATCTCGAAACTTTAGATGTTTATTATAAAAAATGGACAAGTCCTAGCAATACACAGTGTTCCTTTTTTCACCTAAATAATAAACAGGTTAATCAAGAGCCTGAAATATTCTAGAATCGTGAACGCCTTAGGTACAATCCGAATCCAATATACCTGGGTATTACACTGGACAGAACGCTCTCTTTTAGGAAACATATAGAGAATACAACTGCAAAAATTCAAAAGAGGAATAACATTCTGGAAAAGCTCTGTGGAACCTCATGAGGAGCAACTGCCGATACCTTACGATGTTCGGCAATGGGTCTCGTCTTCAGCGCGGCTGAGTATGGTGCTCCAGTATGGATGAACAGCCACCATGACTCAAAAGTTGATGTTCAGCTCCGCAGGAGCATGCATATCATAACAGAATGCATAAAATCTACACCAACTTACTGGCTCCCAACTCTCAGCTATATTATGCCGCCAAATATCCCATGGAAAGAAGCTCTCCTACGAGAATACGAGAAAATAATGGATATCCCGGAGTTGTCCAACCATGAGTATATGCCAACTGCTTGCCTCACCAGACTGAAATCAAGACATCCACCAACCAGGACTGCGAAAGCGTTGATTTCAGGAGTCTCCGGGAATGGGATTCAGGTGGGAGGGAGGATGCCCCTCCAGAGGTACTCGACTATGTGAGCATCCATGAGGAACCTGCCGGTTTCTATTTACCTCGCTATATATGGCAGATGGCAAATAGAATTAGAACGGAACACGGCGTCTGCACAGATATGCTGTATAAATGGAATAAACAACCCACGCACAATTCTGAATGCCGGGCAGCCTATCAAACAGTCAAACATATATACCAAAAATCAAATTTTCATTTTGCAATCACATCAATAAATATAAAGCCATTGACAACGAAGTCAGAATAGACTTTGAAACGTTTGGTATTCCTGCAATATACGTAGTTTTATTTCTATTGTGGTGTTATTCCCCAAAAAAACATAAAAATATATACCAAGACTGTAAACTTACGGCCTACGGTACAATAACGAATCTCCCTCCTGCATCTAGTGAATGGATAAAGAAGCTATCTGTTAGTTTGTGATTACTATGTGTGGACTTGTTATTTACTCTACTAATTGTTATTATAGATTTCAAATGAGCCCCAGTTCCCCTAATTATTTCAAAATTTTAGGTAGCTTGGTTTCGGATTTTATTTGATGTATTGCATGATGCGTTAGAAATAATTTTAATTTTATGTTTTCCATTTAATGCTGTAATTTGTCCCCTAAAATTAATATCAAAGAGGTCCTATATCCCTATTTTTTTCAAAATTTTAGTGCTTATAGTTTCGGAGATAAGTTAGGGGGAATGGGTACAAATTCTAATATTATAATTTTCATTTAATTCTGTAACTTGTCCCCCAAAATTAAAATTTGAGGTTTCTCCTTATTTTTCCACTAAAATTCAGGTGAGACTCAATATCTTAAATATTTTCCAAAATTTTACGGCTTATAGTTTCGGAGATAATTTAGGGGGAATGGGTAAAAATGTTTATATTTTGGTTAATATCTTTAAAATAATTTATTTTAAAAATATGAAAAGATATGTTTGTTTTCGCCATAATGAGCCCTTTCATTTGATATATAACATGATGGGTTAAAAACAATTTTAATTTTATATTTTCCATTTAATTCTATAAATTGCCCCCGAATATTAATACTAGAGGTTTCTCCTTATTTTTCCGGTAAAATTTAGGTAAGCCTTATACCTGTAATTTTTTTCAAAATTTTGCTTATTATTCTTTCGGTGATTTTTTTTGTTCCCCCCCTCCAGAGCTACCCCTAAAATCAAAATTTCTTCATTTACCATATGTACTCCTCATCGGTTCACCAAACTATACACTGATGCCAAATTTCAACCTCTTCCGTCCAGTAGTTTAGAAGAAAATTGCGGCGATGTGACAGAGGCAGAAATCCGGAGTAAGGGTATCCGTATATTGTATATACGGAACCCTAAAAATAATGAAAAATATGGAACCAATCTAGTAGTCTATTCTATCAAATGAAAATAGAATGATCGGGTCATAGTTGCCAGAGTACTGAGGTAACAAATTCTAAAAAACAAAAACCTCGTCCTTTCTTGAAAACGGTTAAAAACATCACATGGATTTGGATCCAATAAAATTGAAATTCGCTTTACATTATTACAAACAACTCGTTAACTTGAAACGGTAACATTCACCGCAACATCTACACTAACAACATTTGTAATACATACTAAAAGTATTCAAAACATTAAACTGCTGTTTTGATAAGTATATTCCCTTTTTATTACTTTCGTTATCATTCAAATAATTCAAAAGTATTTCCAACTAAGACATGACGCAAAATATATCTGGAAGGTTCTTTGTGCTCTGTTCAATTATAGAGAAATATGAGTGTAACATTTCCTCGTTTTTGTGTCAAGATATTATACAGGCAGACCGGGTAGAGATTTTTATTAGGAAGCGTACCCCCGGCTATTTTCATTATTTCCTCGGCGAGAGGGAGAGGGAAAGAGAAATATTTAGTTTCTTTTTATTTTCGTTGTAGCTGCAACGAATATCGATTCTGGGTCGCTAAAAAGACAAAATAACTTGCTGATTACCGAGCGCCGCTTGTCCACGACGACGATTTGTCAGTTACGCCGTTGGTTTTAAATGGTTTCTTGCTTTCAGTAAGTTTTCAAGATGACTGACGACCAAGAGGGGATATTAGTGAAATGTTTCTCAATGATTTCAGATTCACAAAAAAAAACAAATTTATATGGAATAGGAAAAAAAACACTATTTTACTATAAATAAATGATTTAAAATATAATAATGATTGTAGAAAAACGAATTACTTTGTTTTATATCACTAATTAATTAATTTATTTAATAAATAAACATAAAAACCGTGACTAGTTTCGACTATACTTTCAAACGGAAATGATGAATGACGACAAAATATTTTGAAACAGACCGAATGGTCTTGTCTACAAAAGTAGTGTGTTAAATTCTCGGAACGATTACATAAATATTGCATTTTTGTGTATAAGAATATTGCATACGAGGGCTTTAGAGAACAAAAACAAATATTAATCATCCAAAATAGCTTTATTGTCTATCAAAATATTCCCCATGACGATCTATACACTTTTGCATGCGTTTGAACTAATTGTCGAAGCACTTTTTCCACTCTGATTGAGGTATCTCCAAAACATGCATTCTAAACTCAGCAACTGCTTCTTCAGGTGTCGAAAAACGTTGACCTCTCAGTTTGTTTTTTACGTACGGGAATAAACAGAAGTCATTTGGTGACAAGTCAGGACTATATGGCGGATGACTCATCAAATCGATGTTTTGAGTGGTCAAAAATGCAGTTGTTTGAGCCGATGTGTGAGAGCTCGCATTGTCGTGGTGAAGAGTGATTCGTCTTCGGCGGTTGGTTTTTCTCATTTCTTAGAAGACAACTGGCAAACAAATGGTTGTGTACCACTCAGAATTGACTGTTGTGATTTGTTCTAGTGGTACGGTTGCGACATGTCCAGTTTTTCCGAAAAAACAGGCGATCATTTGCTTGGAAGTGCTTCGTGCGCGAACAACTTTTGTTGGATTCGGCTCATCTTGAAACACCCATACAGTCGACTGCAGTTTACTTTCGGGCTCATACGCGTAAATCCACGATTCATCACCTGTCACTATATCACAAACCTGTTTTGAAGCATCGCGATCGTATTTTTTGAGCTTTCCTTTCGACCAATCAACCCGAGCCTTTTTTTTGAACGATTGACAAATTGTGTGGGATCCAACGCGAACAAATTTTTTTGACATTCAAATGTTTATGCAATATTGAATGTATGCTGGTCTCACTAATGTGTAAGGTTGACTCAATCTCACGATAAGTCACATGACGATCTTGCAATATCAGTTGGCGCACAGCATCAATGGTTTCCGGAACAAGAACTGTTTTTGGACGACCTTCACGAAATTCGTCTTGGAGTAAACCACGACCTCGATTGAATTCACCATACCATCGATAAACAGTGGTCCTTGATGGAGTTTAATCGCCAAAAATTAAATTAAGTTTATCCGTGCACTCTTGCTGACTTAATCCACGTCGAAAGTTGTTAAAAATAATCGCACAAAAATGTTCACGATTTAATTCCATTTTTTGGTCGAAATCTATCCTTTAAGTTACTGTAAACAACACATAGCGCTCGTATGTCAAAACGTTCTGAGTACGTATATCCTCAAAAATGTCAAACTTTATGATAGAGCTGTCAGTTGTCAGATTGCAACACTAGGGTTGTCCAATCCCAAAATATAAAAGGCAGCCCTCGTAGAAACAAAGTGGTAAACTAATTAAGAAAATTTAAATATATCATTTTTGATTATTAGTTATTAAAAATTTCAAATAGGATGCTATTTTTAAAATCTACCTACTCGTTAAGTAGTAAATTGCAAGAAGCCGAATTATTATTTGTAATTCCGTTTTAACCTCTCTCTATATGCTTATGCACCGAATTTTGTAAACCACCCTGTCTAACTATAACACTTTATATTCCAACCATCCCGTAAAACAATAACACTTTATCTTCCAACCACTCTGTATATGCGACTGCCTGTAGATCCTACCATAAACACTTTTTGCTTGAAATTTTTTTAACCACCTACTATAAAATATTTCTATTCCGCAATATATTTCAATCCATCGTATACATACAACACCAATAAAACATTTGTTTTTCTAAAAAAAAATTAATCACCCTGTATAACTACAATTCTTCTCCAGCGTATATTGCTACCACCCTATATATGCAATTGCCTATGGGGTACAAATAAAGCACTTTTTTTTGAACGACTCTTTTAAACAATAATTCCACTCTACCCTATACACCAACCATTCGGGATTTGAAACTGCTAAGCGCCTACTCCTTCAGGTATAACATTTTTTTACCATTTTTTAAACCACCTTATAACATATGTTCTACTCAACCCCTATATAGTTCATCTGTCATATGTAATCAACTGCTTGTGGGTTTCAGGATATATTTTTTTTCTAACCAACCTTTATAACTACAATTTCTCTCCACTCCACACTATATTCGAACTTCCCTATATATTCAACTACTTATATGCCACAACAAAACATTTAGTTTGTAACGTATGTTAACCATCCTGTATAATTGTAATTCTAAAACGCCCTATATTTCAACGAATTAATGCAAGCATATAAAAGTGCTTATTGGCTACATATAACATTTTCTTAACCATCTTGTATAATGGATAACGATAAACCTGTATAATGATAGTTATGGCATGCGACACAGAGAACTCACCTTCATGTGTGCCTCAAATTAACATGCGACTCGTAAGCTTTTATACCCATCTTAAAGTCAACAACTTTTTTTCTTTAAAAACGCGTATTAACGTTAATTCATAACCAGTTTCGATATTGGCAAAAAGAAATGGTAGATCCTTCACTATTAAGGAAAATGCATCTTTTTGACAAACCTCGCATACAGTTATTGATAAAAGTAACATGTGATGATTTCGTTTTAGGTTTCAAGACTGCATTTTTTTATGGAGACTAACTTATTATTTTCTAAATTTGATTAATAAGAAAATTTTCGATACTATTCTAAATTAAGTGCACCCTATATATATGCAAACAAATTGTCAAGATTCATCTGCTAATATTTTGATAAAATTCCAATCTATTTTCAATTAATTTCATCCTAGATTTCGAATTAGAATAAGTAAAATGTTTTAATACCAGCGCATTCACCATTTATTATGATACATTAAGAGGTCGGCTATTAGATTTTTCTGATTTTTTGCAAAATAGACTATTCCAAGTGATAGATGATGAAATTCCTGAAATTCCGTTCTATTTTCAATTAATTTCATCCTAGATTTCGAATAACAATATCTAAAATGTTTTCATACCAGCGCATTCACCATATATTATGATATGTAAGAAGCCGGTTACAATATTTTTCCATTTTTGGGCAAAATGTGCCATTCCATGTCATTGATGATGAAACTCCAATCTCTTTCGAATATCAATAACTAAAAGGTTTTAATATCATCGCATTACCATATATTATGATATATTAAGAAGTCGGTTACAAGATTTTTCCGATTTTTTGCAAAATACACCTACCATTCCAATCTGAGCTTTTTAAAGTTATTTCGCGCTTGCAGTTGTTGAATTTCTTACTGTGAATTTATACAGGACAGACTTTTGTACGTGCAGACATCTTTCCGAACTTCAGAAAAGGTTGACGAAAGTCTGTGCCAACTTTAGTACAGACTTTCATTATTATTTTCAGTGGTAGCCCGGGAGGTAGAGATATATTTTCAGAGAACCACCTAAAAGGAACACAATTTTATAAATACTAAATGACTTGAAATGGTTGCACAAACAATTGTCCGAATTGCTGTGCTACACAGACTTAATACAATAGAAACTCTAGTAAAGTCTTTGTTGGGTAAACGCGCACTTAGAATTTCGCTGTTAAAATCATGTCAATTGTCCCTTAAAAACTATTGGCATAAGTGAATTGCTGTTGACTTGTACCATCAATAATAATTTCAAGTTTACTAAACTCTAACTATCTCTATCTAACACTTTACTTGAACATCAGTTTCTGGCAATAAATTACCTTATATGTGTATTGAAACATTTGTTAAAGTTTTCAGACAATTTTTCATTTTCAGCTCTATCTGACACCACCGAAGAATTCTTCAATGCTGTTTACTAGATCATAGAAAAAAAATCTGTTATTCGGAAGTCTGCTTGAGATGGGCATTCACCCTTTCGTTCAATGGCCGTAACGAAAGTCGGGAAAAACAAGCTCTATACGTATATTGCTAAAAATGGTATTAAAACTTTAGTTGCAAAGTGACATCACGAAAATCTTTAACGAAGTACTGACGTAATAAGCTACTCCCACAAAAAATATTTAATAACTTACAAGTGGTCTCAAGTGAAAAATATGTATCTATAACAATTTGTCTTTTCAATATAGAGATGTATCGTACAGCGATGACAAGATAATTAGTCATTTTAGGCGTTTGATTAATTGATATTTCTCATGCCCCATAACACGTTGAAGGCTGTATCTAAACTCTAATTTATACATAAGCATTACTCGCTACATTTCACAACAGTTGCTTTACTGAGAGAGTGCAATCTTTTAAATAATGTACAGTACGTTGAAAATGCTAAAGACTTGGAACAAACTTTTGTCGATCTTCAAATTTTCCGGTAAGTGTGGAATTTTGAACTGGTATGTGCGAATAAGTCGTAAAAACCGAATTGTCCAAAAACATACAGGGTGTAGACGATTCGAGGGCAAACATTTTAAGGATCAATACTTCAGGTAAAAACAAATCCAAAAGCTTTATAACATTTTTAAAAATAAATTATAGTTTTGCTAAAAAAAGTTAAAAGGTAGCCTTTAATGCAATGTGAATAATAGTACTATTCCGCCTTTAAAATGCTTGCAAAGCTCCATATGCAAATACTCAATACACGTTTAATAACTACATTAATAAAGGCTCAACGTATTGATCACTTGACTATGAAAAATGACCTAAAAGCAGAGTTTTAAAGAAGGGTACGACGACTGTTGAAAACCAAACTAAACAGTAAAAATCTGTTTCAGGCTATTAACACCTATGCATGTTCAGTGCTCAGTTACTGTTTCGGTATAGTTTATTGGTGCAAGACTGACATTAAAAAATTACAACGAAAAGTTCGAGTTTTACTAACAAAAGCTCAAGATCACCATCCAAAGAGCTCTGTTGAACGTACAACTTTGCCACGGCATGAAGAGGATTGTCAGATCTTAGCAAACTATTAGATCCACAAGTCTATTTTGCGTAGTCATTTCCAGAAACTCGCAGAATTTTCTGATCTACACAGAGTCATGTGCCAGGTTGATGACTCAACACCACTGCGACTGACACAACAACACGTCCAATTACATCACCAGACCACTGATCAGAAACTGCTGAAATGGAAAGAGAAGCCCGTTCATAGATGACATATAAATGACGTCAACCAAGATTATGTCGACAGTGCTGCCTCGAACTACTGGTTGATCTCTGGTCATATGTTTCCTGAAACGGAAGGCTTTATATTGGCAATCCAATTAAGAACTATCTAAAGTACATCGTTAAAGACCCTTCTATTAACAACGACAGATGCAGGTACGGTTGCCAAACATCTGAGTCTATCCAGCATATCACAGGAGGTTGTAAAGCGTTCGCTGCAACTGAATACAAAGAACGACACGATGCTGTGCCTAAAATACTGCACCAGGAACTAGCACTGAAACTTGAACTGTCACAGTCGGTAAGATTACCATACTATCGGACTGTTGCTCACAATAGACCAGTTATAGTTTTGGTAGATAAAGTCGCTTGAAAAACAACTTTAATTGAAATAGCAATTCCTAACAACAATAATATAAATGTCAAGCAGGCTGAGAAAATAACCAAATATAGAGATTTGGAATTTCAAATAAAGACTGGGACATGAACAACACACGAACTCTTCCAATTGTTATGTCAACGACAGGACTAGTCCCAAAAAATCTATTAAAAAATTTAAAATACCTAAGTCTGGACGAACATCTTTACAAACAAATGCAAAAAGCCGTCCTGTTAGGGACAGCCTGGACGGTCAGGAAATTCATGGGAAACTGCCGCCACGACTCCAACCACGGGCCTGAAAACCTGCCAAGGGCTCCCAAAGAGCTAAACCCTTTTGATATCTAGCATCTCTAGAGTTTAGTGAATTTTCCCCTAAAGGCACTCTCAGCGTGCCTTATAGGGAGTGTGATGCCATACATTGTATGGTCAAGTCGGGATAAGAAAATAATAATTTAAACTTAAAATATTTTGTTATAATTTGTCATACGTTTTTCCGAACAGATGTGGCAATATGACATGCCTAGCTACTTTTTTACTTTAACGACAGCTGATTGTTACCATTCTTTTTTGTATCGGTTCTTGTGAGAAAATTAATATTTAAGTAAAAGTGATTTGCGTGAAATTTGATGTAGACTATGTGATTTGATTTTCATTTTAAAAAATATATTGGAAAACAAATAAAATCGGTTGTAAATTGTCAGTTTGAGTGCGGCAGTATGAATTTGTGGCAAATAGTGGCAGATTATATAATTGGGGAAAGACTTGATATGCTATTAATTTTTGGGGAAAGCAGATGTAATAGCAAGAATGTGGAATTTTGAACATCTACTATGAAGAATCTGTTTGCTCTCCTAAGCTCTATCTTGAGCTGTAAGTACGTGGGTATTAATTTCTCTAACATAAATAATATTAATTTAATGAGTAATAATTATTTTTCGAATAATTTAACAGATAAAAGAACTACATATAAGAAATGTTTTGTTGAATATATTTTGTATCGAATGATTTGCATATGTTTTGTTAACAACGTTAATATGAATATTAATGTCAATACATAATAACTAAAAGCGTAGATTTTTGAAAATAATATTTCATAAACTTTTATTTACCTAAATAAATTCTATCAGCACTCGAATCAATATAATTATTCTTTACACAAATAAAAACACAGGTGTTCATTTTTTTGTCGAAGTCATTGTCTTTATTATTCACGCTTAAAGTAAATCTGATTTGACCGCGATGTTGCCGCATTGACAATAATTTACTTAACATGTATTTGGAATTTTCTTGCTTATTTACGCCTATAGACCATAGTGTTATAAGAGTTTATTGTTTTATTTGGTCTATACTGTCTCCACATAAAATATATGCACTCAAAGTATTTACGCCATGTATATTGTTTACCGACAAGCCAAATATTCTTCAAAAAAGTTTTTGTAACAAACCGATTTCAAACAAATGTCCACGCCATCGATACAAGCCTTTCATAAACTCAACAAAAACTATTCTTTGTACATTTCCGCCTGTCTTTTTGTATATTTTTCCCTCAACAGCTTGAAAAAGTACGGTTCCTATACCGCCATCTAAAAGATTGTCATGATATGCATTGAAATTTTTATAATTGATATAATCAGTAAAGATAAATACGTAATCTTAGTCTGTCCTGCATATTAGTTAATTTTAAAATAACTGATCAAAAATATTGTAACCTACCTCCAAAATTATATAAAATATACGATGGAATTATTTATATTTTTATTTTTCTCATGCCCATTTACCGTAATAAATAAAAAATATTTAAATTTCGCGGAATCGTACCCGTTGGTCCACTAGCGACACCAAGCGACGGAATAACGCCTTTTAATAGTAATAGAGAACGAGTATTGTTTCACAGGTGTACCAAGAGGTGGGTAGTTTATCCGACATCTGTGAATATTCCACATTCCCATAGGATATAGGATACTCAATTAAAATTTAATGTCTTTTAAATAACTAACATAGCTTCCTGTCAAATATTTAAATTGAGTCCGCTATACCTTAGTAGTAAATGACTAAATTTAATACTTAAAAATTCAGTTATATTTAAAAAAGTATATTTCTTATGTACATCTGATAAATTGTATGGACGTTTTGACGGCACCAATTAATGATTACACTAGTTTACAGTGTATCTGTTGCTGAGAAAATTTCAAATGTTATTGACTATACATGACATGCTGTATTCAAAAATGTAAGTGGAATTTATCGATCAGCTCTAGTTTTTGAGTATCAGGCATCTACGATCAGAAAACATAGACCAATTTATTAAGGAAAATTTTATTAAAAAATCACACATATACATCAAATAGTTAACGAAAGTTAATCATTCAGTTCTAAAAAACTTCATTTTAAAGATCTCCTGTTATGCATAGACTTAGGAAAATGGCGTATTAGAGACCAACAATAGTCAGACATCATATTTTTATTCCAAAAACCCTGATAACGCTCTTCAATTGTACGTAAATCTTGATGCATACGTTCTCCTTGCTCCTCACTCATATCTCCGAGATTCTCAGGGAATCTGTCCAAGTGACTAAAGAGAAAATGTAGCTTTAAGCTCATATTAGAAACTAACTTTTTTAATTGCAAAAGAAGATCTTCTACAAGTTCAATATAATTTTAAGATTTTCTATTACCTAGTAAGTTTTGCATGACAGATATGAAAGCTTTCCAAGTCTTTAATTCAAGCTTATTCATAGAGTTTTGAAATGTGAGTGTCTTTTGTAAGTTGTCTAATTTGGGGGCCGTCAAATATACCTGCTTCAAGTTTTTCCATAGTAAGCTTAGGAAATTTATGACAAAGATAGGAAAAGCACTTTCCATTCACATCTAAAGCTTTTACAAACTGTTTCATGATCCCTAGTTTTATATGTAGTGGTGGCAGAATGATTTTTTCACAAGATACAAGTGACTCTTGACAATATTTTGTTTTCCAGGTATCATATTTTCTCTTAGCGGTCACTGTTTTCTTACCCAATGTTCGCTTTTTGCTCTACTGTCCCAAAAACATATAGAACAGGGAAACTTAGTGTAACCACTTTGTTGTCCAAGGAGGACAAGGAATGTTCACCATTTTTAAATCTACACATATTTGCCACTTGTGATCATTGTATTTTATTTTATTCAAAACTAATGAGATGTTACAATATTCTTCTTTTAACTTTGCACTGTGAGCGATTGGTACTCCAGCGTATTTATTTCCATTATGTAAGAGAATACCTTTGGGGCTACGAATCGAACTGTCAATGAATAAACGCCAATCACTTGGTTCATATTGTTTCAATCAAATCGTTCTCAATAAGTTTTTAATGTCTGAGCAAAAAAAGATATTATCTTCTTCAGAAAAGTAAATCCGTAATTCTTTATCCCTTTCACGATAAAAAGTAACTTTAGTGTCTGAAGAAAGCAATTTTTTTTCTTTTAGACGTGAAGCCAACAATTCTGAAGCTTGTTTAGAAAGATTCAATTCTCTTACAAGATCATCCAGTTCGTTTTGTGAAAAACATTTTGGTCCATTGGATTTATCTTCGAAATCAGGATCATTTTTTGATGACGAGCTTGACTCTTCATCATCTTGTATTGAAGGTTCAGTTATATTGTTAGGCATTGCAAACTCACGCGAACGTAGCACTGGACGTCGAACGCTAGTATCACTTGGGTATTGCCATTTAGCTCGATTTGTAGCATTAATTCCTTGTATGTTGACACAACAGAAATAACAGTCCTCAGGATGATTTTGTGGTTCTCGCCAAATGCTTGGTGTTTGGAATTTAAAAGAACTTCTTTTACTACCTTTCCACAATCTTAAATATTCAACTCACGATCTACAAACACAATTAGGTGCCCAAGACTTCTCATTTTTATCCAACAATATTCCAAAATATAGAAAGTAGGTATTTTTTACAAATTCTGATATATCTCTTCGGCAATTATGCAGCACGTATTCTCCACATATGTAGCAAAAATGATTTGGATTCTTTATATACCTTTTTTTTGAAGCACTCATGTTGCAGGAACTTTAAGAAATTAATAATAACAAAATGAAACACGCACATTATTAATAAACAAAAACACATGAATGATAAAATTTAACAATTAAGTCCCTGAAGCTGTACAAAAATTTTTGAGGTTAGATTTGACAATAACGCGGTACAAATAAACAAGAACGGTCATGAAGTTCGCGGCAACAGACAAAAATTAAAATTTTGTATACTAGTGTAATATTTCGAAGTACAGGGTGTCAATAGTTTAAGTGTATATATTTTAAGTAGAGATAGTATACAAACAGATCAAACAAAAATATCTCATACCACTATGGTGTACACGCCTTAATACCTAGGAAAATTCAAAATATATTTTAAGCAATTATTCTGGAAAAACTGTGGTGTGTCACAGATATATAAACACAAAGTTTTGTACCCAAACACCAAACTCTTATTTTTTCACTCTACGCACGTATCAACAACTAAGATGTCATCATCTGAAGTAAATCAAAACTTGAAAAAAATAAAGTTTGCTGTTAGGATAGAAAAAAAGTAAATTATAGTCAATGTGGCAACCTCGCGTCCTGAAGTAGTACGTAAATACGTAAAGAAACACTTCCTTGAACTTCCATCGTCTTGAAATGATTGATTCTCCATCAATAGCTTTAAATCTGCTATTGTCATCAGGTGAATGATGGAAAATTCAGATTATCCGTAGTATTTATACCCTTAATGTGTCATTCATCGCTGGTCATGCTCATTCCTAGCGGTTGGTTGTCGGTGATGCGTAGAGGCAGTGGCTGAAATCAGAGATTGTGTCTCTATAAATTTCTTTTTATTTCAGTGCTCTTCCTTGTTGATGTTATGAGATTCGGCCCATGCATGATTGTCTAACCCAGACTTAGCAAAGGGTGGACTTTGAGTTATTATGCGGTGCTCCTTAACCCTGGTGTCCAGTGGTTGCTTTGTCTCCCCAATGTAGGAATAGTCACATTCACAGGGTAGGCTTTATATGCAGATTTTTCGTATTGCAGAAATATCTCGCTTTAGTTTTGTAATCATGCTCCACAAGCGGTTGCTACCCTTGAAAATCATTTTGATCCCATATCTGTATCCAATATGCCTAAGGTTTTCTGACAAGTCTTTAGTATATGGTAATAAAAGAGTTGCTAAAATGGTTTCTTCTTCCTACCTAGGTGGTTTATCCAGTTTATCTACAAACGCCCTGTTAATGATGTAATATGTATTCTTCAAATGGTCTTCTCTGTTTTGTTATTCTTCTTTGGCAGCCTCTCGTGTGTTGCAGAGAGTTTTGGCTCTATGAATTAATGTTTCAATGATGCCAGTTTTCGTTGCTGATGAGTGGTTAGAATTGTGATGTAGCAGACTTATAAATCTTTAAATATAATTTTCAAAAGCATTTTTAGTGCAAAATTTTATGTTTGTGGTTGTAAAACTGGGTGCGAAATTCGTAACATTCTTATGTTCTTTTACAAAACTGTAGTTGTTTTTAAAAATGCTTTAAGGATTTTTGATATATTTTCACCTAAGTGTCATACCTTGACATATTTGCCCTCATACAGTTTACACCTTTTATAATGCACGGGGGGTGTATCAGGCCATAACGATAATGAAATCAAATTCGGTAACAACACTCTAGTTTGTTCATATTTTACTTTGTTCGACCCATCACGGTGTTGTCCAAATAAATGCGTCTAAATTAGTAGAATTTGTAATAGCAGAATCACCCAGAGCAACTCTATTTTGGCAACATTAGATCATATCTGAAGGCAAAATTTCCTTCTGATGCAGTCTCAAGAATCAAATTCCATCCAACCATTTTTAATTGGCCAACTCTTGTCATAAAACTATTTTAATCTTTAGAGCCATCGCCAAGGCCAAATGAAAATTCAACCCAAGCTTCCTGTTTCTTCGCTCATCTTTTTCAGAAAAACTATAATTGTTAATGTTTCAATACTTTTGTGTGCCTCCACGTATGCAACCCTAGCCTTTGATGGGTTAACATACGCTTATTCATTTCCTTTATATTAAAATAATTTGGTCAAGTGCGAGTTGGATTCGCATACTTAGGGTTCCGTACCACCTTCAAGATTCGAATATTCCAGTTTCAGACAAGCAGGGAATGAGTGCATTTTCTTATATTTACCCTAATAACTTTTAAAGGAAGAGTTTTAAATTTATAACAAATATACACTTTGATTTTCCACACATAGATTTTTTATTTTAGCTGCTTCAGGATTCGCTTGATTTTTATCAGAATACATATGTATTTAATTTTCTAATTTGGCCCCCAAAAATTAACATTAGAGTTTTATTTTATTGATAAACTTTCAGAAAAGTCTTTTATAATCTACTGTCTGAGTTTTGAGGCTCTGTAGATTGGAAGATAAAGGGCAAAATAGGTCAAGTTTTAAATTATAAATTATTAAATCTGTTATTCAAATTATTAAAAAATACAAATAAAATATATTTTTCAAAATTTAAATATTGTAGTTTCTAAAGAGGGAATTAAGTCGATGTTTAATATTTTTGTTAATATCTTTTAAACAAATGATTTAAAAATATAATATATATGTAATTCACATAATGAGCCTTTTATCTGAAATATTACACGATGCGTTTGAAAGTTGAATCTTTATTTTCCATTTAATTGTATAATTTGTCCCTAAAATTACTATGGGGGTTTTCTAATAATTTATTTTCCATTTAATTCTATTGTTTGGGTGCCAAATAATAGAATTAGAGATTTTTTTCATATTTTTCCAATAAACAAAAAAATTTAGGTCTTATAGTTTGGGGAATAACGGGGCGAACCATTTTTTAATATTTTTTAATACATTTTAAAATATTCATTTTAAAAAATTAAAAAATTGTATTTGTATTCGTCATAATGAGCCCTTTGATTTGATATATTACACGACCAACAACAATTATATTTTTTTATTTTCCATTTAATTCTATAATTTGCCCCCCAAAATGAATATTAGGGGTTTCTCCTTATTTTTCCAGCAAAGTTCAGGTGAGGGTCTATACTTCCTTTTTTTTTAATTTTTCAGCTTATGGTTTCGGAGATAAGGGGAGGGGGAATGGGTAATTTTTTTTTAATATTTTTGTTAATATCTTTTAATTTATTTATTTTAAAAATATGAAAAAAAAAATATTTGTTTTCGTCATAATGAGCCCTTTCATTTGATATATAACATCATGGATTAGAAACAATTTTAATTTTAAATTTTCCATTTAATTCTATAATTTGCCCCCCAAAATAAATATTAGGGGTTTCTCCTTATTTTTCCAGTAAAGTTCAGGTGAGGGGCTATACCTGTTTTTCACAATTTTCCAGATTATGGTTTCGGAGATAAGGTGGGGTATGGGTAAATTTTTTTATATTTTTGTTAATATCTTTTAATTTATTTATTTTAAAAATATGAAAAAAATATATTTGTTTTCGTCTTTATGAGCCCTTTTATCTGATATATATCATGAACAGTTTTAATTGAATATTTTCCATTTAATTCTGTAATTTTCCCACCAAAATTAAAAGTAGAGATTTCTCCTTATTTTTGCAGTAAACTTCAGGTCAGAAACTTATAACTATACCTAATTTTTTTCAAAACTTTAAGTTTTATAGTTTCAGAGATAAGGAGGGGGAATTTTCGTTAATATCTTTTTAAATATATATATTTTTTTAAATATGAAAAAAATATATTTGTGTTCATCAGAATAAGACCTTTCATTTGATATATTACATGATGCGTTTGAATTTTTTTTTATTTTTAAATTTTTATTTAATTCTATAATTTGCCCCCCAAAATTAACATTAATGGTTTCTCCTTAATTTTCCTGTAAAGTTCGGGCAACGTTCTATATTTCATATTTTTTTCAAAATTTTAGACTAGGTAGTTTCGGTGATCAGGAGGGGGACGTGTGATTTTTTTAGTTTTTCCCCCTAGAAGTACCCCTAAAATCAAAATTTCTTCATTTACTATATGTATTCCTCATCGGGTCACCAAACTATACATTGATACCAAATTTCAACCTCTTCCGTCGAGTAGTTTAAGAGAAAATTGCTGTGACGTGACAGAGGCAGAAATCCTGAGTGATATTATAAGGGTATCCGTTTATTGTATATCCGGAACCCTAAAAACTTCTAATTTCTACCAAGGATTTCTAGCGAGGTTAGGTTGACATTTGACTTTTAATTTTTCAATAAAAATTGTATGCTCTAAGTCTTGAAACGTCTGTCTGAATTAAGGGATACTACTGAACGATGTAAGCGAAAGTCTCTTACTAAATATACTTCCCGTTTCTCATTATCTTACTGTCTCTCTTTCTACATTTCAGAAGACTTAAAGTAATGGTCGTTTTTGTGGTAATCTATATCTGTAATTAAATTCTTAATTTAACTATAACTGCAAAGGAACGTATGAAATGTAAATTAATAATTAATTTTAATATTTCAAATCTTATTCACCTATTTCAAATTGTGAAAAAATATGACGATTATGATAATAAAAATAAATAAAATAAATATTTTACATTCGTTGGTTGGAAAAAAGGCAAAACCGGTGCCTTACCAGTAATATTAAATTATAAAGGATGTTTGTAAAATAGGGTTCCAAACTTCTGCTGTGTATAGAACTCCATTAAAATAACCCAAAAGTACCTATTAACATGTGCCCTAAAACTCACCCTTAGGAAGTTTTATGCCCTTAAAAGGGCGCAAACAAAACCTTTTTTTCTGTTATATTTAAATTTTCCAACCACCTCTTTTACTAGTTATATACTACAAAGTTCAATTGACAGTTTATTAATAACTTAAATTGTTAAGCGTTGTGGCAACTTCATTGTTTTATTTGCCATGGTAAACAGTTTTTTATAATTTTTGGCCTAATAACTTAAACAGCAGAGTAATTTTCAAACTGAATATACTTGAAAACCATTGGAAATATATGTAGAGAAAATTGTAAAAATAGAAATAAAGAAAAGTGTGGGTCGAAAATTCCCTTCACCAACCTAGACGCTTAAGATTTGTTGTTGTTTGAATTCCTATTTTAGAAACACCCCGCATTTAGCAGTTTAAAACATTTCTTCCTTCTACATCAGCGCCATTCTCGTCATTTTTAAATATTTTTCAACTGGACACTTTTTCAGTTCAAACCCCATATAACTTTGTCTCTACCGTTTATAAACATGTCCTTTTAGCGAAATTCTAGTTGTCCTTTTTGTGTTGTTCTGTGGTATATCAAGTAGGTATCTAATATTAAATATGCCAAACAGAGAATTAAAATGTTTATTAGAACGTAAAGCAAATGGTGTGCAGGTTTTGTATATTAATCGAATGTTATATTTGTTTTTTTACTACAAGTTATTAATTTTCTATAAACGAAGAGACTTTTATCATATGATAAATCTGTTACTTACAGATACAAAATTAACTCGTATGGGTATTTAGAAATCAAGGCAGTGTAGGAAGGAAACGAACTTTCGAAACAAATAAGTACAATTTAAGTTTTTTCATTTCATTTCGTATGTGTAAATGTAGGCCTCCGTTAAGTACCTTCCACTTCAAAACGCACATTTAAATAAGCAAGATTATATCGAATTTGATTGTGACGACATTGACTTGAGATTACAATTTTCATTTATCGAAATTCATTGTAACATTTGCTAAATTACTTTCTGTCTCTACCATTATAAATGATAAACAACTGACTTGGAGAATTCTGACTTATGCCAGTGATTTACGATGGTTTATATTATATTGGAAAATAATGGCTTGTAATGGCCCCCTTTTAGGCCTCATTTGTACATTTCAATATCGTGTTGTATTCTGTAATTTAGCTGGCAATATCTTTAATCAGTTCTCAAAATGGAAGTGCCATTCGTTTGGCGTTTTATGGGGATTTGAAAAAATCAGTGAAATTGAATCGTAAAAATGAATAGTAATTGTCCTCGTTTGTAGTATTAAAGAGATCTAATGACATGTGTTAAACCTGACATTAGTACTCTCTTCGAGTATTGCAATGCAATTTTTGGTATTTTGAGTTGTGTTATTTGGTTTGGTTTGATATAATTGATTTTAGTGTATTTCTTGTTTTAAACACAACTCAAAATACCAAAAATTGCATTTATAAAATCCCGTGTGAATGTAATAAATTCTATATTGGAGAAACCTCTAGACCTCTGAATGTTCAAATAAACGAACACAAAAATTACATAAAAAATGACAATTTGAAAAATCCAAAATTTCTGAACATGCTTGGGACCTTGGTCATAAAAAGTTTCAAAATTCAGTTATATTACACAAAGAAGAACACAACACCAAAAGAAAACTAAAAGAGTCTGCTTTAATTTTGTTAAATGAAAACGATTGTATCGCTACTACCTCCGTAGAATTCAGTCGTTCCTGGTTGCCGATGATTAAGGAAGAAATTGCTGGTCATGTCCTTGTGAACAACCCAATATCGGGATAGTTCATAAGGTTTTCCCTTATGAGTTTAATGGGATCACTGAATCAACAAAGTTCTTTGGTCGCATTTTTGGCGAATGCACCATCTTATAATAAGGTCTCCATTTAAAATTCTTCCAATTTGAAAGGAACTTTATGATTATATGATCTTTAGAAATTTCTGTGCTACCCTGTATATTACAAATAAAATTCTCTTAGTTACGTCAAAAATCAAATAATACACATTGTCAAATATTTTAATTTACATCTTAGAATTGTGCCTTTTTAACCCGTAGTTTCTTAACCATTGACAACGGGGTCTGATCTAGCCCTCGAAACGTTTGGAATATACAGCAATTTTCCTTAAACTGTGGTGTTATTTCCCAAGAAGCACTTAGACATGTTATTTATTGTGTTATCAAATTTTAATGAAGTTATTTATGCCATAGATTGTAGTTTTTCAGGCAAACTGACATTTCAAATTTAACAATATAATAATCATATAGATAAAAAACGAGCAAAAATATTCAACTATCCTCTTCTTTAATTTTTGAAATAATTTTAGTGAAGAGTTTTCATTTCCGCAATTTTCTTAAACACCTTCGGCCAATATTTAATTGCAAAATTAGCAAGGGCCTTTAAATCTGTTTGAAATAAATGACCGTCTTTAACGGGAGGACGATACCAATGATGTGTTTTGTTTTAGCGAACCCATTTCAAAACCGCACGCAGAAATAAAACACGTTAGAAATATAATGTGGGGGCTTTAACTTTCCGAAGATCTGGAGAAAAAGGAAAAAAAACTAATAAATCAACCCTTAACCCTAGCGGAATACCTCGGAGAAAGATAAAAAGCAGCGATAAAATGAACATGTTAATCTAGTCTGTAGTGACCGCTTCGACCCGAACCGCATAATTTGTTCGGGCCGTTGGAAATAAATTATCTTAGCTCATGACGAGTCGGCACGCCAAGCCTATAGGAAACTCCATTGAAAGCTTCATTTGCACAACAATGATCGTTCAAATTATCCAACTCCACGGCTACATTGTAGCATTTTAAGCGGACCATTGCGATTGATTTGGGATTTTGCATGCCGCTGCAAGATCCGAATGCGTTCGGTTTGGTGGAAATTTCAACGGAAATCAATCAAAAACCGAAACTCGATATCGACAGCGAAAAATAACGTTAAACAAATAACATTAACAAAGATAAATTTGTTATTCATAAAATTTATTTCAGCGGGAATTAATTGCTTTGCAAGGTAAATAGTTGGATGGACTTAATTATTCTGGTCCGGAAAATGAATTTGGGGTATTAAAAGCTATATTAGTATACGGGGTGAAAAAGTAGTGCGAAACTTATTATGTGGGATCGCTTCGTTCAACGTTTGTAGTCGACTAAGAAAACAACTGTTCAGTTGTCATAATATTACCTCTAAGTTATTAAAAATTTACTTATTCCACACGTGTATTGATGTTAATAAACTGATAACTTCAAGTAAACATTCCTGTCAATAGATACAGCTTATACCCTCCCTTAAATAACAGTTTAAAAGCAAACCTTTAAAATGAGCCTCTACAAATGCTTGAAGGTAAAAAATCATTAACAATTTCATTAAAAAGTGCCAACTTTATGTCGGTCGACAATTTAGACATTTGAAGACGCAAGATCTAGGATTTTCGAGAGAATTAGCACCCAGAGGTTTCAAATCTGCAGCCGTTCCGTGTAATTGCTGTTCTCCCTTAACTCCTAGGACAGAGTGTCATGATAAAATTGTCAGGTTACTTCACCTGTCAGAGATATTGAATACTCTCTGCGAGGTGTCATTCCTTTGTACGCAAGACAATATACATTATATATTATGTATAACATATATTGTTTTTGGTCAGGGAACCTTCATCAGTTGCGGTTCCCACAATCGAATGTCCTCTCGAACACTTCTTTATGTATTTGATACATTTCGTTAAATTTGAAGACGCGAGATGTAAAACCGACATCTAGGATTTTTGAGAGAATTAGCAAACGAGGTTCCGAGTCTGGAGCCGTTCCGTGTAATTGATATTCTCCCTTAACTCCTAGGACAGAAAATCTCTAGAAACACCAGGTATAGTATTTTAGTTTCTGAAGAAACATTTTATTGCGAATACAAAAATATCGGGTTTGATATTGTTTACTTCAATACCTACCGAGATACTAACAGAAACGTAATTAAGGAAAGGAAAAATCTAATATCCATTAAAGAAATACATAATCATAATTATTAACTAAATCTAAGTGATTTTCAAAACATTGAAACTTAACTTAACTAAACTTAATGTATTAGATGTTCAAAAGGAGCACCGTTTACTTCTTGAAAATAAGCAAGTCGGTTTTTAAATTCTCTAGTAACATTAGCTATTACTTCTGGTGTAATTCTCTGGATGTCTTGAGTTATTCTTGCAGCTAATTCTTGCAAATTATTTGGACTATCAATATAAATCTTAGGCTTTAAGTAACCCCACAGAAAATAATCTAGTGGATTAAGGTCGGGACTGCGTGCAGCCCATTCAAAAGTACCCCTTCTTCCAATCCATCTGTGATGAAATGTCCTATCTAAATGATCTCGAATAATGCGAGCGTAATGGGTGGTGCTCCAACCTGCTGAAACCAGATATTAGTAGTTAAACAAAGCGGTTTCTGGAGCGGAAGTGGGCATAAAGGTAACCAGTCATCGAGTTCTCGCCGGGAGCTGCTGCCGAGCTGTTGGTAGTTGTTGTTTGGATAAGAAGAAGACATTGGGAAGAAGAAGAAGACATTGGGGGTGGTCGTAGGGGTGCGCGAAAGACATTTGGGTGTGTCGCAGAGGTGCGTGCCATCTGTTGTTAATAAATGAAAGCAATTGTATTGTGGGTTGCGTGGGTTGCAGAGTGCACGCCATCTGTTGATGGTTGTGGTGGTTACAAAGAAAAAAAGCTAAATACTTGGCCGGGTATCGAACGCGGCTTGCCTGATTACAAAGTCAGGTGTCCACCGAGCTGCGCTAATGCGGTTAATCGAGAAATGTTTATTTGAAAAGGTATAGTACATGCCCGTTGGGTGGGCGCGGGTTTTTGGGCGTTGTTCGGTTAGATATTTGGGGGCTGGATGGGGGGATATGATATTTTGTTGTCTGTAAAAAAATTTAAAATCTTGGTATTTTGTTGTCTGTAAAAAAATTTAAAATCTTTTGCTTAAGCCTGCATGCGCGAGAACGTCCACTCCTTCGAGTCTATAGTTATCGTAAGCGACCGCCTACCTGCGCAAGAACGGCAACTCCTTCGAGACTCTGATTTTGTCGGATGATTCAAGGCATTGAACGCCTGCAGGCGCAAGAACGTCCACTCCTTCGAGTCTATAGTTTTCCTAAGCGAGCGCCTACCTGCGCAAGAACGGCAACTCCTTCGAGTCTCTGATTTTGTCGGATGATTCAAGGCCGAGCGTAATAATTTTGAGACTTGGAAAAATTTTTAATGATGAATCAAGAATTTGATGTTATGGTTTCTAGTAGTCTGCTAATAATTTTTAGTATAAAGTAACGAAAGAGGTGCAAGATGAGCATAGTGTCTCACCAACTACTGTTGAATGCAGATCGATAAAAATGACTTTACTTAAATCAAGTTTTATAATATTCACATTAATTTTGAAAAATGTCTTGTATGTTAATATACCTTATGGAACCAAGGACATGGCTGTATGCCCTTCAGGGAACTGTTTGAACCGCTCCAACTACACATTGATGGCTCGAGATAGATTAAACGATGGACGGCTGCCTGTATATTTTGCTCGCCTGTCAAACACAACAAAAAATTTCAAACTGAAGCTGATATTTTCTGATGACACTGAAGGTGACACTGACTGGATTTCAGCAGCTTCATGCCAAGATGAAAAAACTTTACTATCCAACAGCTCAATGACTATACGTGATGCTAACCTACAAGAGGAGCTCCACAAAGTGCTAATTCTTATTTGTGTAACACTCTCTACAATTACAATATTATTACTTAAATTAATTGTGAAATGTATTAGGAAAATAATGAATAATTAAAACACATAGTTATATACAATGTTTTATTTATGTAAAACACTATTCAGAAGCCAATAATAAACTACATCAACATTTTCTTTTGCACATCGTACTGGATCATTGCAGCGGCAGTGAAAAATGCATGGAGAGTCAGAAGGTTTCAGTTCAACAGCGCCATTGAAGTTTTCCAGATTGATTAGGTGATAGTGTGATTCCTCATCTTCGTTAAGCAGTTTTCTCAAATTGTTGATTTTCAGCTCTTCAAATAACTTGTTAAATAAAAAGTCATATTTCTGATGGCCTCGTACATATATGTGCGTGCATTTGGTTAGGAAAATTCTCAAAATGTCGTTCATAGTATTCAAATCATAGTGGCCATCAGAGTAGTGGAGTCCATGTAGCCGTTGTTCCAAATATCGTACTTGCCTTTTGTCTGCTGCTGATAGATAGTTAAACGGTTTAGGTGGTTTAAACAAAAACACTCCTGTGCGTTTACGTGTCTTGATAACCAATTCCTTGGGAACAAATCTTCCCTCGATTTCGAAACCTTGAATGTCGACAATTGCAATTTCCATGGTGAACCGTTGAAAAGCTATAACGAAACTGATTTTCTAAACAGCTGAGTGATCTAATATAAGCTTCGGACAATTTCGCTGAGTGGGAGAAATTCCATTAGGCAATCGTGGATAATTATGCAGAAGGCTCGGGTCTTATCGGGAAATCCCGTCTGGCTTTCAATATCCAAGCGAATATCTACAGTCGAGGATTTCATGGTGTCCTCACGTCGGGAGCAATCGATGACGAATAGGGTGTGCGTCTTGAATGCAACATAATCCAGTAGAGGGTGTTTGCCGCCACCAAAGCTGGGATAAAAGTCCGTATACCTTTTGTACGCCTCACCGTACTCACTCTTTGAAAAATCTAAATCAAATCTCTCCATAGGCCAAAATTCGCTGTTTAGATTTAGACGAATATTGGAAATGTGAATATTGTCAAATTCCGTGGGATCTTCTTTGATGTTGCTGTGGCGATCCGTTTGAAAGGCTAAGATAACGTAACGAGGGCTTTCCAGTGCGGCACACGTCTTCACAGCCCAAATTTCACGAGTAGCACCTGTTTTGAGAGCAGGCAACTCATTTAGCTCCCATTTACGAAACGGTAAAATTATACTGGAATCCGCTTTGACGGCTTGCAGTAAATCCAATTTAACGTCATCGTTTGGAAAAATGTGACGGACTTTGAGTTCGATGTTGTTTATTGTCACTTTACCCTTGGTAGCAGCATCCGTGATTATAAGGCAATCATCATCGCTACGACTTCGCACCAGACGAATTGTTTGTTTACCACACATCACTTGCTTGTAGTCGTTGAAGATGGAAAACAAATGTCCCAATGGAATGTACATGTGAAAAGTTTTATCGGCGGCATTCATATACGCTTTATGTGGAAAATTCCACCCGGCTATGAATAGGTCCTTTGAACTGTTGGGGTCGTAGCACAAGTATCCACGAATTGTACTCACGCGACCAGGGTCTCTCACGGTTTCAATTTCCTTGCCGCACAACTCGTACGTAACGCTGTCGAAGAAGAAAGCTCCAGCATTTGGTGATAGAGAAACATCTCCATTGCCTGCTGTCTTCACCACTTGTCCCTGGATTGAGATGCAGGAATCAGCCATGGAAAACCAACAATCTGTTTGATTGACGGTGATTTCAACGATATCATTGTTGCCGAATGACTTGACGTATGGATAGTAGGTTCGCAACTCCTCGCGTCTTACACTATCATCAAAATTTGGTTTGCGGAAGATATCGAACATTTGAGGAGTTGACATGGTAGCCGAGCGTTTGTAGAAACAATCTGTTTGAGAGCGTGAGTGATCTCTTGAGAGGTTTCATAGAAACTGATGGTGGACGAAGAGCGGTTAACCTCTTATATGGTTCTTCATCAAATACAAGTCGACCCATTATTATTGTAGTTGTTTCAGCTCAAGTCGAATGATGATTTCCTCACCACGAAAATTCACTAGTTCAGAGTCTTGATTCAAAATTTGCAATGTGAGGTTATGTATTTCGCTTCTGTTAATCGGCAAATAGATTAAATGCTGAGGTGTTTCGTCGATGGCAAAACCAGGATCAACTGCAACGGCAAACTCGTAAATGGTGTGTGAAGGAGTGTTATTGTAGAAGGCTCCCGATGTGATGTTGCTATCGAGATGAATCGTTCTAACTTTTATAATGTTCACTGGTAAATCGGAACTGTGAACTTGATTGCGTGGTAGCAGCTGTTTAGAGAAGCCCAGAATATCACCGATGCTGTCTTGCGGTTGAAAATCCACAGCGTACTTGCTGCTGAAAAGCTCACACTTGAGAGTATTGTTGTTGGGTTTCAATGAGAAAATATTCTCAACGTCCTTTGCCAAATGAATGCCAAGTGCCTTTCTAATATAAGCTTCGATGTCACCAATTTCGTATGAACCTTCGGGCAAGTCGATGAATGTTTGCGTGTTTTGATCGTCAAACAGGTAGATCTTGTCACCTCTCTCAATGTTTGGGATGCTGTTGTACGAGTGAAAACTCAATAAAGCTAGTCCGTAGTTGTAGTTGGAATCCAACTGAATAGGTGGTTGAAAATCAATCGACAGTATTGGGCTGCGACCTTTCAATGTGATGATCACAGACATGACTGATAATTATCCGCTTGTTAGCTGCTAATATAGGTTAAAGTAAAACAACAATAATGCAAAATATTTATTTTTTATTATAGAGAAATTTCAAGCATAAATGGCCACAATTTGATTGATTGTACGTCTGATAAGAGTCATTGTTGTAGAGGATTTTCACTCCATTGCCAAAGTAGTTGGCTAATTCTTGGGGTGGTTTCAAACATCCAAAGCTATCAAAGTACTGAACGGTGTTTCCATTTCGCACATAAGCTACCCAATGCGTACCGTGATGACTGCTGGTATCCAAATTAACGATGGCAGACTCCTTTGTTTGTGAATGTTTAGGTAAGGTGTTTCGCATAAATACTCCCCTAAAGTAGGGGATCTTCAAATGTTTGGCATATTGCTCAAGCTCGTGATTGTAAAGTGCTCGATTGGGTAGCTTTATTGGGAGTTTTTTTGCTTCTTTAAGTAAAGCCCGAAGCCGTTGCGGGACTTTTTAAGAAAAATACCGCTTCCTTTCTTTGCAAGCTCTTCCATGGCTTGATTATGGCGCTGGTCCTCCTCCAACTTCTTGCGGGCGTTCTTTGCATCTATCACGGCTTTGGCTACTCCACTGGCTCCCCCGGCAAGAGCTCCTAGTGCTGACAACCCCGCAAATAGGGGTATTAGTGGGAGAAAACCACCAATTTTCGACTCAAAAGGAATGACTCGAGGTACATGGATTTTCTTGCGACCACCTGCCTTCTTAATGACTGCTCGGGCTGCTCTCAACGCCAATAACGATGTCTTACGGACATCACTTCCAGATCCGGCAATAGCTCTCTTGATTGGTAGAACCACATTCTGTCGAAAAGATTTTTTTCCACATCGTTTTTTGATTCCAAGCCCCATCTTGCGTTTAGCCTTCATGCCTGTAGTTATAAGCCAAGAAGCTGCTTTTTCTCCAAGTGAAGCGTCCTTTGACTTGAATCTCTCCCAGGCTCGATTTTCCAACTCGTAATCAGCCTTATGACGATCCGCCAAAGACTTGTATTTACTGTAGGCGATATCGTGCGCTCGACAAGCAGCGTCTGTCTTATTGATTCCCTGCTGACCCTTGGAGAGACGGTCTAGAAGTTTTGTACCGGGTCCACAAAACTGATAACCAGGTAGATGTAGTTCAAATGGTAATTTATTGATTGCACTATTCAGTAGACTACCTCCTTTGGGAGTTAGCATGACACTGATTGAAACTGAGATAGACTGCTGTATTTAATTAGTATACACAATAAGGATGATGTCAGTATATCGTAAGATGTATATGAAGCAACAAGATGTCCAACTGCCTATCGAAAATTTGGACTTTGTCGAAGAATCACCATCATCAGCAAGTCGACACGGACAATTGTTACCAAATTCCCTACGAGCAGCATTCTGTGGACCTAGTGGTTGCGGAAAGACCAACGCATCGTTATCACTGCTATTCAATGAAAACGGCCTACGATTCGAGAACGTCTACATCTATTCCAAGTCACTCTACCAACCAAAGTACCAGCTCTTACAAGACGTTCTCAAGCTGGTTAAAGGTGTATCGTATTTTCCCTTTAAAGACAACGAAGAAGTAATTGATCTGAGTGAGGCACGCGAATGTTCAGTATTCATTTTCGATGATGTGAATGGTGATAAACAAAACAAGATTCAGAATTATTTTTCGATGGGAAGGCACAGGAATATCGATTCAATATATTTATGCCAAACGTATAGCAAAATACCTAAACAACTGATTCGAGACAATTGCAACGTAATTGTCATATTCAGACAAGATGAGGTAAATTTGAAGCACGTCTTTGATGAGCACGTGTCTCCCGACATGGACTATGATAAATTTAAGACAATGTGTTCGGAATGCTGGCAAAATCGTTTTGGCTTTATTACAATAGCTAAGGACTTCAACTTGAATGATGGCCGCTACCGTAAAGGATTCGATAAATATATAAAGGTTCAATAAAGATGATTGCTGTTAGTTGATAAAAATGTCTTCATTGAGTAGCAACATTGCTGTCACTGCTCGAAAGAAAAAGATCAAGCAATTGGCACGTTCTATTCGCAAGAAATATCTTAGTCTGAAGCTGGGAAAGTCGGAACATGATGAAACATTGAATAAACTTTTTAGACCGGTAATGACACCGCTACAAGATATTGCCTCAACTACGGCAAAAGTTCTCACTAAGATACCAACACAGACCATTAAGCGTGAGGTAATTAAACAAGAAGTGCAGGAGCTGCCATCAGTCAAAAAACATGAGTTGGAAGAGACACAATACCTCGATGAAGAACCAATCGCTGAAACTAGTATGCACACCAATGATGATGATGATGAGGTGGAGAACGAAACCTTTTACGAGGATCCCGGTAATCTCTCTAAAGAAGCAATAGAGGACTACATGGATCAGTATCCTCCAGTTGCACACAAATATCTTGAAGAATATATCACTAAAAGCGATGTTATTGACAACATATATGGACCTATATATGACGCTGCAAGTTCCAAATGGTTTCTTGGGCAAAAGGAAATCAATTTCAGTCGTAGTACTGGTCACATTATCGTTGATGGGTTACAGTTTCGAGGTACTCCAGGGTTATATCAACTAATATTTTACAAGTCACCTGATTATGCTCCCGATGATTTAGAAGCGTACCGAAGAGTGTTGGTAATGACATCAGCACACAAGAATGCAGCAGGTCGTTTGAAAGCTTCAAGTCTATATAAATATACTGAAATTATAAAGCCAATGTTTCCTCCCTTGACAAAAAAGCAACGTTTTGCTGGAACTGGTATGGAATTAACTTACAATAACAAGCCAATGGAATACGTCTACTGGGATGATCCCAACGAATTGGTTGAACGGCTGAAACTACTGATTGCATCCAAGGAAGCAGGCAACACCTCTCACGACAACGAAATAATTGCCATTTTAAATGAACTTAAGGAAGCTAATATTATACGAGATAAATAAATTTCGAACTTGAAAGTGTATATTATTCCTTATCCTATGGCAAACATGTCAGTTTCACGATGACTTTAAACAAGTTTGGGCGTAGTGCCCATCAGCAACTAATGTCATCAAAATCACATAACCTAGCTTTTATGAAAGTACCTTTTTCTTTTACCGCGGAGGGAAATATCGATGCTGAGAAGCTGAAAATTACCAATGTCGAAGTACCGACGAAGGCTATGGATGCCGCCAACAAGCAGTACGTTGATAAGAAAATAGCAAACGGACTTCAGCAAATACATAGTGATTTTCAAATAGCTTTCAGCAACTACACTGGTGAAGTTCAGCAAACCTTATCTGTGTTTAAGCAAAACGAAAAGGTTAGCGAGGAACGTGGAGCTCAAAACTTTGCTGCAATGAATACTCGCATATTGAAAACCGAACAAGCTATGGAAACCCAACTACAAAATATATCGCTTCTCATTTCTAAATTCAATACATTAGAAGCTCAGTTGGAATCTGCTCGGAAAGAATATAAGGAAACCATCACACAATTTGAAGCCTCGTTTAATGACAACCGTATATCACAGGAAAAACGTATAAACGATCTGGAACTTTCTATGAAACAAGCTCCTAAAGGTGTTGATGCAGCAGAAGTATTAAATATTGTTCGAAAGGATAAGGCTAAAGATCTTTCTGATCTAACTGAACTTAGAGACAAGATGATAAAAGTAGTGCCTGAGCTATACCGAGACATGCAAAAACTACATGATGATATTGCAAATCAAATCTTGGACCAAAATCAAAAACTTGAAGCAATCGCAGACAGTATTGCTGCAATTAAAAAGCATCATTAGGATCAATAAAAACATGCCTTTGTCTATTTTTAAGCAGTATACAAGATGGCTCCTATAGCGAAACATTCCAAAGAAAAAGTTCAAGTTGTTAAGGAACTGCATAGACCTGTGAGACGAAAGTTTCCTCGCCGGCGTGTAATAATTAAAGGTTTCGATGACTCCTGGCAGTCGGACCTCGCACAAATGGATCTCTATGCAAAATCCAATCGTAATTTCAAGTTCTTCCTCGTGGTGATTGATTGCTTTTCAAAGTACGTGTGGACGAGACCGCTCAAAACGAAATCCGGTGAAGAGGTAACTCGTGCCTTTGAGAGTATTCTCAAGGAAGGACGGCACCCGAAAAATCTACAAACCGACCAGGGTAAGGAATACTACAATAGTTGCTTTCAGAAACTAATGAAGTCATACGGAATCAATCATTATAGTACATTTAGTGGACTGAAAGCCGTAATAGCTGAACGAGTAATTAGAACGCTGAAAGAACGGCTCTACAAGTACTTTAGTTTGAACGGCACCTACAAATGGATAGATATTCTACAGGAAATCGTTAAGGACTACAACCATCAAAAACATTCGAAGACAAAGATGAGACCTGTGGACATTAATAGGAAAAACGCTCGAGATATTAAAGTATACAATAACCTGAAAATTGCTGGGCCAAGAAAACTGAAAGTTGGAGATGTTGTGCGAATAAGTAAAACCAAGCACGTTTTTGATAAAGGTTACCTTCCCAGCTGGAGTACGGAATTGTTTAAAATTACGCAGGTTAAAATAACTAATCCAGTTACGTATAGTTTGGAAGATATGTCTGGTACACCGATTCAAGGGAGCTTTTACGAAGAAGAATTGCAAAAGGCTGCCTATCCTGATGTGTATCTCGTTGAGAAAATTTTGCAACGAAAAGGCAACAAGGTTAAAGTTCGGTGGCTTGGGTTTGATTCGAGCCACGACAGTTGGATTGGCACTGAAAACAAACTATAACACCAAGGTCAATCATAAATTGATAATAAATTATCATAAATATAGACATGTGCTTGCATTGCAAAATGAAGACTCAGGGTGAAAACATCACTGTAAAGTATTCGAAAAGTTTAAGTCAACATATCACCAAACTTAAACGATTACAGAAAGATATCAAATTTTATTGTGAAAAACAACAAGTGATGCAATATTTAAAAGCCTTACATATATGATGATGGTGATGGGGAACAGAGGAGCCATTAGCAACAAGAGATCTACTTTTCCATCTTGGCGTAGGAACACATAATTGAAATCAACCGCAATCAGGTAGTGGAAGGGGTACAACTATAAAATTGTGAAAATTCCCTACATATATTCCCAGTCCCAGTTTACCTCTCGAGTGATTTGTGAAAATGAGTAGTATCAGCAGTTTTGAAACCATGGATAGTGGTTATAGTAGTGATTCCACTATCAGTTACAGTGCGGACTTGGATAGAGTGTTACAAATGTATGATGAAGCTGCGAAAAAGGAAGACTATTACTTGCTGCATTCGAGATTTCCATTACTGAATTCAGAGTATGATGTTCAATGTGCACTCAGTCCTGCAAGATCCTATTCTCCAGTGGTTATCTTGCAAAAAACACCTGTAGCCGCTGGAACACCAAGGAAAATTGTAATGACTATGTACGAGTGGGAGGATGTCATCATTGAGCTCAAGCTCCTGAAAACAAACTTTTTTGAAAATGCCACACCTCCAGAGTTTGCTGCCCCAGTGACCTGCGGAGATTGTCTCCATCTATCCCAGATCCAGTATGAAGACGTCAAACAAGTGTTGGTGATGAAAAACATATGCGCGCTCTATTTGGATTATAGTGATGTGATTGAACTCTTAGCTATTAACCCTATTATCTCAAGTAAAATAATTTATTTGGAGCGCTTAAATTACTGTACTTTTTATTATAAAATAATAGATGAAATATGTTTATGGTCAAATTTACTAAATCGTTTGCCGATTGAAAAATTGTTAAAACCATTTTGTTTAGATGACAGGTCTCCATTATGTATTGCATTAAAAGAACATATTTATTATTATAAAAACATTATTTTAAGAGATATTGACATTAGAAAAATTGAATAAATGCTTATAAATTAAAAACATTGTTGTTTATTTCATCAGTTCTACACCATGGAGTGTCGAGAATACTTCCAAATATACGAAAATCGATTACGTACCTTTGAAAACTGGCCTTCCAACTTCCCTGCTGAAAAGTTAGCAAGAGCAGGGTTTATCTACCGACAAGATGCAATAGAATCCGATGGCAGCTTAAATGATGCTGTTGAATGTCCATTTTGTGATACACGTGGTTTCAACTGGGAAGATGGTGATGACCCTGTTGCCGATCATCTGGACTGGAATCCATATTGTCGCTTTTTTGATTTTGATGACACTTACCACATCACCAGACCTATCAGACATAAAAGCAAAGTGACATTTGAGAGCAGACTTGAGACGTTCAAAGACTGGCCTATTGCCTTGAAGCAGACACCCGCCGAGCTTGTCAACGCCGGCTTCTTTTACACGGGCTACGGTGACAGGATCACTTGTCATTGCTGTGGCTTAGAGCTCAAGAATCTCTTACCTTGTGATGATATTACAGAGCTTCACAGAAAGGGATCAGCTAAATGTTTATTGCTTAGAGACTGCCCACCAAATCCCCACACTGACTCTAATCATAATACTTGTAAAATTTGCTTAACTAATGAAATGACAATTGTTTTTATGCCATGCAGACACTTTGCTAGTTGCTTTGATTGTTCTCTGAAAATAGATCATTGCTGCATATGTAGACGGAAAATTGCAGGTTATTTAAAAATATATGTATGCTAAAAATAAAAGACAAAGTTACCAATATGCTGTTTTATTTAAAATAAATAAACATAGACTAATAACATAACTACATCAAATATTACTTATACATATATCTTGAAAGTAAAAATTAATTTAGAGGCTGTAGTGGCCCCAGGGTAAAGTATCATATGAGTCTTTTAACAGATAGCGCTTGTCATCAAAAGGACTGAGGGCAATTTTTGTCTGCTCTACACTAAATATGTTATGAGCATATGATCTAATACAGCGTTGGGAAGCAATAGTTTGCTGGTTTTCTTGCAAACAATAGAGGTAATCATCAAACGTAATACTATTTTTAACTACATTGTATTTTACGCCTTTTGACTTTTTGATGCATTTTCCTCCTAGGATTAGGTAGGTGTACATTTTCGAACGGAGGCCTACAAAATGTGAAATAATGTAGCCCTTAGCCTCATCCTTCATTAAACCAAGCACCTTTTTATTAACTAGTGGGATGTTGTAGATATTATCGGGGGGATAGTCTGATGTGTCGAAACGATGGAGATTGGGTTTGACGAGCTCTTCATATATATCATCAGAAATTATCTCAAGCAAAAATGAATCAGTATCGATGTATAGAAGTTTGACTAGATGATGAGGGTACTTTTTATAAATGAAATCATAGAGGAAGTCATACATTAGGATTTTTGAAAGTTCCAGAATTGCGCACCCGATATACAGAGGTTTATTGAAGAGCAAATCAGTTTTGTTTAACTCAATTGCCATCAACTCATCATCGAATATGGTGCGACTGTGAAATGCTGGGGAAGCAATAAGATTTTTAGCACCGTATCGACCTTCCCAATGGTTGACTAGTTTAACGATACGATGCTTTCGGATATTCTCCATAGTTTTACCGAAGACTGCGTTATTCATCAATTTGAACAAATTCTTCTCAAAATCATTAGTCGCCTGAGCTCTTAGGGAAGTATTTAGATCGATATAGGACTTGAGCCACGGAGACTGTTTGAATTTCAACACCCGGTGAATGTGTTTGAGAATGATACCATTCTCAAGAGCTTGTTTCAGATTTCTATAGTGAATAATATATTTTTCCTTGTCATGCAAGGTAGTCATGAGTTTGGGAAGTTTAGAGCCGGGAGGGGTGCGGCGCTCCGGACAGAAGGGAAGGTCTTTATGATGATCATGCAAATGCTTGGGATACTCCAGATCAACTTCCAAAAAATAACCAATGTCTGAATCATCGGGAATTTGAGTGACATCGATGTTGGTATCAGCAGACCATTGGAATCCCCCGTAGGGTAAGGGTTGACTTTGACTATATCCATATAAATTATTAGCGTCTACGTGGTAAATGAATTTGGAGGGTTTATTAGGATTATAATTGGGCATATACTTGTTATTCGCCTCGGAAAACCTATTAGAACATTGGGAAATACCTCCACGTATTCCACGTTCAATGAACATCAGCATGTCAACATTTTGAAGAATTTCAATTGGCAACATGTGTACTTGAGCATACACTGCCAAGAATATCCAGGTAGAGTGTAACAATGGGCTGGATCTAAGTCATATGTTTGATGGGCCCTATCACGGAAATTTTCAAACACGTCAGTTAGAAGAAGAATGTCCACTTTCATGTACAACTCCATGTAGTTGCGAATGGTTTGGCATTCAAAGGAATCCCATACTCTTTTAGCATGTTCGTAATCAGCTTGAGAAACGTTCTGGTCATTCAATTTATTATAAAAATTCTCTATAGGTGGTAATTGGGTTTCACTTAATTTTTCCAATGAATCAACATAATCATAAGGAAAGATTCCCTTTCGTTTTAGCATCTTTAGTTTCGCTAACGACACATGATTGAAGATTGAAGTTAAATTAACAAATTGATCGGTTTTTAAAGTGGATGCCAGCTCATCCAAAGAAGATCCCAGAAATCTAAATGAGTCGATAAATCTAAATTTTATTTTTGTGTCCTTATCATGTTTAGTAAAGGCAATATACTTCTCTTTATTGATTGGTACAAGAGTTATTTGATCATGCTTGGCGAGATCTCTAATTATAAAGTGGGAGTCGTATCCACTTAGGTTGTGGAACACTACTGGAACTATGAAAGACTCTCGGTACCTGAGGTTACAATAATTATGTGAATAGCCTCTAAATGCACCGGAAAGGTGAGAGTGGTCTCTAACGATTTTATCTTGAGGTAAAAAGGGCTTCTCACAGATATGACATGTGCCAGATGCATCTTTGAGACTAACCTCCACATTGAGAGGTACAACATCGGTTAGTTTGGACTGCACGAACTTTGTCAAGTTTGCCATTTCATTGGTGAACCACTCCATACAGTTAGAGCCCGTGAAGCTCCTATAGTACGAAAAAGAGTCATCATAGGAACATTTGAAATAATAACCAGCACATATGGCTGAATGCTGCTGATATTTATGAGTTTTGGTAGAAGTAGTATCGGAAATTGGTAAAAGTATCGACTCAAAATCTGCATAAACAATAAAAGGAAGCCTTTCCTTGAATGAAAAATTATTAAACTCAACTACCGCCTTCTTAGGAAAAGATATTTTGCAATTATTTACATTTTTACAATATTCAATGTGGCTCTCAAGGCTGCTGGAGTCACTAAAATAATTTAGACAACGATCGCATATTAATTTTTTACTTTTATGCTTGCTAAGTTGATTTGAAACAAGACGTGATAAATTTTTAATTAGGCAGAAATGATATTTTATTTCCACGTCGTTTGCTGTTATTTCTACATTTTCGAAATCATTGACTTTAGGAACATATTTATTTTGAATCATTAAGAGATTGACATGTTTGTCTAACTTACATTTAGTGATTCGAGCTGGAACTGTTTGATAATACTCATTATCTTTTGTTTTTATCAATTCTAAGACATATACATTAATAGAAATATTATTAAGTTTCTCAAACTTAGTAATTTGCTGTAAAGTCATAGGAAATGTCAAACCAGTTAGATTTAATACAGTAGATGGCTCGGGGTAAGCTGATATTCTATCAACATTAATGGCTGTAGGGTACAAATGAGCAATAACGCTGTATAAAAAACAAAGATCATCATCATAGTTCTTAATATTGATTACAGCATGTTTTTTAGAAATTGATTCTGGTAATCTTATGAAAGATGAGGCTCCATTTCCAATTTCAAATTTATTTATGTTTACTTCTAAGTTTAGAACTTTATACAAACTCCATCCTGATGCTTTTTCCTGAAATTCCTCTAATTTACGTAAAATTTCATTCCGAATGTGTTCATAGAACCACCCATTCAAATCTGTACCCCTATCTATTATCGCGTTTTTCGTATTAAAATATTTATATTCCATAATTTCCTCCATTCCAGATTTCTTTATGAATTCACCACAAAAGGTTGTATTTACTTTAAGAGTAGGCATTGTTTTCAAAGTATTATTTATGCGCGCCTTAAAAAGGAAAAATGCATCATCTAAAAATTTAAAAATATTGATATGAATGAGATTAATGATTACTCCTGTTCGAACACGTGAGCGAAACGCTGACTCTACATCATACCATTTAACGCGATCACTTCTTTTTGACTTCTCACCAATTCCCCCACCCCTTTTGATGTTAGCATAATTTTTCAAATCATTTCTAAATCTTTTTATATGACTAATTTCAGACTGAAGCTTATTCAAAGTTCCTATATGTAAATCTGATTCACGAATAGCTCTGTTACATAAAATTAATTGTTTTTTACTTAATTTCAGCCAGTTAGATATTTGCTCTGGAGAGCAACGTTTCTTTGAGAAAATTATATTTGATGCTAATCTAAACTTGTTAATAATATCGGTACTAATATTCGATATAGCCTCTGAATTCATTTTTACTCGTATAACAATATAATAAACTATTACAAACTTGAGAAATATCAATGGAATATTAACAGTAAAAGTATAACTGAAGCATGCAAAATTTAAAATAAAAACTTACAACTAAATTCTTTTATATTCACTCCGCAGAAATTTGAAAAAGCACTCGGGGTTGTAGTTTGCCTCCAAGTTGCTGCAGCCCGATGAATTCGATGTGGAACTTTCCACCACCAAATTTGTCTAGGTGCGGTTTATATACCTGAGTGACCCGTTTCGGCAGGAAGGTTACGTGGTCCTCTAATTCAAGTAAGATGGTTTCACCGTATCTTGGGTTGACCAGTTTGGCTGCCAGAATTCGATACTTCTGGTTAAGCTGCAAGTCTTGAATTTTTATTGCCGGCTTGTTGTCAATCTCTGCGGAGGAAACTGCATTAAGTTCTTTCAAAAAATCCATTTTCTATAACAAAAATTAAATACTATGAACTTGGTTGCGTCTAAACTCTAATAATTTTTGAAAGACAGGCGCAACATATTGGAAGCAAATTACCAAAAATTTAGGAATAGAACATTGAAATTTTTAAGAAAAGCAGACAGAAACTACCTGATTCGAATAACAAAACTACAAATTTATAATGAATCCAAACACTCCTAATAATTTTTGAAAGACACACACAAAATATTAGATGCAAATTAACAAAAGTTGGAACTAGAACATTGAATTGAAAAGCGGGCAGAAAATATTCAATTCGAAAAACATACTCTATTAATTTCAAATATTTTGAAGGGCAGTCACAAAATACTAAAAGCAAATTAACATAAATGAAATTAAGTAAATACTCACATAATGTTTTTTTGAACAACACACACTATCACTAGATACACTTTGCAAGTTGAATTAACAGTTAATTTCACAAAGCACAAACACAATCACTGTAGTTGATATGTGATCTCTTTGAGAGTTGAATTAACAATGAAATAAAAATTCGCAATTATTTTATTTATCAGCATCGAACTACGTCATTTGCGTATAACGAAATTTCCGTTAGTTCTAGAAAAACAACTAATTAATGCTTATCATATGGGAACTTCCTGCAAAAGTTTGTTGCTGCAAACAACATGATAACCTAATCAAACCACAGCTTCCTGTAAATTTATTTAGCTCGGTTTCAATTAGCGTAAACAAGATATGACAGTTTCCTTTCACTGCGGTCATCATTTCCGGTTTGTGGTTTTGATATCTAAAATACGAGATATAATGTGAATTTATTATCAGGAAATTTCCGGTTTGTGGTTTTGATATCTAAAATACCAGATATAATGTGAATTTATTATCAGGAATTTTTAAATAATCACGGATTCATGATTTATATTATTTTTCGATTTTATTAACATTACATTTAAATAAATACAGATTTATGATTTGAGAATTTATTATCAGGAATTTTTAAATACATTTATGATTTTATTGGCATGAATTTTTAAATAAATACAGGTTTTTATTCATCTCTCAAGACGTAAAAAATTCCTGGTTCCACCAGGAGTAAACTTAAAGTATCTGGGAGTCCTCCTATTGCTGGGCGCTGAGTTCTACCTCCTCCACGTGTGAACTGAGCCTCTATGAAATCAGTACGACCGCCCATACCTGCACGTTTCATTTGAGGTGGCCCTATATCTATTTCTACCCCATTTGGTAATCGATGGCTAAACAAGCAAGTGTTTCCAAACGGACATTTGGGTTTGCTTTTTCGGAAATACCTACATCGCATTTTCTTCATTTTTTCGTTTTTCTCAGCTATATAACGATCTTTTTCCGCTTTCTGGTAATAAACCTCAGATTGATAGACATAAGGAGACACAATACGGCATTCTGGACAGCCTCTGCGAATATTCAATTCAAAGTCTTTATTTTGATGCCATCTTTTTACGCATGGGAAGCAGAAACAATGGTTACAATTTGGCAATAGCCCAAAATTATTAGTTATCTCTTCCAAACATATTCCACACCTTTTATTCATAGTGAATTGAATAAGACTGCACCTATAGCCACAAAAATCTAATATTTGTAGTGTTTGCTGTCGTCACACACTCACGACAATAAGTTAAAAGAATTTATTTCTTTTATTCAGTCTTGAGTTGAAGCTGTAACAATCCAGTCATGAATTTGGAAAGTTTACTTGATGACCAAGTAAGATTTAATATGAGTGCAGTGTCAACGAGAACTATACAACCGAAAGATTTAACTGGAAAGCTAAATCCCAAAAATGGATGTTACGTGGTACCAGACGTTTTAACAACTGTGATTACCTACAACGGACGCACTTGCATATATGCGGCAGTACCAGAAATTTTAACAATTAATATTACCGATACCGAGACCACTCTCAAAATTGGTGAAACAATTATACATTTAACGGTGGAGAGTTACACGGTGCTTAAAAAATACTTGGAATTTGCATATGGTTTCCATAACGATCCTTCACATGGAAAGGATGAACCTGACACTGTATGGGATGATTGTCAGCTTTGTTCTGATGGTATTTCTTTGGATTTGACTATGTGGTTGGATGATGGCGGCCTTACTATATATTGTACAAAAACAAAACAAAATATAGCTTTAATTATTAAGGATGCTCTGAAAATTCATAATATACTATATGCTAATAAAGATATTTAAACAGTTGTCTAGTTTTAATATATCCATTATTTTCACCTTAATTAAATTTCAGACGCTTGAAACAAATTTTTCCAAGTCTCAAAATTATTACGCTCGGCCTTGAATCATCCGACAAAATCAGAGACTCGAAGGAGTTGCCGTTCTTGCGCAGGTAGGCGCTCGCTTAGGAAAACTATAGACTCGAAGGAGTGGACGTTCTTGCGCCTGCAGGCGTTCAATGCCTTGAATCATCCGACAAAATCAGAGTCTCGAAGGAGTTGCCGTTCTTGCGCAGGTAGGCGGTCGCTTACGATAACTATAGACTCGAAGGAGTGGACGTTCTCGCGCATGCAGGCTTAAGCAAAAGATTTTAAATTTTTTTACAGACAACAAAATACCAAGATTTTAAATTTTTTTACAGACAACAAAATATCATATCCCCCCATCCAGCCCCCAAATATCTAACCGAACAACGCCCAAAAACCCGCGCCCACCCAACGGGCATGTACTATACCTTTTCAAATAAACATTTCTCGATTAACCGCATTAGCGCAGCTCGGTGGACACCTGACTTTGTAATCAGGCAAGCCGCGTTCGATACCCGGCCAAGTATTTAGCTTTTTTTCTTTGTAACCACCACAACCATCAACAGATGGCGTGCACTCTGCAACCCACGCAACCCACAATACAATTGCTTTCATTTATTAACAACAGATGGCACGCACCTCTGCGACACACCCAAATGTCTTTCGCGCACCCCTACGACCACCCCCAATGTCTTCTTCTTCTTCCCAATGTCTTCTTCTTATCCAAACAACAACTACCAACAGCTCGGCAGCAGCTCCCGGCGAGAACTCGATGACTGGTTACCTTTATGCCCACTTCCGCTCCAGAAACCGCTTTGTTTAACTACTGATATTATTTGGTAAATGTCCATTTACCTCAAATGCCGGAATAACTTGTGTCTCCAAGAGCTGTAAATACCTATCTCCGTTTAAAATTTCTTGTAGGAAGAAGGGTCCCACGATTCTGTTGTTATAAATGCCGGCCCAAACGTTCAATTTTTGGGGATGTTGTGTATGAGCCTCTTGTACCTAATTAGGATTACTTTGCGACCAGTAGCGGCAGTTATGTCGATTAACCGTACCATTTAAACACAATGTAACCTCGTCTGAAAACACCACATTTCTTATAAAATTATTATCACGGTTACAAATATCCATCATCGTTTCACAAAATTCCAAACGTCTGTCGAAATCGTCTTCGGAAAGTTCTTGAATGAGGCGAATTTTGTATGGATGATGTTTTTCTCGCCTTAATATCCTTCCTACTGAACGACGGCTAATTCCATGCATATTGGCGAGGTCGGTAGTGGATAAGTGAGGATTTTCTTCCAAAGATATAGCAACATTTTGAGCTACACCTTCTTAACTTGCACTTTTTAACCGTGCACTTTTTGGTAAATTGCTAACTGTTCCACTTGTGTCGTACCTTCGCAAAGTTTTCGTCACTACTGAACGGGATATTTGTGTATTCGGATGAACAATGTTAAAAAGGTCACAAACTTCTTGATGCGTCCTTTTCCTCTCCCCATACCCAATCATCATTAATATTTCTATTCTTTCTCTTTCACTTAATTGGGCCATTTTACGATTAAATTAAAACAATACAATCTTTTTACGTTCCAATAAAAAAAACTAATAACTTGTTTTGACAACTACTGTCACTTCTGCAATGAATTTCATGGACTTGATGCAGATTTAATTTGCGCCTGATTTAAACAAACGCACGTGTATTCGACTATGGAACAAGCAGTGCTGTTGGCTGTGACGGTATAATGCCACCGATTGACCAATAAAAGTACAAATCCTTACCGAGCGGTGTGTTTATATTGGGCGTAAATGAAATCTGAACCGAGTTTAGCTACCATCGAATTTTTCCTTTCCTTACTTACTTTTCTGTTAATATCTCGGTAGGTATTGAAGTAAACAATATCAAACCCGATATTTATGAATTCGCAATAAAATGTTTCATCAGAAACCAAATACTATACATATTTCTTTGCAAATTTTAAAGTTGACATTACTTCCGGTAAAATAGGAAGTTCAAAATTGTAAAAAAAATGGAAACAAATAGGCAATCTACTGCAGTATCCACCTTCCAAATTTCATTTTGATATCTCTAATAATTCCAGAGATATTTACTTAGTTCCACACTGTTTATTAAAAGTAGCTTCGTTTATAGAAAATCAATAAATTAAAGTAAAATGTTCCAACGACAGTAATCTCGCTAAAAAATATACTTTTACTTAAAAGAGTAAAAGTATATTTTCCTTAACTATTGATATGGAAAAAATAAAAAATGAATTACGCACGATCTAAACTTAAAAATCTATGTTGACGTGTGTAATTTGTCGGAGACAAAAATGTAAAATGCATAGCAAAGAATGAACTAATTGAAACGTGGTATCGGTAAAATAATTACTCCACAACCAACATTTTTAATTTGTATGTCGTTAGCTATACCGTAGTGGGTAAATTGTGCATAGAAACTTTGCCTCATTAACCCCATATGCATTAGACTTTTACGACCACCCTTAAAAATAGTCACCCTAAAAATAGAATGAGATTTTAGTTTCCACCATCCGGGGCAACGAAGCAAACAACTTGCTCGAGCAATAAAAATGAGTAATTTGCTTTAAGCAGTAATGTCGAATATTTGAACACGTCTAATTACTGTTGATTTATGAGTTTAAGTTGAAAACCTGAAGCTCGTGAAACACCTCTCACACAGTCATAATTTTCGCCTTCCCTTTAAGAGAGTAATTATATAACGAAAATTATTTACGACACTGATCCATATCTCACGTTTCTTTAGAAGCACTTAACAAATTGCTCAAAGTTACACCTAAAATATGTAATTTTCCTTGTTGACTCGCCCGATTAGGTTGCGTAGTGTTTTATCCATTTAATGAATGTTTACAATGGTTCGTTTTTCATTTAATTGGCTGCCAGTTTTATCAAAACGATTATGTCGCGGGTATCGAGTTACACGACGGGACTTCTCAACCAACAAACTGTTGATGTTGTTGAAACATGTTGGTTTCAATGGTATTGACATCGAAATGTTGAGGAAAAGACCTGATCTAATCTGAAAATGAAAAATATGTATATGAATTTGTTTATTTATACGGGATGACATAGCAGCAACTAGAATGCGTGCTGTGCATTCTAGTTGCTGGGGAAAAATCCACATTTCGGTAAGTTTTTTTCCTGTGTCTCTCAGCACATTTCCTTTATTATTATTTTTTAATAATTGTTGACGAGCTTAAGTGCAAGAAGGTAAAATTTATTTATATATGACATAAAACATTTATTACTTATGTCCATTCTGCAAACGTAATAATAGTAACAGTTCTACCAGATTGCCTCGAAAGAAAATGGTACTATGGAATGGCTAAAATGTGAAAGTAAACATAAAATTAACAAATTTAGACCCTTACCCTAATTTTTTACATTGTCTTACTATGTAGATGGAACCTAGGAAAATTATATTATATGTGTATATAAATAGGCAAAGATAAAACGGTTCGGTACCATTTTTTCCTTTTTTTGGTAAGTATGTTACCTGATTTCTTCTCCTGTTGGGTACAGATTTAAACGTTTATGGTTTAATACAGTATTTATCCAGCTTGATGAAACTTCAAATTTGGGAGTGTAATCTATTATAGAAGTATATAACTGTGTCGGGCAACATGTAGTTTTACATAAAGTCGCCGAAAAATTCAATATTCTCATTGAAAAAAATCTATCGAAGTGAGTTAACTCACATTTTTAACCGACTTCCAAAAGGAGGATGTTATCAATTCGTTGCGTTTTTTTTTTGTAATGATGATACCTGATTTCTTCTCCTGTGGTGAACCGTTTTGAATGAATATGGTCTTGTTTAATAGAGTATATATCCGGATTGGTGAAACTTCAAATTTGGGAAAAGAATTCTATTGGTATTGGTGATGAAATTTGTGAATGACCAATTGACCAATATCCCTAACATATTGGTCAATTTTTTTTCCAAAACTCCTTATGGATGTGTATAGTTTTTAACGTTTAATCTATTGAATAAGATCTCTAGGTTATCTCATATAATTTTCTGCGAGGTGCAACTTGCAGTTTCGCAGAAAATTGCCGCAAATTTCAAAATTCTTATCAAAAATTTCATCAAAATGACATAACGGACATTTCCTCAAAAATATTTTAATTCCAACGCAATAGTGCGGGAATTTTAGGCACTGGAAGTTTTAATTGTGAATTCGAAAAATTTCTATGTAACTCTCAAGCATATAGGTAGTAAAGCATAGTATTTTCGGCTCCTTAAATCAATTAGTACTAAGCTCGTTTTGTTTATATACCAGGCAAATACCTATTTAAATGAAAGTTTTTCCATTTTGCAAAGACTGTGCTTTTGGTTGTCACATTCTCCCGGCCTAATAAATTCAGTGATAACACATGTCAAACTCTAAACTGCTATTTGGTGCGTACATACACAGGGTGTTTAGTTATAGTAAACAAAATCACAAAATAAAGTGATAGAAGGAGTTGCATTTTTAATGATGATTTAAATATAAAACGGAGTAGAATGACAGTGGACCATAGGCAGCCGTATATACAGGATGGTTAGAATATAGGGTGCAGTGGACGTTTGTTGGTATAAAAATCTTGGAAAAAATGTAAAATTAAAATTATATAGGGTTATTAAAAAACTGTTATATGATTTGGACGTAAACAAATCATACAGGATGATTAAAATATATACTGGAGTTGAATTATATTTATACAGTGTGATTAAAAAATTATTTATTTTATAGCCCCTAAGAAGTTACATAAAGTGTGGAGAGGAATTAATGTTACAGAGGGCGATAATATAAAATGTTAAAAATTAAATAATTTATAGGGTAGCCCACAAGGAGTTATATACTATGGTTGAAATATAGGACGGATTTGACTCCGTAAATATGGGATGGATATATAGTTACAGAAGGCAGTTAACAAATTTATGCTTGTCGGCAGTCGTACTGGATGGTTGGTAAATAGGGTGGCGTGGAATTATCTATAGTTATACAGAGTTGTCAAAAAAAGTTGAAAAAAGTTACGTAGCGTGGTCCATAAGGCATAAATACATTTTGAGCTTATTAAGTCAACGCGTACTAGAACATTTTGTTCGAAAACATTTACCTGTCAATTTAAATGAAAATAGATTGTGTAATGTTAAGGCTTTCAATGTTACCTGGTCCTGTCTATTAAGGTTATACATACAAAATAAAAAATAAAGAATGAAAACTAAAAAGTTGAAAATAAAACATTTAAAAAAATATATAACCGACTTCCACCTATAACTAAAAAGCTAAAAGTAATTATAACAAAATACAACTCTAATAAATAAATAACACATTTAATGTTGTTATGTACCTACCAAGGACGTAAAAAATGTAAACATTAAAAGGTGCTCATTCTATACAAATTAATTACCTACCAATCTAGTATATTTTTGAAGTCGGTAACAAGCAACAATCAAGCTTGACTAAGTACTACATAAGTAGGCAATGCAGAATTTGAGATTTACTTGGCACCGACTTCAAAAATATACTAGATTGGTAGGTAATTAATTTGTACAGAATGAGTACCTTTTAATGTTTACATTTTTTGCTTCCTGGGTAGGTACCTAACAACATTGAATGTGTTATTTATTTACTACAGTTGTATTTTGTTATAATTATTTTTAGCTTTTTAGTTATAGCTAGAAGTTGGTTATGTTTTTCTTAAAATGTTTTATCTCATAAATATTTTAATTTCAACGTAATTGTGCGGGAATTGCTGGAACTGAAAGTTTTATTTCCGAATTTGAAAATTGTATATCGACATCATAAACATATAGGTAGTACAGTATAGTATTTTCGGGTCCTGAAATCAATGAGTAACAAACTCATTTTGTTTGTGTACCTGGCCAATACTGACTTAAATAAAAAATATTCAATTTTGCGAAGTCGTTGCTTTTGATGTCACCTACTCCCGGCCTAAGAGAAAATTCAGTGACAACACATATCAAGCTCCAAACTGCTATTTGGTGGGATTATAAACAGGGTGTTTAATTATAGGAAACAAAACGACAAATTAAATTGATAAAAGCAATAACAGTAACACAGATACATCGGTCGGAATTATATCGATATATAAAATAATTAATTTATCGTTTCTTAGTGCAAATTTCACAGCCGATTCAATTATGCAGTGAACTTTTTGAGAAGTAATTGTTCAATACGGTAAGGTAAGAGCAGTCACAACTAATATTAAAAATTCAGTTTAATGTGGAGTTTTCGGAAGTGTTGTTAGACTGTTGAGATTGACCAACACAAGGTATACATACACATACATACAGAACAAATAATTATATAAGGTCAGTCGTTGAATATATATGATAGTGAAATTATAGGGCGGAGTAGCATAGTTGTTAAATAGGTTGGTTGAAATAAAGCTATATCTATATGGTGGACCAATAGCAATTGAATTTCCGAGAAGCTTAGAATATGGGTTGGAATAAAATTACAGTTATACAGGATTTTTAAAAAAGTTATATTGGGTGGCCTGTATATAAACCTAATATACAGGCTGGTTGAAATATATGCTAAGTAAAAATGATTTATTGCGTAGCCTAAGTTGCAATATAAAGGGTGTTTTTTTAGAGTTATAGAACTTTGAAATGTAATAAAACAAGGATATATTTTTAAAAATCGACATGAAATTTACATTATTCGAAAGATAATCTTCTGACATTATAATTTTAATATGACTTCTGGCATATGACCGCCACGGCTGGCTCGGGCGTAGTCTAATCTGGAGGTCCAATTTTCGATGACTCCAACATTTGTGGCCGTACATCGGCAATAACGCGGCGAATGTTGTCCTCCAAGTGATCAATTGTTTCGAGCTTATCGGCGTAGACTAGCGACTTCACGTATCCCCACAGAAAATAGTCAAGCGGCGTTAAATCGCACTAGCTTAGAGGCCAATTTACGGGTCCGAAACGTGAAACTATGGGGTTACCAAACGTTTCTTCCAATAAATCAATTGTGGCACGAGCTGTGTGACATGTTGCCCCGTCTTGTTAAAACCACAGCTCGTGTGAATCATGATTGTTTAATTGATGAACGAAAAAGTTAGTAATCACGGCTCTATAGCGATCACCATTTACTGTAACTTTCTGGCCAGCATCGTTTTTAAAGAAGTACGGGCCAATTGTTCCACCAGCCCATAAAGCACATCAAACAGTCAATTTTTCTGGATGTAAGGTGTCTCAACTTGAGGATTATCATCACTACACATCACACCAAAAGTGAGCTTCATCGTTAAACAAAATTCGCTTATGAAAATCGGGATCAACAGCAATCTTGTTTTGGACCCTTTCACCGAATATACGCTATGCTAGGTGCTAGGTGTGGCTTCAATTCTTGCACTAGTTGAATTTTGTAAGCACACAAACCAAGATCTTTCCGCAAAATCTTCCATAAAGTGGATGGACACATATCCAATTCCTGTGCCTGATGACGAATAGACTGATTCGGGTTCTCCTCTACGCTACGCTCTACAGCAGCAATGGATTCTTCTGTACGCACTGTACGACATCTCTGTGGATGCGTATTATCATTTAGAGTCAACGTGGTGCGAAAACGTTGCATAGTTAATCGAATTAATTGCTCTTATGGACGATTATGTTGACCGTAAAATGGACGTAGTACGCGATATGTATTTTGAACAAAACCATGATTTTCAAAATTAATTTGCACAATTTGGAAGCGTTGTTCAGGCGTCAGTTTATTCATGATGAAATGCCAAACCAAACGAAAAATAAATCACTTGACAGCTGACAAGATGGCGGCCGGTTAAAAAAGTATTGCCAACTTAAAGTTCTATACCTCTAAAAAAACAAGTATGTATAGGAAGTATTGTTATACAGAGTGATAATACAAACGTTAGAGAAATTAATTATTTATAGGGTGGCCCAAAAGGAGTTGTATATATATATAGTTCGGAGTAGGATGATATTTACAGAAGGCAGTTGAAAAAATTATGAACTCCCATAGGCAGCTGTATATACACAGGATGTTTGGAATATAGGATAGAGTGGACGTTTGCTGCTCAAAAAATGTTTGAAAAAAAATTATAAAATGTCGTCCCTGAATATGTGATAGTGAAATATAGGAAGAGAATATATGTGATAGAAGGTGGTTAAAAATTTTACAATAATGCGATACCTATAAGGTAGTAAACAGGGTAATTGAAACATATTGTGAAGTGGAATTATTAGAAAGTATTTTCATAAAACAGTATTGCAATTGAACTGATTCATCCCGTCTTCGAAACAATTAGTTTACAGAGCAAATGTCCACTGCTAAAATTGTCGTTCTTACTATTAATTAACTGTTTTAAAGTTATATTTAACACGTTAAACCTTAAAGTATACAAATATTCACATACTATTCAGAGGGTAAGTTGTATTTTCTGTATACATGATGGTGTCAGGTATTTTAATGATTTCTTTGATGTAATGTCGCCAAAACGAATAATTACAATCTTTATAGAACTTTTGGACAAGACAACATTTGTCGGGTTAGTTAGTTAAACATAATTACCATTAAAAACATAATAAGGAAATACAATAAGGCACAACTGAGGAGAATAATAAATGACCCATAAACTCCAGCAATTCCTTCATTTACAAATAAGAACAAAAATGTAACTCTACCACAACAAAAGCAGAAAATAATGAAAGGCGCATACACTTATTACCAAATGTTAAACACTGAAAAAATATATATTTAATTTGCTGCAAAACTGTCTTTAACCTCAGTAATTCTACGTTTTTCTTTAAACTGATGTTTTTATAAAAATGTTATTATATATGCAACCCAACCCCCACAATCTCTAAAGGGCTATTTATGGGCTCTTTAGTCATAAATTCTAACGTACTTCACTTTCCATTAGATTGGATGGGGAAATGCGCCATAACTTAATGTATTGTTGTTACTTTCATTACGTTACCTTTTAGCCATTAGAGTGGGCTCATTAAGTGCCATATACTTTTAATTTCCTTATGGAGAATAAATAGTTATATTTCATGCTAATAGTTAGTCGTTTCCAACGTGAATTTTTTTTATATTGTAAAATAATTGTATACGGTACTTAAGTGCCATCTGTTATTTGAACTACTTATGTTTTACAACATTGATACTACAAGAACAAGAATTTTCAAGCAATAATGTTCTGCATTATAAATAAATAGTGTCTTAAGCCATAAAAGTTTGGAATAAAAGTTATACAGGGTGATTCTAAAAACATGTGTCAATGCGACGCAAAGCAGAAAAATTGAAATCACACGTAGATTCAGATGAGCTTGGTTTCCAGATACGGAGTGTTATATACTTCTAATAAATCAAGTTGTTGCGGAGAAAATTGAAAATACACAAAGGATATCTCAAATACTAATAAAGAATGAACAAAATGATCACTATCAACATCACCGCTAGGCTTGTAGCTTACAACCTGAGACACGATGATATTCTGCAATTCTTCGAAATGTTTGATGAATTCGTAGATTAAGGCGGTTCTCTTAACCTTAATTTGAGTATTCTAGAATCGAATGTTTGTTATGTATCAGATATGTAAGCAAAGAAAGAAGTATTTAAATTTTGAGTGGCACAGATTTCAAATAATAAAATTTAAATAATTAGTAAAGGTTTATATTCAAATAAAGCAAGACAGACTCAACGTACAAAAAGGACCCAAGATCTACCTTACCTTATGCATCCATCCTATTAGTTAATTATTATTGTACTTGTTCAAATATGTCAGTAGAAACTGCCCTGCACTATTCAATAATTCAGTGTTTTAAAACATTACTATTTTCCGGTTCAGTAGAGTAAACTTTGTATTTCAAGTACCCCACACAGAAAAAATCTAATAATGTCAGGTTCGGTGACCGAGCTGGCTATTCTATTAGACTTCGCCGTCCTATCTATAATGTGCATGAAAACCATCTTTTTAAAATGTTATTTCCAAATCGCCGTATCCTTCTGGATTATCGTCCAGTTTGTACTGATGAAAACAGTTCCAACTTTTCTGGATACTGAGAAACAAGTGTGAATTTCTGTCACTCTGATACCCATTTTGTGTATTCACATTTCCATTGAGTGGAAAAGTAATTTCATCGCAACAACAAATGGTTTTTGTGTAGTGTTGGTTTCAATTAATTTCATTTGCCATAATTTCACAGGTAGACAACTTTAACTGTAGAAGAAGTAGGGTTTACGTCATTTGTGCTATTATGTCATTTTTTCCTCATTAACTGTTGGTCGATCAGATCGTTTGGCATCTTTAACACTACCTGTTTCTTCATACCTCTGAAGAATCTTCCTCAATTAAGTTCTCGATAGAGTACGATCTGGAGACCTGTCATTAAATAAACGATCTGCTTCATTGAGATTCTTTCTAAATGCACCAATTATTAGGGCAGCTGCTACTTTGTCGATTTGAATACGTACCATTTTGCCTATTTAAACTCCTAAACGTCTGTTTTACAATAACAAAACTAAGTATTTAATCTATAAGTTTTGTACAAAAACTTAGCAAAGTTACAATTACTAAACAAACGCTTTTGATAACTAAACATAGGCACACTGAATTATCTTCATTACTTAAATGTGTACTAATATTTTAGTATTTATTTAATTTGTCCAACACTTTCAATTGCTCAATTGTTCCTATTCAAAATTAGTGGACAAAGTGGCCCTGTGATGTCATCTATTACTGTTTGGCAATGACTACTAATATAAATGGACCTGGCACTTTCATATACGACCAAATGAAAAATGGGTAGAAACATGAGACACAGATATATTTCTTTACAAATATTCCGGCTTCAACTGTAGCCTCCAATCCACATTAAATTAAAGGTCATGTTATTCAGTTTCAAAATAATACAACTATTTACCTAATCCAGAAACATAAATATATTAAAATTCATTGAAAGATGTGCACAATAACCATAATAATTTATAGGTTAATTACTAATATGTAACAGTAGTTTTACTTACTGCTTAATTGACCTTATTGTAAAAATCAGTTAACACGTTTATGATCTGACCCTGACCGGTGAGAAGATAATTCAGTAAACGAATATGCCCTTTCCTGCATGTAAAATACTGAAATAACACTTTATTATTAACACATTAAATAATATGAATTACGAAGTTAACCTCAATTCAAACTGTAAATATACAGTCCAGCGCTGTTGCCTGCTGGATATAAACATTGAAAAATGTCCAAACCTAAAACTATATTAAATTTTAACGGGTAGTATTTTATAAATAAGTGAAATTCACATGAGACAACTTAAATGACTCCGTATATCCGATAATATCAGATTGTGATACCAAATTGAGGATCAGTTAGTGCTATTTCGAAAGCTTTACCCCCGAAGGCAAAATTGTAAAACCTATTGAAGATCTTGCCTTTTTATTACAGGAATATGATGGCGATGTCAAAAATGAAAAAAATGTAATAAATTTGGATTAGTCATTTTTTTCCTGAAACCTTAGAGTACTTATATTCCAAACAAATGAACACTTTAAACAAAGACAAAACGGTTTCTGTTATTTTTGCAAAAAAGTAGGAAAACATTTATTGTTCCTCTTAATATTTTATAGTTTTCATTTTTAATTTTTTATTTTGTATGTATAACCTTAATAGACAGGATTAGGTAACACAGAAAGCTTCAACATTACACAAGGATTCATTTTCATTTAAATTGACAGGTAAATGTTTACGAACAAAATGTACTAGTACGCGTTGACTTAATAAGCCCAAAATATATTTATGCCTTATGGACCACGCCATGTAACCTTTTTTTCAACTTTTGTTGACAACTCTGTATAACTATAGATAATTCCACTCCACCCTATGTACCAACCATCCTGTAAATACGAATGCCCAAGGACAAACATAAATTTGTTAGCTGCCTTCTGTAAACTATAGGACAGAGGAGAATCCATCCCATATTTACGGAGTCAAATCCGTCTTATATTACAACAATAGTATATAATTCCTGGTGGGCTACCCCCTAAATTATTTCATTTTTAATATTTTATAATATCGCCCTGTGAAACATTAATTCCTCTCCACACTTTATGCAACTTCTTATAGGCTATAAAATAAATATTTTTTAATCACACTGTATAAATATAATTCAACTCCAGCATATATTTCAACCATCCTGTATATGATTTGTTTACGTCCACATATATATAATTTTAATTTCACATTTTTTCCAACATTTTTATACCACCAAACGTCTAGTCCACCCTACCTTCCAACCATGCTGTATATACGGCTGCCTATGGACCAAAATCATTCTACTCCGTCCTATATTTTAATCATCATATAAATGCAAATCCTTCTATCATTTTACTTTGTGATTTTGTTTGCTATAACTAAACTCCCTGTGTATAAACGCACCAAATAGCAGTTTAGAGTTTAACATGTGTTGTCACTGCATTTTCTATTAGGCTGGGAAAATGTGACAAACAAAAGCACCGTTTATTTGCCTGGTATATAAACAAAACGAGCTTGGTACTCAGTGATTTAAGGAGCCGAAAATACTATGCTTTACTGCCTATATGCTTGAGATGTACATAGAAAATTATCAAATTCGCAATTAAAACTTACAGTGCCTAAAATTCCCGCACTATTATGTTGGAATTAAAACATTTATGAGGAAATGTCCGTTATGTCATTTCGATGAAATTTTTGATAAGAATTTTGGAATTTTCGGCGATTTTCTGCAAAACTGCAAGTTGCACGTCGCAGAAAAGTATATGAGATCACCTAGGGATCTTCCTTAATAGATTAAACGTTAAAAAACTATACATATCCATAAGGAGTTTTCGAAAAATCGAACAATATGTTAGGGATATTGGTCGATTTCCATGCACGCATGTGTTCATTCACAAATTTCATCACTTTACCATTATAAATCTTTTCCCAAATTTAAAGTTCCACCAATCCGGATATATACTCTATTAAACAAGACAATATTCATTCAAAACGGTTCATCTAAGGAGAAGAAATCAGCTAACATACATACAAAAAAAATACGCGACGAATTGATAACCTCCTCCTTTTTGGAAGTCGGTTAAAAATTAAAAGGATTCTCAGTGACAAATATCGTAATCACAATTTGACATTGATGATTACGATATTTGTTGTCATTGCGAATCCTTTTAATTTTTTAACTTTTTAATTTCTTGTTCATTTTGTGTTAGTACCATTGAAAACGGGGTCTCATTTAGACCTTGAAACGTTTGAACTTTTGAACTATACCGACTTTCAAGTTTAGGTGGTGTTATTCCCAAAGAACTCAGAAAGCATAAAAACCAGAGATGCCACAATTATCATTCACAAAATAATGTAACTATAACCAAAAGATACTGGAGGGAGGGAGACTTCTTACTGGCACTGTATAACTTGAGCGATATTATAGGCACCCTGTAATGTGGCAAACTTACAAAATATTTGTTCTACTCGATAATCAATGAGCCCGTGGGAACGCACCGAAAGGCTCCTCTTCGTTTAATTGAAATATTTTTTCCCAAAGAAACAAATCGTCTCGTCGTAGTTGGCGAACATGCGTTCGAGATTCCTCCATATATTATTTTTTGCCGGTCGAAGAAATCAAACCAGCTCGATCTGCTCTATTTCCCATACGTGTTTCAAATAAGACACGCTAGTTACGAGGAGAGGTTATTTATTACTCTCAAAACACGTGAGTTGGGAAGAATGGTCTCGTTAAATAATTTATCACCTGCTCCCAAGTTAAATTTCTCATTTTAGTCGGTTTCAGATAGCAAGTGATTTGCTCCAACAGAATTTCACACACCTACACTTACACACACAGAAACCTCATGATTCATATTAGTTACATAAACATCTACTTGAACGTGTTCCTGGTATGTTTTCTGTAACTCGTAGGTTCAGCGGTTCGTATTTGCCTTTAATTATTAAGTTTAAATGTAATCATGAGGAAAACTATCTGTCGAGTTCGCGAGCTTTCGTTGTCGGGGCATAATGCGAAGGTATAAAGTAACACTCTTCTCCGTTACAGCGTAAACTGTTGGAACTATCAAAATTTCGGGGATCTGTTCTCAGTCTACTTTTTTTATTTAAGCCATACCACTTTTATAGACCGTTAAAACTTGATATCTCAAAGAAATAAAGGTGTCAAAATATTTTTAAATTTATGGTTTCTACAAGTTATAGTAATTCAAATATTAAAAACTATTTGTTTTATCTGACTTCAAACAATTGTGTCAACTTGTATCCAAACAAAATAATCTGGTCAAGTGCGAGTTGGACTCGCATACTACCACCTTCAAGATTCTAATATTCCAGTTTCAGACAAGCAGGGAATGAGTGCATTTTCTTATATTTCCCTTATATCTTTTAAAGGAAACGTTTTAAATTCATAAAAAATTACACTTTCATTTTCCAAACAAACTTTTTATTTTATCTGCTTCAGGATTCGCTTGATTTTTATAAGAATACAAATGTATTTAATTTTCTAATTTGGCCCTCAAAAATTAACATTAGAATTTTATTTAAAATATATTTTTCAAAATTTAAATAGTGTAGTTTCTAAAGTGGGAATATCTTTTAAACAAATGATTTAAAAATATGATGTTGTTGTAAAGTCCGTGGGTTCAATTTAAAATTATAAAACTAATATTCACTTTCACTTTTCTAGAAACTTTTATTTACATCGAATGTACAACAGCTGATTCAAATATCACAATAACAATGTTACATATAAGCTCTTCGCTCCATCAACTGATTCGCGATCGTGGCCTCCTTCCTTTATAAAACCAGCATAGAGAATTCTCGTAAAAATCATCATCACTCCTACAGGTGCCGAGTCTTTTCGAGAACCATTTTTTATCTCAAAGCGTTTGTTGTCGTACTAAAATGAAACAGGATCGGCTTTGGGTACATTTCGTAACAATATATTTGTAATTCACATAATGAGCCTTTTATCTGATATATTACATGATGGGTTTGAAAATTAAATTTTTAGTTTTCATTTAATTGTATAATAATTTGTCCCTAAAATTACTATGGGGGTTTTCTAATATTTTTTCTTATAAATTCCAAGTGAGCCTCAGTACACCTAATTATTTTCAAAGTTTTAGTTAGTATGGTTTCGGAAATAAAGCTAGAAATGAGAATTTTTTATATCTTTATGTTAATATCTTGTAAACAATTAATTTTAAAAATATGAAAAATCTATATTTGTATTCCTCATAATGAGCCTTTTCAGATGATGTATTGCATGATGCGTTAAAAAAAATATTTTTTTATTTTCCGTTTAATTCTATAATTTGGCCCTCAATATTAATATTAGGGATTTCTTCGTATTTTTCCTGTAAACAAAAAAATGTAGGTCTTATAGTTTCGGAGATAAGGGAGTGAATGGGTAAATTTTTTAATACTTGTGTTAATATCTTGTAAATTATTTATTTTAAAAATATTTAAAAAAATATTTGTATTCCTCATAATGAGCCCTTTGATTTGATATATTACTTGATCCGTTAGAAACATTTATAATTTTTTATTTTCTATTTAATTCTATAATTTGCCTCCCAAAATGAATATTAGGAAGTTCTCCTTATTTTTCCAGTAAAGTTCAGGTGAGGCGCTATACCTCTATTTTTGTCAAAATTTTATAGCTTATGGTTTCGGGGATAAGGGGGGATGGGTAATTTTTTTAAATATTTTTATTAATATCTTTTAATTAATTTATTTTAAAAATATCAAAAAAATTATTTGTTTTCGTTATAATGAGCCCTTTCATTTGATATATAACATGATGCGTTAGAAACAATTTTAATTTTATATTTTCCATTTAATTCTGTAATTTGCCCCCCAAAATTAAAAGTAGAGTTTTCTCCTTATTTTTCCAGTTACCTTCAGGTCAGACCCTATACCCTAATTTTTTTCAAAACTTTACGTTTTATAGTTTCGGTGGGGGGGAGGGATGGCTAAATTTTTGGTATATTTTCGTTAATATCTTTTTTACTTTTTTTTAATATGAAAAAAATATGTTTGTGTTCCTCAGAATGAGACCTTTCATTTGATGTATTAAATGATGCGTTTGAAATTTTTTTTATTTTTAAATTTTCATTTAGTTCTATAATTTGCCCTCCAAAATTAATAAAAATGGTTTCTCCTTATTTTTCCTGTGAAGTTCGGGCAACGCTCTATATTTCCTTTTTTTTTTCAAAATTTTAGGCTCTGAAGTTTCGGGGATCAGGGAGGGGAACCGTCGATTTTTTTAGTTTTTCCTCCCAGAAGTACCCCTAAAATCAAAATTTCTTCTATTACGATATGTACCACTGATCGGGTCACCAAACTATACAATGATACCAAATTTTAACCTCTTCCACCCAGTAGTTTAGGAGAAAATTGCTGTGATGTGACAGAGGCAGAACTCCAGAGTGATATTATAAGGATATCCGTATATTGTATATAAGGAACCCTAAAAACTTCTAATTTCTACCAAAGATTTCTAGCGAGGTGAGGTTGACATTTGACTTTTAATCTTTGAATAAAAATTGTACGTTCTAAGTTTTGAAACGTCCGTCTGAATTAAGGGATACTATGTCATGAACGTGTTACCTGAAGGTAACGTATTGGGAGGGAATTATATTCGGATGAGTTGCCGAATTTGTTTAAGTCCTATAACTCTGGCTTAATTGCGAACGTTGAATAAGCAAGGATGTAACTCACTCAATCAAAGAGATCGAGGTGTGGTAATCTATGCGTTACCTTCTGGTTACACAGAATGGTATCCATTATTGCGAAAACAATCGAGTATTTGACATAACAGTTATAGTAATTTTTATTTTCTCAATAAAACGATTTTTCCCAAAGCTCACCAATCGATTTCTATCCATCGAAACTTTCAAATGGGAAAATAATTTTATCAAAGTCGTTACAGCTGTTTTCCAGAACTCAATTACATATATACAGGGTGTAAATAGTTTGAGTGCATATATTTTAGGTGGAGGTAGTATACACCAAACTAAACAAAAAACTCTTATACCACTATGGTCAGTAGGCCTTAATAACCAAGAAAATCCCTAAAACATATTAAGTAAATTATTGTCAATTCGGCAACGTCGCTCGCGTTCGAAGCAGATTCACTCTTAGCGCGAATAATAAAGGAATGACTAAGCCGACAAAAAAATAAACACCTGTGTTTTTGTATTGACTGATGATATTGACCTTAGAATTAAATAAAAATGTATGAAATATTTTGTTGAAAATATTTACGTTTTAAATACAAGGTATTGCAATTAGAATTTGTATTTGGCGGTTTCTTTTATGCAATTATTCAAAGTTGGGTAAATATGATATTCAACTCAAGAGTTTTTTACCAGTTTTTTACCAGTTAAATTATTCGAAAAGTCATTATTACTGATTTAATTAATATTATTTATATTAGACAAGTAAATATGTAATCCTTCTTACCGAATTTATTATAATGATAGAACTGCGTTGAAACAACGGATTATTCACAGCAAATGTTCAAAATGCCCACCATTACTATCGACACAAGCACGACACCGTTTAATCCAATTTTCACGTATGAGAGAAAAAATTCCTGGAATATTTCGGATTTCGTCAGCAGCGTCAAAAATGCGTTGTCTAAGGTCATTCTCGTCAATAATTGGAGTCGTGTAAACCTTCCTTTTCATGTGTCCCCATAAGTAGAAATCTAAAGGATTGAGAGCAGGAGATCTTGCTGGCCAACGTATATGTCCGTTTCGACCAATCCAACGACTGGGAAATGTTCTATTTAAGAAGTCGACAACTAGATGACTTGCGTGGGCAGGTGCTCCGTCATGTAAGTACCACATATTGGAACGTGTTTGTAGGTTCACTTCACTCGTAGCCTTCTGCTTTCGAATCTAGTTACTTGAATGCTAAGTATTTAAGGCTACGAGAATCATGCGAACCGACCTGAAGAGGGCAGATGTGACTCTGCCGAAACGTCGTCATTTTACCATCGATCCCGACAGGGATCAGTTATCAACTAAGCGGATGAATTCCCGGAAACCAGCTAAAACACACACACATATATATATATATATATATATATATATATATATATATATATATATATAAATGTGTGTGTTTTTAAGTTTTCGCAGGCACTAAATGTTTTAGGTGGTTTCCGGGAATTCATCCGCGTAGTTGATAACTGATCCCTGCCAGAATCGATGGTAAAATGACGACGTTTCGGCAAAGTCACATCTGCCCTCTTCAGGTCGGTTCGCATAATTCTCGTAGCCTTCTGCTTTCGATTCTAGTTACTCGAATACTAAGTATTTAAGGCTACGAGAATCATGCGAACCGACCTGAAGAGGGCAGATGTGACTCTGCCGAAACGTCGTCATTTTACCATCGATCCGGACAGGGATCAGTTATCAACTAAGCGGATGAATTCCCGGAAACCAGCTAAAACATATATATATATATATATATATATATATATATATATATATATATATATATATATATATATATATATATATGTATATACATATATATATTTTTATATATATATGCATTGCTCGTATTATAGCATTATATAAAGTTTAGCTCCAATTGAAATTGTATGATTCCCAAAAGAAGTCGCAAGAAGATTCTCGCTGAAAATGTCTCAGACAAAACATCTGTTCAATTTCAAACACCCCGAGGCTGTTTCAAAAATTTAAGGACAAACTTAAGAAAATTAAACATAATTCTCGTACAGATTTTTCTAATCCGGCTGCGATTCGAAGTGGCGCATTAGAATTCCAGGTTAAACGCTCTCCCAGAATGGGGGAAAGAAGGAGCAGTTAGTCACCGCGAAATTGCAATAGTGTGCCATTTTTAAGAAAGTTTCTTCAAATGATATTCATCGCGAAAACTTTACATTTGCAACCATAAATGTAATTCTAAGCCTGACATCGTTTCCGTTTCCCGGGGTAAGACTAAATTTATGTTGGAAAGACTTATAATCCGAATTCAGTGGCGGCCTCAGTGGTTGATTTTACGCTTTCACTTGCCGGAACCGAGTACGTTTTGTCTTGGAAAGCGGATCCACGTCCACTATTTCATAACAATTGCGGGCAAAGAATACGAGAGGTTCATTTGCATTACTGAACTAGTTCGTTCTAGATTGTAGGGTGTCAGTGTGCTTTACGTTGTTCTTATCTTCCGTGATAATTTAAATTTTTAAATTTTTTTTTGTTTCTTTGAGGAATAATGCATGTTCTGTCATCTGTTGTTTTCTCAAAACTGCATGAATGAATGTCGTAAAATATTAAAAACGAGCTGACACGCCCAAACTTCCCAATAGATGTGATTGATCGATGGAAACTAATACTGAAATTCACCCATTTGAAACCCTCAAGGGGTTAGACATGGGTGTATAATTATATGCACAAGAATCGCCTGTGGCCAATTGTGTCAATGAGTAATATAATTCAACTTGTTCATATATAATTAATAAAACTTTATTTCTGTTGAACTTTGTAATTCTTAATTCAATTCATTTGAAAGTACTGGATAGTTATGAAGTTGAAATCGTATATATAGAAATTGCAAAATAACCTGTTTTAATTTATTACTAATACTTATTCAATTTACTCGTAAATTCAAGGATTCATAAAAAATGTTGGTACATATATCCATATAATTGGACATTTGCTGTATAAACTATTTTTTTCTCAAGATGAAATGTTTCAGTTTAATTTCAATTCTCTAACATTTACTAAATTACTCATTATAATAATTCCACTTCACAAAATAGCTCCACCACCCTTTATATATAACTTGTAATGGACTACCTATAATATAAAAATGTTTGCTAACATTTTTCTAACCACCCTATATTACTATAATAATTCTACTCTGGAGTATATTTTAACTACCCTGTATATACAGCTGCTCATGGTCCTCGAATCGTATTTTTTAACATTTTTTGGGTCAACCGATAAAACTGTAATTCCCCTCCAACCATTTTATATATGCGACGGCCTATGAGCCACCACTCTTTTGTTTCTAAACTTTTTTAACAATGTTATCTAACTCTATTTCATATAAGTGCAACACAAACAGGGCTACCCAGTGCATCATTTCCTTTTCTAACATTTTTTGTAATCACCCTGTATAATTATAATTCCTCTCACACTATATTGCATCTATCCTATATATGCAACCGCTTGTGGGCTACCACACTGTATAACTATAACCCTACTCCAGCTTAGATATACACCACCTTGTATGTGCATCCTTGTATATTTTTGCACACCCTCTATAATTGTAATTTTACTGCACCCTTTATTCCATGAACCCAGTAAATTCAATCATTATTGGGCTATATTATACATTTAGTGACTTTCCTAGAAATTCATTCAATCATATTTATTATAATCACCCTGTATAACTATAATTCCTGATTTTGATGATTTGTGTATAAAAAATTAGTTTATTGATATAGCTTAAAATCTTTTAGAGAGGGGCAGACGTTGTGTAAGTTTCCCATCCCTTGAAGGACTGTGAGATAAGTCCAGATTTCAATGAAGAAGCACATTTCGAGTAAAATACGCACTATGAGGATTTCTTATTTAGTTACGATTGAAAATTTAGGTAATCTTCAAGCTATCCGAATAATCCAAAAACTTTTTTTTGAGATTTTCAAGAGCTACAATATCTTATAAGTTAAGGAATTTTCAAAATTTTCTTTTTCCAATTTACGATTTCAAAAAAGTCATGTTAGTGTTTAAGTATTAACTTTAAACGATACTGTTTATCATCAGTAATTTTTACTGTAATGAAATAAAAACACAAAAAAAAGATTTTGTTAACAAAACTACATTTTTTTGCTATTGTGTTTTGTACATAACATCTTTAGCTTTCTAGTAATTTTCACAAAAAAGCTAATTTTTTGAAAAATTGAGCACCCTTAAGAGGCTAAACATTTACCATAAAGTGAGTTACAGAACAATATGATTAATTTTAGTTTTGGTCGAAATAGCGTTGGTTGGACTCTCTTTCTTTTTAATTTCAATCGACTCATCTTCATAACAAAGCAAATAAATATTCGAGATTTTACAATCCATTGAATTCACGACAATGTGTTGTATCTGGACAAAAATCTTAAATTGTTTTTCTATTTATTACATAATTAAATTTAATTTTGGGGAAATGAATACCGACCTCTAAGAATTTCAAGAGAGCTATCTCACAGAGACCCCAAATCGAGAGTCATATTGTGTGTAGCGCCGTTTCCCTGTGATTCCTACTACTAAGAATTACTGTAAGTTCGAATTGCACACTGGCCGTCGAATTACTAGAAACTTGATCAAATAATAATAACAATAGACAGGGAGCTTACGGTAATTCTTTTTTGTTAACACCAGGCTTTTAGTAGCTTAATTTCGCCCAGACACCCAACTTTTTCCTCTCCGAATATTTTGGAAACTGTTACCCGTATACTCACTAAAACACCTACCAGTTCTTTTTTCAATCACCTCCCTCCCCTCTCTCTCTCTTTGTCGCTTACCACCGTGGCCAGGAACTCCACAATCACTCCTCACTTCCTCCCGCTCTCCATCAACCATTCTACGACCGACATTCCTCGCCTGATGATCGCCAAAGATTCGTTGCCCTTAGTCACCATCTCATCCAGACCCCTGGCTCTCACGACGATTGTTATATCGTCTGCAAACGCCAGGCTGACGCATTCCTCTGGCAGATGCACCTCTGAGATCGGGTCATACAGCAGGTTCCAAAACGTTGGCACAAAGACCGAACCCTGAGGGACCCCCTGCGCAAGTCCAATCTCGGTGTCTCCCACCACAATCACTATGCCTGTCAGGCATTCCTGCAGGATATTTACAACTCCCGTATCCATTCCCAATTCTGCTTACAGCCTGTACTGTGGACCTACCATTTCAAAAGACGTACTGGTTGTCCGAAAGACCTCCAGCAGCCTCAATGTCTTCCTCCAAACGTCTCCTGGTAAAATGCTCGTATACTTTGCCGATTACGTCTAACAGGTTAATCGGTCTGTATATTGTCACGCCATCTGCTCCTTCACCGTTCGGGATCAGGACAGTTTTCCCGCTCCTCCAGGATTTAGGAAATCGTTGTCTCTTCTATAATTCGTTCCAGATTTGAAGAATACTTCCCGAATCGCGCCCAATGACCGCTATTACCGTTTCTACGAGCACACCATCAGAGCCAGGTGCTTTCCCCGCTTTCAGCCTTCCACATGCTTGCTCCAACTCGTTCTTTGTGAAAAGTCTCACATGGCAGTTCTCTTGCCGAGTGAAGCCATCCATTTCATTCTGAACGTTAGAGAAGAGTTCCCTAACGATCCTCAAGTTCTCATCCTTATACAACTCATAAGGATTCATCCTGCCTTTCAATTTGGAGAGGTGTCTATCTTATAGCCCTGCCCCCAGACGTCCCCATTCCCCATCCACGTCACGTACTTCATTTCTGGAAAAAGTCAAGGGCATTCCTTTAGTAACTTTGACCAAGGAATCCGATGGTGACCTTGGATTTGACCTCGAACATCATTTTTGATGTTATTTTGAGGTCAACCTCATTTTTTTAATGAAAACCCCTATGTTTTATTGTGGAATCGGAAAGAGCGAATTTTACGTCCAGACTTGTATTGAGGTATGAGGTTGAGGCAACTTCTAGAGGTCAAACAGAGGTCAAATAATGACTTCTTCTGGCGTGACGTTTCTTACTCGAGTGTTTTGGAGGTCGCTGAGTTCGAATCAACTAACGAAATTTTCATTTTTCCCAATCCTAAATGGCGGATGAAAATCATAGAAATAGGACATTTTTGGCTGGAAATTTCTTACTCGTGGGTTTTAAGGGTCGGTGAGTTCTAACCCAAATGTAAAATTTTGCTCTCCTTTCGAATCCGGTATCAAAAATAAGGGATTCTACATGAAAAAAAGAAGTGGACCCTCAAACGGCTTGGAAAATGAGGTGTAAACTCAAATCCAAGGTCACCGTTGAGTTCCTCGGTAAGACTTAGCTATGGTATGACCTTTGGTTGTTTTGTTTTACCATTGTACTCGCGAGACTTTTAAGAAGTCATTATTTGACCTCTAGAAGTTACCCCACTATATGCCCGGACGTAAAATTTCCCGCTCTTTCCGATCCCGCAATAAAAACAGGGGGGTTCTCTTTAAAAAAATGAGGTTGACCTCAAATTAACCTCAAAAAAAAGTTCAAGGTCAAATCCAAAGTCACCATCGGATTCTACGATCAAAGTTACTAAAGGAATGACCTTTTCCGGAAATGAAGTACTTAAGCAAATATTCAGCCGTGCCGGAACTTAATTGACACCCTGTATATAGAATTTCATCAATAAATGTTATTTTGTCTATTCATTGGGTTTTCTCTCCTCCAATTTTTTTCCTGTAACAGATAAGTATTTAAAAATTGTATATGTAGAACAAAGTGTAGTAAGGCAATTTCGTAAAATTGCCCGGATTACTGGCTATCTGTACAGAGATTCTTCCTCACAGTTTTTCTGAGAGAAAGAGATGTCTATAAAATGATCAACCAGTATTCCTGTATATAAGTAATGTATTGTATATTGTGTAATACTTATCTGTGTATGGAGACGTTTCAACTTTTTTCTAAAAAAATTTCGCTTTGATTTGACACTGACAATTTGTCGTTTGGCGATCACTTGACTCTGAGGTTACCGTTTTTTTGTTCTGTTAGCAGTAAATTCTTCCAGTCCAAATGAAGGTCAGCTGAAGATGCTCCGATTTCAGTGTTGTTTATCATCATACAGCTGGCTTCTTTAAGTTTTCTCTTTTTTAAATTCTCTTCTTTCAACAAAATCTTTGTTTTATCCCGGTCTATCCTATGGCTGCCGGTGCTCGTTAATACATGATTGGCCAAATTTGATTTGTCCACATGTCTTCTGGAAATGTTATATTGATGTTCTTTTTTCCTTATTTCTAAAGGTCTTGAAGTTTCACCGGTATAAGAATGGCCACAGTCACACAAAACACTGTACAGACAATTTTTAGAACTCTGGGTTGCGTTAAACGGTTTGGTATGTGTGAGGATAGAGCGCAAGGTATTATTTGTTTTAAAAACAGTTTTAACGCTGTATTTATTTCCTAACCCCTTAATTTTTTCCGATACACCTGGGATATATGGAATTATGTTCATAATTTGGTTGTCTGTTTGTGTTTGGTTGGTATTAGTGTGATGGTTATTTGTGCTGGTTTGTTGTTGCGATTTTCTTTCTGATTTATAGTTTTATTTATAAATTCTTGGGGATATTCGTTTTGAAGTAGATGTTCTTTGATAATATTGACTTCTTTGTTAAAGTTTTGGGTGGATGAAGATATGTTTTTTGCTCTATCATATAAGCACTTTACAACACCTTTCTTTACATTTAAAGGATGGGTGATTTGTAGGTTTTCGATAAGTACTTGTACTTATTGTGTTGTTTGTTCTATCTATAAGTACATCAAGATAAGCAAGTTTATGCAAATTTTCCATCTCCATTGTAAATTTTATTGTGGGTTCTTGACTATTGATGTAATCTAGGAATGAGTGCAGTTCTTCAGCACCATACTCCCAAACCACAAAAATGTCATCAACGTATCTCAACGTGGTTTGGGAGTATGGTGCTGAAGAACTGAAAAACCTCGAAAACAACACTAAACGATTGACAACGACTCCAGACTCGGAGTTGAAACGTCTCCATACACAGATAAGTATTACACAATATACAATACATTACTTATATACAGGAATACTGGTTGATCATTTTATAGACATCTCTTTCTCTCAGAAAAACTGTGAGGAAGAATCTCTGTACTGACAGCCAGTAATCCGGGCAATTTTACGAAATTGCCTTACTACACTTTGTTCTACATATACAATTTTTAAATACTTATCTGTTACAGGAAAAAATTTGGAGGAGAGAAAATCCAATGAATAGACAAAATAATTCAAGACCTCCTCAACAATCTTTTCGAAATTAATCAATAAATGTATTGAAGAAAAATTATTTATAAAAAATGCATTTATGCTAAAAAAATTAACAAAGGGCTAAGCAAAATTAAAACCAAACCAATAGTCAGGAATCAACACTAAGCTGCTCTAAGTAATACTGACATCCAAGACAATCACATTTCACTAACAAGGCCATACATACAGGGTCTTTCAGAAAGACTAAAAAGAATAGGTAATCGGTTTAATATAAAAACCATTTCCGAAATACACTACTTAAATCAGTTATGTCAAATATAGAACAAAATTAAACCTAAATCAAACATTGCATACTTGTGAATGTGCTAAATTTTATATTGGAAAATTCTAGTCTTCGAAATCTTCAAATAAAAGAACACCAAAATTACATAAAGAAATGACAATTCGATTGTTAAAAAAATTGTGAACATGCATGTGACCTTCGTCACCCAAAAAAATTTCAAAATTCAAGAATACTACACAATGAATAACCTAGCACAAAACGAAAACTAAACGAGTCTGGTTTAATTTCATTTCATTTAAACTTATTGCCTCGCTACTTTCTTCCGTAAAATTTAGTCGCCCGTGGGTGCTGACTATCAAAGATGAAATTAGTAATGCCCATACAATTCTTAGGACAACTGTTTCAAATTCTTTCAATTTGACAGGAGCTTTAATATTTTGTATGATGTTTAGAATTGGTTTGTCCTACCCTATATAAATCAAACATCGCCTGGTTTAAACGCAGAAACTTATGAAAGGTTTGAAATACACAGTTTTTCTCAACTGAGGTTGTTCCCAAAAAATTCATAAATACAATCATAAGATACAGAAATTTCTTGCTCGGTGTATTATTTGTAGTAGTTTCAAGGCTATAGTGAGATCATTTTATTAATAAACATTAATTTAAAAGCTACTTGAACGAAATGGCTAGTAACGGGTGGGCCATCTAACTTTTTATTTGAAAATGCTATAAAAAAAAACTTGTGAATATTTTTCAATTTGTTTTTTTTTATTCGAAAGTACAATCCTTCCGATTATTTATGGAAAAGAATTTCATTCAAATGGCTTCCACGGCTGGCCTCACAGTAGCTAATTCGGCCGGTCCAATTTTTCAATACATTTTCAATTGTATGCGGCTGTATTTCGGCGATGCAAGCACGAATATTGTTTTCGAGCGCGTCAATTGTTTGTGGATTATCAGCATAACACCTGTCTTCAACTGCGCCCCACAAATAATAGTCCAGCGGTGTCAAATCACAGCTTCTTGATGGCCAATTCACATCCCCAAAACGGCTAATTAAACGATTTTCAATTCGAGTGTGGCATAACTCAATTGATGGACGCGATGTGTGGCACGTGGCACAATCCTGTTGAAACAAGATGCCGTCCATGTCCAATTCATCAATTTCCGTGAAAAAAAAAAATCGTTCAACATGGCGCGGTAGCGTTCGCCATTCACAGTAACAGCTGCTCCTTCCTCATTTTCAAAGAAAAATGGGCCGATGATACCGCCAGACCAAAATCCACACCAAACAGTCACTCTTTGGGAGTGCATTGGCTTCTCAACGACCACATGTGGATTTTCCGTTTCCCAAATTCGGCAATTTTGCTTGTTAACATATCCACCGAGGTGGAAATGAGCTTCGTCCGAAAAGATGATTTTGCGAAGCGATAGCGCATTGGATGGTCTGTTGGCTTCAACTCCTATATCAATTGAACTTTATACGGTGTCATTCCGAGGTCTTTATGCAAAATTCTCCTCAAAGAAGTGCGCGAAATGTGCAATTCTTGCGATCGATGGCGAGTTGATGTGCTCGAAGTATCGGCCACACTTTGTGCTACAGCATCAATATTCCCCTGTGTACGCACAGTAGGAGCACGTTGACGTGTTGGTTTGTCAATGAGCAAACCAGTTTCACGCACTTTTTTCACAAATTGTCTCACATATGGAGTGGACGGCGCTTCTTTTCGGCCCATAGAAGTACGGCATTTTCGCACACATTCGGCAACAACACACTCACTTTGGAAATAATTTTTGAGTATTTCCCAACGTTGTTCAAGCATATATCCAACCATTTTCGTTCACGGGAGACTTCAAACAAATTTTCTGTCAAACCAGATCTGACATAAATGTTACCGTGTTGAAAATGACCGCTAGTTTAAAAAAAATGTTAGATAGCCCATATAAATAAAGTTTCAAGAATCAGGTCATTTGTTTGTAGAAATGTTAGTTGACAATAATAGTATTTGACCATTAACATCATTTATACAGCGTACACAGAGAAGCAGTATCTCCAATTGAAATTCATGACAAAAATAACAACCAGGCACATGTCAAAGGGAGATTTTTAAGAGAATTTAAAAAACCGGCTTAAATATTCAAAGAATTATAATTTAAATATCAAATTACCTTAGAAAACAAACCGGCCCCTTATAACGCTTAACAAATATCATAAAAAGTCCCGACACAAAGGATAATTTAACGAAGCGTCGGGCAGATAGCCGCCTACAACGACTACGGTGTTATACGCCGTACTTCAGAGTTTCATTTGGAGGCAGCGATGCGTGGGGCGTTTTTAAACTCCTGTTTCTCGCCCGGCTTCTCATTTTGTTGCAGATTTGGGCGAATTAAGTCATTACAAATCTCGTAACGTAGCCAAATTAGCTAAGTTGTAGTAACAAATAATTCTTGAATTTTCGACGTTAAACTTCCTTCGATTCTCTAATAGTTCGGCTAGAGAAAATTCGTCTTGGGAGAAACTGAATTTATTGCCTTCCCGCTTTTAATTATCATCCGATTTAAATAACAAAGACGCAGCTAAAAAGATTTTGGGGAATTTTAAAGAAAATTGACTCAACCTATACCAAATGAAGTTTAGAAATAAGGTTAAGGAATGAAAATATATTACCCCTTATCAGGTGATACTGGATATGAATCTAATAACAATTAAAATAAGGATCGTTTTTAAATAAAGTTAAAAAGTATTATTATTAAACATAGTTAGTCTTTTTACAAACGTACCTGTTAAAAGTATGGGAAGATAACTAGTGATGGGAAAATTCGAATGATTTGAATATTCGGTTATTTCCTATTCGAATATTTCAATATTCGAATAATATTCGGTTAATATTCGTTTATTTTTACGTTGGCATATATGGTTGCATAACAACCATATATGATTGAAAAGCTTCAAAATCAACTGGGATGGGCGAACGGTAAAAATATAATAACTGAATTGTATGAAATTGTCATTAACCGCTAAAGTCTGTAGCTAGCATCAGAAACAATGTTTTCAAAAGCTGGATTAATTACAAGTGCAAGCTAGTAAGGTCCATCAAATAATTTTCCTTTATTCGTGTTTTTCTTTAATTAACACCAATTACTTTTATGTGATATAGATTTATTCTATGATTTATATTATCCAAGCCAAGCTAACTTATAACTGGAAGAATAACTACATACAAGTATTTGTTTTGTATTAATTTTATATTAAATCTAGATTGAAGAAGTTCGGTGATCTTTACAAATAGATTTATATTTATTTACTACAAAATAACCACTTGTTTTCGTTATAATTTATAATAAACGCGAATAATATCCGAACATGGAATATTTGATGTTACCTATTCTATCCAACATATGCCTTAAGCCATAGGTATATATCTTACTCGAATATATAGCCGAAAACAAACCGATTAATATTGGTAACTCGAATATTATTCGGACATACAATACTCTATGCCAGTTAGGGCTAGACACCCATTCTGTGGCCATATAACAATTGCCTTATGTCGTAAATATTCTATTCCGACAGAAACAGATAGATAACTTTTAACTCGAATATAATTCGGACAATATTCGATGTTAATAAGGGCTATTCATCAATTCTGTGACCGTACAACATTATGCCTTATCTCACGAAAACGAATAGTATTCAGATGATTTGCAAATATTCGGAACACTCCGAACATTTTGGTATTCGGATGATCGATTATTTGTCAGTTGAATATTGCCATCAGTAGAAAAAAGTACTTCAATGCAAGATTTCCAGAATACATGTAGACCATGTATTAAATAACACTGGCTGTCATAGGATAAACAGAGGTAGAACAAAAATTTTGCTGAAGGAAAAAAAATAAAAAAAAGAAAAACTTAAGAAAGAAATCTATATGATGAGAATCAGTGCAGAAATCTGAGCAGTTTTAATTGACCTGGATTTCAGATGAAAAAATCTAATACTAGAAGAACAAAAACGATAACCTCACTATTGAGGAAGTTGGGTTGAATGAAAAAAAAATTAATTGGAGAAAACTTACGAAAGTAAACTGCATGGTGATAATCAACGCGATTGATAACGAGTCCAGATCTGGAGTTGAACATCTCCAAGCGCAGATGTATCCCACAATATACACTTATTTGTTTACTGGAATATATATTATATATAATATATATTGTTTCTGGTCAAGGAACCTTCATCAGTTGCACTTCCCACAAATGAATGACCTCTCGAACACTTCTTTATGTATTTGATACATTTCGTTAAATTTGAAGACGCGAGATGTAAGACCGACATCTAGGATTTTCGAGAGAATTAGCACACAGAGGTTCCGAATCTTGAGCCGTTCCGTGTAATTGCTGTTCTCCCTCAACTCCTAGGACAGAATGTCACAATAAAATTTTGAGGTTACTTCACCTGTCAGAGATATTGATTACTCTCTGACAGGTGAAGTAACCTGAAAATTTTATCGTGACATTCTGTCCTAGGAGTTAAGGGAGAACAGCAATTACACGGAACGGCTCCAGATTCGGAACCTCTGTGTGCTAATTCTCTCAAAAATTCTAGATGTCGGTCTTACATCTCGCGTCTTCAAATATGGTAACTAATTCGCTCAGAATATCTGTTAGGAAGAATTTCAGTTCAGAGAGTCAGTAATCCGAGTAATATTATCTTTTTACACTTTGTTCCCCGTTTATAAATTTAAAATACTTATCTGTTACAGGAATAATTTATATTTAAAAAAGGGTAGACTTCAGCTGACTTAAAATAAAAACCGTTTAGAAACCGTGTGCAATCAATCACTATTTTCAGACATATCTTCTTTTTTTTATCTCCCTCTCTCTTTCTTTCTCCCCCATAATTTGTACTCTTTTTCTATGTTTACCAAATATTTTCTAACTTTTTGTATTTGGACCACTTTCTATAAGTGTAACACTAATTCACCCTATATTGCGTCCTCACTGTATATGCTTCTGTGAGTCACCCCTATATAACTTATTTGTCTATTATTTTCTGAACCACCCTGTACAACTATAATTCAAGTCCACACAATATTGAAATGATCCTGATATCTTTAGAAGCACCCTGTATAAGTATAACTATTGACTGTTTCCATTTTTCTGTTGTTTAAATTATTCCTGTATACTTCGCTCCATATGTCTAGTATTCCATTTATGCAACTGCTCACGGTCTACCATATATAACAAAATTCACTTTTTTTAACTACATTTTATGATTATGATTTTACTCTACCATTTATTTCAACCACCCGGTATATGCAACTGCGTCTAAAAATTTTTGAGCTCATGTCTATAATTATATTATACTCCGTCCTATAACTAAAATAGCCTAACTGCTTATGCTTATTAAACAAATTTTTGATACACCCTAAATAACAATAATTTAACTTCACCCTTACTTCAAACCCCTTATATAAGCAACTACTTATGTTTTACGCTATATAACTTTTATAACTTTCCTGTATAACTGTAATAATACTTCACCTTATATTTCAACCATCCTGTATATCCAACTGCTTCTAACATTTGTTGAGGCCTTCTGTATAACTGTAATTATACTCCGTCATATAACGCTAATATCCTTATTGTATATTCTTATTTAACAATTTTTTTACGTTTATAGTTCCACTCTTTATAAGTATAGTTTTAGTCCACTCTTATTTCAACCACCTTGTATACGCAACTGCTTATGTACCATCCAATATCACATGCACGCATGCACACACACACACACACACACACACACCTACAACTATCCCGGGGTGGTTGTTGGTCCACTACCGGGCGCCTCACCAGGTGGCGGATAGGGGAACGCTCTTCAGCAATGGGGAGTACTGAGGATTTCCTCAGGGCGGACCAAAATCAGATAGGGGAAGGAACCCCGAAAATAAACCATTCATGGATATGGGTGATAAGGTCAACTTAATACCCCAGGTGGGTACCTCTGCAGAGGATAATCCCACCACCGGTTCCGATCGAGTGAAAGCCTCGGTGGCCGGTGCACGCTCCACGGATTCTGGGGGGAGCGAATTATCACTGGTTCCGTCACATAGTGACAAGAAGAAGAACACTAGTAATGGTACAACATCCACCATTAAAACTAGAGCTGGCAGCAAGACACTATCCAGCCAAGTCCTCCAAAAGGCGAATAGTGGAGTTGACGTCCAAGAAAGGGCAACAAATGAGAGTGGCGCTCCAAACAAATTAGGAGCAAAGATCGATGAGCTCTTGAGGTTCATTGGGCCTAGGCACAATGTACATCATGAGATCAAGAAACTGGCACACGCCATTAAGTCAGAATATGACAAATATCAGACGTCAACGACGCGGCCACCTCCTGTAGCGAAACCTGCTACAACACAGACATCGCCATTAAAGTTGTCAAACACTCAGACACAAGGTGAAAAGCAAAAGGAGGTCCCAAAAGCGGCTGCCTCAAAAGCAGCTAACTCAAAACCGGCTGGATCAACACCGGCGGCCCCAAAGCAGGCGGCTTCAATAAAAGTAGCCTCTGTAGCAAGGACCTCACCACCGAAGGCCTCGCCTTCTGTAGCCTCATCAAGTAAGGCACCACCACTTAAAACTCTTAAACCGGTGCTAGCTAGCAAGCTAAAACCCGGTAAAGAAGGTTGCCAGAACATCGGGCAAACCACCCAGGCAACAACAAGTAGGGTGGTCAATTCAGAAGCGGAGAGAAACAATGGATTAAAATCCAAGTTTAAACCGCAGACCAAAAACCAACCTTCAAACCTGACTGGCAAGTGGTAAAGAGGAAAAAGGCCCCGAGGACCAATAAGCAAAAACCAGCGCCACATTGTACGCTGCTAAAGAAAGGCGAGAAGAGCTCCCATGCAGATATCTTGCGAGGTATCAAAAATGATCCCACCTTGCAGGATATAGGCAAAAAAGTCAATAAGATCCGACGAACAGCTAAGGGAGATCTCCTGTTGTTATTCGCGAAGGCAGACGCTCAGGAGATGGAGCGCTATTGTAACGCCATCAAGAATAAGCTCCCAAGCGGGGCCACTGTACAATCTCGAATACCGCAAATCGAGATTGAAATTAAAGACCTGGATGAGATCAGTACCAAGGAAGACGTGGTAAAGCTGCTCAAAGATAATATCGACGGCCTGGCAGAGATCACTGAGGAGGCAGTGAAATCACTTCGACGGGCATATAGATCAACACAAACGGCAGTTGTTTGTCTCCCAGAGGTCCAGGCCAAGAAATCCATCGCACTTGGAAAGCTGAAACTTGCGTGGGGCACAGTACGTGTTCGCGAGAGGATCAGCCTTCGACGGTGCTTCAAATGCTGGCACTTTGGGCACAACGCCCAGGCGTGCAGAGGCAAGACTCACCGAAGCAGTTGTTGTCACAGATGCGGAGGCGCTGGTCACAATGCATCGGCTTGTCAACAACCTGCCAAGTGCTTACTCTGCAAAGAGAAAGATAGTAGGTCAGACTGCCGGCACGTTGCGGGTAGTTGGAAATGTCCGATCTACCAACAGGCGATGAGAGCAGCACAAGCCCGTAAATGAAAGTACTGCAACTCAACCTCAACCATTGCGAAGCAGCCCAAGACTTACTGGTACAGCGGGTGCGGGAATTGGATTGCGACGTAGCCATAATCTGCGAGCAGTACAAAAACTTCGACACCCTGTCCTGGGTAAATGACATAACGGACAGAGCAGCGATATGGGCTTGCGGTAAACTTCCGTTCCAACAACTCCCAAATACCCCCGAACCATGGCTTGTGAGAGCCAAAGTGGGAGGGGTTCACTTCTATAGCTGCTATGCACCTCCTAGTGCACAGCTCGAGGAGTTCGAGTTATTCTTGGACACCTTGGCGGAGGATGTACGGAAGCGTGAATCGGTCGCCATCGCAGGAGATTTCAACGCCTGGGCAATTGACTGGGGATGCCGGGAAACGAGCGCGAGAGGACGAGCTCTCCTTGAGACCATGTTTTCGCTCAACCTGGTACTCCTCAACACAGGAGCCGTAAGCACATATCGCAAAGGCACAGCCAGCTCCATTATCGATGTGACATTCGTTAGCAGCAACCTAATTAAAGGGGGCTGTGAGTGGCGGGTCGATGAGGAGTTTACTAATAGCGACCACCAAGCTATTATATGGGAAATCAACACCACTCCCAAACGAAGATTGTGTGTTAGTTGTGCGAGTCCACAGCCAGTCGGTTGGAACAAAAATGCTTTCGATGCTGATTCATTCGCCTTGGTTATGGAGCAGGAACCATTGTCAATAGCAACAAGCGCAGAAGCCACTGCCAAAGAGGTAATGACAAGCGTTGTCAAGTCCTGCGATGCTTCCATGCCAAGGAGACGGCAGAACAACAGCCGCCCACCAGTTTACTGGTGGAACGACACAATCTCACAACACCGACGAGAGTGTCTCAAAGCACGAAGGCTGCATCAACGAGCACGAAGACGCGACAGGGTCACAACAGAAGAACTAAGGCTCGACTATGAGATCAAAAGACAACAACTACGAAGAGCCATTCTCTCAAGCAAGAGATCCTACTGGAAGGAGTTGTGTGACGAAGTTAATCAAGATCCATGGGGAAAACCGTATAAAATCGTGATGCATAAAATTAAGGCCCCTCCCATGACATCAACGAACTGCCCCGAATCATTGCACCGCATTGTCACTCACTTGTTTCCTGCGAAGCCTGAGCTACCCGCTTATCCTTCGTGGCAGGTGAGGGACGAAGATATACCATCAGTGACTATGAATGAGCTGATGGGCGCGTGCAACCGGCTCCAAAACGGCAAGGCTCCCGGTCCAGATGGCATACCTAACATCGCGCTAAAATGCGCCATAGCCAATAGGCCTGACATGTTTCTACACATGTATGAGACCTGCCTAAAGCAGGGGGTTTTCCCGACTAAGTGGAAAAAGCAGAGGCTTGTGCTCCTCCCTAAAGGGAGGGGGACGAACCGTCATCATATCGTCCCCTCTGTATGTTGGACTCTGCGGGAAAACTCCTTGAAAGGATAATAGCAGATAGGCTGGAGCCCTACGTTGAGCCGAAACTTTCCACCAACCAATTCGGGTTCAGAAAGGGGAGATCAACCATCGATGCCGTGAAACTCGTTACCAACATCGCCAGAGAGGCTATCTCGGGAAAGAGATGGAGAAGAGGTGGAAAAAAGTACTGTCTAATAGCCACCCTGGATATCAAGAACGCCTTTAACTCGGCCCGCTGGGACCGCATTTTGGAGGCTCTTGCCAGGATGGAAGTTCCGCAGTACTTGCGCAGAATGGTTTCAGCGTATTTCAAGGACCGCATCTTGTTGTACCAAACTGAAAATGGGCAAGTAGACTATAAGATCACAGGAGGTGTACCTCAGGGCTCTGTTCTTGGCCCCCTCTTATGGAACGTAATGTACAACGACCTGCTCCTGCTCGGTCTGCCTGAGGGCGTCAGGCTAGTGGCATTCGCCGATGATGTGGCATTGATCATAGTGCGCAAGCACATAGAGGAGATACAAACAACCTTCTCATTCGCTATAGCCACAATTCAGCATTGGATGCTCGCAGCGGACTTGAGTTTAGCAGAACAAAAGACCGAAACACTTCTTGTTAGCAGTCGAAAGGCAAGGGAAACCATCACCCTCAAAATAGGCGACACCTACATACAGTCGCAGCCCTTCATCAGCTATTTGGGGGTGCTCCTGGACACACGGCTCAACTTCAAAGAGCACATAATCGCGGCCAGCAAGAAAGCAGCTGGGGTACAGGGGGCATTATCTAGAATAATGCCTAATGTCGGAGGCCCTAGACAGATGAGAAGACAGCTACTGGCAACAGTAACTACTTCTGTTTTGTTGTACGGGGCACCGGTATGGGAGAAATCGCTCGAGCTACCATCGTACCGCCGGAAAATGAAATCAGTCCAGCGGCTCTCAGCGATTCGAGTGGCATCATCCTACCGCACTGTGTCTTACGAGGCGGTGAGTGTGATTGCCTCTACCCTGCCAATCGACATCCTGGCTGCAGAAAGGGGACGGCTTTATCGCAGGAAGTTAGAAAAAGACCAACCGACAGGAAACAGCGATGAAAGAGCCATGAGTCTAGGGCAATGGCAGGAGAGGTGGGACAGCTCTACTAAAGGCCGGTGGACATATCGATTGATACCTAACATCAGTCGTTGGGTCAACCGCCAGCATGGGGAGGTTGGGTTCTACATCACTCAACTCCTGACTAGACATGGATGCTTTCGAGCATACCTGCACAGGTTCAGGAGGGCAAACTCCCCAAACTGCCCACACTGTACGGACGTGATAGAGGACGCGGAACACGTGTTCTTCTCCTGCCCCCGGTTTCAGGATCAACGTGCTGAAGTGGAGAGGATTCTGGAGACTAATATCGTCCCAGAACAATTAGTAGAAGCCATGCTGAAGGGCCCCCAAGCCTGGAACTTGGTATCAGATTACGCGGAGACTATCCTCAAAGAACTCCGCGATACGTTCGAGGAGTAGGCTTTAGAAGCTTTCAATGGAAGGGCAGTAAACATCTGCAATGAACCACCCTTGCGAAGTAGTATTGAGTAAGAGTGCCGCAGGGGACCATGGTTGTAGGAGAAAGAGGTTAGGGTTTTAGCGGGTATACGGTATACTGGTTTTAATGCAACGATTTACTCTTGCTTTGAAGTCATTACATCGGGAGTCCCGCACGACGGCCAGCACGTGCTAGCTAAGTACGCAATGTATTTCCCCCCTCTTCGGATAAAAAAAAAAAACACCTACAACTATATATCATATAGAAATAACAATTTTTTATTTCGATACACTAATGAAAAGTTTTCTGTCATTTCACTCGATCGTAAACTTCGTAACATAACTTCATTTCAAAAAGAAACTTACTTCAAATGAATCAAAATGAAATCTGTTACAAACGTACAGGGTACGTTATACATTTATTGCATATCCAGACATTTAAACTAGATATTTACGATGAAAATTTGACATTTACATTGATTTCTACAGTTTTTTGCACATTTTTTTCCTATTTTCAGAAATATGGTATGTTTTACGTCATAGAAAATTATACGACATTAACACATCTTTGTAGAATACAATTTATATTATTCAAACTACTTGAGTCCTCTTAACAGAAAACAGTGAAGGTTCATTGAAATTCACTGAAAAGTAGTCCTTTGTTTCTTTTTTTTTCTGATTTTCTGGAAAACCGTAAATCTCATGTTATAGACAATTATATGGTACCTTTCTGTAATGTACCTTAATATAGTGCAGTTAGATCATCAAAATTTGAATAAACGCTTTTCATACCCAAAAAAAATTTCTTGATAAATAATAATAAATTGATAATCTCTTTCTTTTTGGAAGTCGGTTAAAAAGAGAAAAAATTCTGACTTACATTCTATATCTTTAAAGCTAAGCATTTCCGTTCTTGGGTTTATATGAACATTTTTCTTATTTTTGCATGACGAGTCTCCATCCGAGTATTGGCACATATTTTGAATACTTTTTATATTGAATTTCATAACATTTGCAGGAAATATTACAAAATAAACCACTTTCTAAAGTTCCAATCTGGACAATATAAAAATCAGTTTGTAAAAATCAAAACTACATTTCATGAAGATTCCAACAAACATTCACATAATCTACAAAACCTGTAATTACTTGAAAGACGAGAACTCTCAAAAATTAAGCTTACCCTTAACCCTTGCGTTAAGCAAACGTTAAAGATCCTTTTACCTCCGAGCTCCAATTAGTTAGATTTTTATCTTCCAGTCACGTATAGGATGCTAACTCCACCGAAATGCTGCCGTTCAGAATTTATATCCTAATTTTCCTTGTAATTTGTTTGCCCCTACCACTTACACATTACAATTTTTCTATATTTGCATACACACCACCTCATCATCTTGGAGAGAGAAAAAATGGCCTAACCTTGGGAATACCACATTCATAATTCCTTTAATAACGTCACCATGTACAAGGAATTTTATTTTTCTATTCGCATGACACAAGACTTTTGTTTCTACCATTTCACTTGAGAAAATACTTTATATACAACTGTCACTCTTTATTTCCCTCTCGATTCTCCTGAGGTTGCCTCGTCGAGATTATGAATGCTCCCTTGAATATCAAAAACTCTTGTCACAATTTCTGTTATTTGAAACAGACCTGCATCGCAGTGAATAGCCAACGAGAACAATATGGATACAATGCTTTCGGTGATAATTTAGACAACTATAAGGGGGCGTTCAAAGGAAACGTATATTATTTTCGTCGTATGGTATGACGAGTTTGTTCCTTTTTCTGTGATTGTATTATTTTCGTATGAGCAAGGTGACTGTTTTTTGCTTTATCGTCAAATCAATTAAGAACTATTTACTTCATTTCTACACATTTTGGAAAATCTGGTCAAACAAATTTTACTCCCTAGAATTTGTTACATTTATCATGAATTGTTTAACTTTGCAAACGGCAGTTTTTGAATAACCTCAGGTTAAGTTAAAAGCAAAATTTCATTTAATTTCATACAAAATTAAATGACGAAGTCCGTAAATTCCCAAACATAGAGTAGCGCCAAACTCCATAAAAAGTATGATACATAGACACATACTATCTATCATCAGTAACCGAGTTTTATTCTTAATTGTATTCTTATTTTTTATCGATGTTTTATTCAAGAATATACAAGTTTTTTTTCATGATCACTATGGGGATCTTGGAAACTAGCGGAGATAGAGCAATGATTAAATTGGGAAAGATTTGCAGTTTTACTGGCCCAATTTAATGACACTTTCGGATTTTTGTAAAAAGTCATGACTATTTTGAAAAAACGAAATTCTGTGGATTTAGTCAAATCCGTCTAGCTCCTTTGTTGTTGATTTTATAAAAAATGTATACCTATCAGAATTGAAGAAAATTGTATTCCGAATATGATTGTCATGTCCTCGTTTTCGTGACAACTTTCGTTTTCGAGATATGACACAAACTTATCTTTTTTTGAAAGGAAACCATAGTTGGCTATGATCTCAAAAAATCGGACATTTTAGAGCTTTTCAACGATATAATACTCGATATAGTTAATTATAAAAATAACGGGGTTATGGATGCTTTTCTCTCTTATTTTCACTTTTAACCTAGTTCGCCATGAAATAAATTCATTTATTAATAACTATTCCAAAAAACATTGAATGATTTTTTTACTAGGTACATCAGATATAACGAAAAATCTAAATAAGTAGGTACTTACTGAAAACTTAAGAAATTAAAGTACATAATAATGGTTAAAATTTATGTTCGAAAAGTCCACCATTGTTATTTAGACAAAAATTGCAACTTTATAAGATTGACATTACCGCTTTCCTCACAGACCGCCTATCAATTTCTTTAATTTCTTCTAATACCGCCTCCCTTAGGTCACCAACTCTCTCATACTTTCTTTTGTATACTTTGTTTTTTAGCGCAACCCATAAATAGAAGTCTATAACTGCCAAATCGGGAGACCGGGGTGGCCATTTGCGTGGGTCATTTCTTCCTATCCAAGAGTTTGGATAGATATTATCTAAGTGTTGTCTTACTAATAACGAGTTATGAGCAGGTGCTCCATCATGTTGGAACCACTCAATTTCCAAACGAGTTCTCATATTCAAATTAAGCAACATGTCCTGAAAAGTGTAAGTAGCGCTCCCCAGTAAGTGATTCGTCCTCGATCAAAAGGCCCCAGAATAGTAGACCCTATTATACCACACCAAACATTAAAACCAAATTTTATCTAGGGTCGTCTTTCTTCTACATGGAAAGGGTTTTCTTTAGCCCAGATATGCTCATTGTGTCTATTGAACATTCCGCAGTTAGTAAATCTAGTTTCATCTGACCATAACACCTTTAATGGAAACTATGGATTGTCAAGGCACATGTCTCTATACCATGTACAAAACAAAATACGTCGATATTCGTCACCAGCATGCAAAGTTTGAGAAACTGAAAATTTGTACGGGTGGAACTTGTGCGCTTTCAGTACCTTAACTACAGTTCGTTGAGATGTGCCAGCTTCTGCCGCAATCTCACGAGTTGATGTAGATGGATTTTGATTTACCATTGCCAAAACATTTATTTGTGCTGCTTAGTTAATTTGATTACGTTCCTTTGGTGGTTTAGTAAAAGATCCATATATGCGTAAACTATCGTAAAGCCTCTTCAATGTACATAGAGCAGGTTGACGACGATTAAAATATCTATGAAAGTATTCCTCAGCTGCACGAACAGAATTTTTATGGCATATGATATAACATTCCACCATATTCAGTTTTTCTTCGTTAGAAAATTCCATTTTATCACGAAGACTTGTCAATATCAACTGACAGTTCAGCACTACTAATGGAATTACTCTCAAATGAGGAAACGTCAAAGTGAAGACAATCTTTTGCATGGCTACCTACGTTAAAAGTGAAAATAAGAGAGAAAATCATCCATAACTCCGTTATTTTTATGAATAACTATATCGAGTATTATATCGTTGAAAAGCTCTAAAAATGTCCGATTTTTTGAGGTCATAGTCAACTATGGTTTCCATTCAAAAAAAGATAAGTGTGTGTCATATCTCAAAAACGAAAGCCGACACGCGAACGAAGACATGACAATCATATTCGGGATACAATTCCTATCAACTTTGATATTTACACTTTTTTTATAAACTCAAAAACAAAGGAGCTAGAGAGATTTGACTAAATCGACAGAACTGCAAATCTTTCCCAATCTAACCATTATTCTATCTCCGCTAGTTTCCGAGATCCCCATACTGATATTAAAAAAAACTCACCCCGTATAAATGTTTATGTAACGTATCATCTTCCTCTTATTTTTCATTTCAGGTATTAGCCGTTTGCCCATCTTGTTATTTACACTTACAATTTAATACTTTCTTAGGGATTCAAACATCCTCCATTCTATCTGCATGATCTTTTGATTTTCTCCTATTTTCTGTAGTTCTCTGGTGATAATATTTAGTTCACTTCTTAGACAATCATTTCTTATTGTCTATTCTATTGCTTTTTGAATGTATTTCCATTCGTTATTCACGCGTTCTTTTGTTTCTAATCGTCGAAAAATTCTGTTCAGTCTACAGTTACAAAGGTCTCTTATGCTTATATTCTTATGCATGAAACATATTTTGCTGATAATTGCCTTACCCATCTGCTAACGCTTCAAATTACTGGAATATTAAGTACGGAGTCGTTGCGTGTCATTGACCCTTGGGGCTCAGTGGACATGCCTAGGTTGGTCCGGCGTTTAATAGAATGAATGAATGACTTTTATAAGTCCTGGATTTCATTGCTAACATTTAGACAATATTTTAGAATATATTTGCCAGTACTTTTCAAAGTCTATTCGGTGTGATGTCATCATGGCATGTTCTGCAATCGATGTAGTTTTTTCTTTCTTTCTTATGGCGCTTTCGTGTTCATCAAGTCTGGCTTAACTTCTTCTGTTAGTTTGCCCCACAGAGGTTTTTTAGCAGTCTGAATTGCTCAACACCGTGCTATTTTTTCTGTCTGTGTTGAAATTTGCTTCAATATTGTGGATTCGTAGGATTTTCATGATACTATCTATGGTACCCAGGAAATAAAGAATTGTTTATTGGTGTCTTATGTTCCTCGTCTCTTGGTCTCAATCTTGACTTTAGAGCTCTTTGTAGATTTTTGTCTGTAAAACCTTTTGAGCTGTATTTAAACTATCCATTTCATATTAATATATATCCAGATTAATCTCTGTATTCTAGTTTCCAAATGTATCTCTTGGTGTGAGTTGCTTTTCTGTCTACTGTATGGCCAAGGGTTCCATCTTCTTTCCTTTTTATCAGAACATCAACCTCCATGGTAAATTTTAATTGGTGATATATAGAATTAAGGTGGGTTTATGAGTTACTGTTCTTTGTGCCAACTCCTCAATGTTCTCCTTAAAGAGGTTTGTTGTTACCTGCGAGACTAGTGATCCTATTGGAGCTTCTTCTAATTTATATCGTCGGATTGCACATATAGAATAGGTCTTTTTCAACCAATGCGTTGTTAAATATGTAAGGTGTTGAGGTGGTTTGTATTTTCCTGCTATGATATCGATGGTATCGTCGCTAGGGATGTCAGAAAAAAGGGACACTACATGAAAGCGTATACATAAAAATAATCTGGTTGTAAAACAGTTTTTCATTAAAATGTGTCGAATATTTCAGATATACTCTGCCCCTTATGCAAATCGTTGAAGTTGTTGAGACGGGTATTTGTCTAGTTGTTGTGTTGGTCATTCATTTGAGCTTCCTGTTTGTTTTACATTCGATGGATTAAAAAATTTCGAAGATATAGTATCATAATTGTATTAATAGGTTTTAGTTTAGAATTTTTTCGAGGGATTTCTATCGTAGGAACCACATTGAAACGGCATTACACTCAGTACGATTTCTGATTTGGGGTGTCAGTTGAGAGGAGTTGAGAAGTCTGAATATTTCAAAAAGTCCAAACGATTCAAGGTCTAAATCAGACCCCGTTTTCAATGGTATTAAATGAACAAGAATTTGACATCAATGTTTGACAATCAAACTGATGTAACTAAGGAAATTTACTACAAATTTGATATATACAGGGTAACACTAAAGATTGTAAAGATGATGTGAAATAACAAAGCTTCTTTCAAATTGGAAGAATTTGAAAGGTTATCTTTTGAATTTCATGTGGCGTTCCTATAGAATTCAGCCGTTCCTGGTTACCAATAAACAAGAATGAAATTAGTAATGATAATGTTCTTTTTGACAACCCTATATCCGGATAGTTCATATAATATCTTATACCAAGGTCGTACCTAGGAACACCACATGAAATTCTGAATATAAATTAATTCGAAAAAAAATTTGTTATATCACATGATCTTTAGAATTTTTAGTACTACCCTATATTATTAAATTTGCAGTAAATTTCCTTAGTTATATACATCAGTTTGATTGCCAAACATTAATGCAAATTGTGATTTACGAAATTTGTCATATTTTTTTATTTTTTTAATTTCTTGTTCATTTGTGTTAATACCATTAATAAATATTTTACCGTTTATTTTTTTTGTTTCAGATAATTACTAAAGTTTTTTCAAAATATAAAATTAGGCAAATAAATTATTTATAATTGTTTTTATTATTACAGTAACTAAAATGTAATAAAATGAAATGTATGTTGATAAACAACGTTTTTATCAAAATAATACCTCAAATAAATTTTTATATTTTGAAATTAATTTGCTGATTTTTTTTTCATATTTAAGTCATAAAATTTTGATACAAGTGGAAAAAATTATGTCTTACGCTAAATAAACGGTAAAATATTTTTGAATTTAACTTTAACATCTAATAACTTAAAAAAATTAAATTAATTTAACGAAAAATGTTAAGGAGCCTTTTTTGTAGAGCATTAAATTTCTTTGCAAATCATCATTGATAATATAAAAATATTGATATTTAAGTTCGTTTTGAGAATCCCGAAAAAAAAAATTTAATTTATTAAGTCCGATATTTTTTTGCAAAAAAATACACTAACTATTAGAATATTGTTATAAAAATCTATCCAGTCCGTTCCTGGTTTCATTCCGTGAGACATCAATCGCTGGGATAGAAAAAAAAGAAGAGCTAGAAGGTTCGGATGGGAAAAAAAACTTATCTCGAAATAATTCTACAACTGTAAAATTGTCACTGGATTTGTACGAGAGAATTCGATGCTGATTTTAAAAGCAGCGGCCCATCATCGCAGCATTTAGTTAGTGCGGCGAAGAGCTTATGTTGTATTATTATTGTGATATTCGAATCAGCTGTTGTATTTGATGTAAATAAAAGTTCTAGAAAGTGAGAGTGAATACTAGATTTTTAATTTTATTTGAACCCACGAAGTATATAACAATATGAACTAAGGGCTCAAAATTCCAAGAAAACTTTTTTGTGATGAATAACAATAATTTTACAGTACCGTTAATTTTTTTTTTCGTTTTTTTTTTGTGGCCCAGTCTAATGTTGGTAAAGTAATTTGCAGGTTTTCCTCGTTTCTTAAATATGGTTGAGAGCCCTTTATATTTGGTCACCCTGTACACTGTACGGCTTAGGGAGATTCAATTTCATTGACTTCTTCTAACCAAACAGCACGAAACGAATCAATTTCTACATTTCATATATTTTACCCCATAAATTTAACGGTAAGTCCTACTTGTGCAAATTGAAAAACTGAAATCGGATAATATGAGTCGCCTCACATTTTCCCTCTCCGCAGGAACAATTTGCGTTATCCCATTATTGGCCATTACGCCCGTTTTTGTCGAGAGATACACATTTATGAGAGCTCATTGTATATTGCAAGAATATTTCACGACGTATTGAAACTACACTCTCCAAGAGAGTTTTGGAAATAAAAGCGTTAAGCTTTTAAGACCGTCCTAAAGACAATTTTTGCACCTGGGTTGTTTTAAAGTGCTAAATTGCCGGAGCATACTGAAAGCGGAACCTACGAAAATTTACAAAGAGCGAATTTCCCGATAAATATTTCACGTGCTTTATTATTTCGTATTTTCGGTGTTAGTTTTTGCCTTTGCATTCATAACGAAGATTGCAGATTTTTAAGAATCGTGTTCAGTTGAATCTGATTTCGTGATTTTTTTCGGTTGTCTGTTTTTAGAGTTTGGTCAAGAAGTGTGAAGTGTGAAGTGTGATGACATGTTTGGAACAGATTTAATAGCGATTTACAAACAAAACAAGCCAATTACCCCATTTGGGGTCATTTGATACAATTCATTTATGCATAAAATTAAAAATTTCTTATTTGATAATATGACTCGTGATTTCTATGACGTTTGCATCACAGCAATGTTCTCCGAAACTACTGGACGGAAAAGGAATTTGGTATCAGTGTATAGTTTGGGACCAGATCACCACTTAATATTGCTATTAAGGACTCAAAATTTCAGGAAAACTTTTTTTGTCATGAATAACAATAATTTTACAGTACCCTTAATTTTTTTTATTTATTTATTTTTTTTTTTTTCGTTTCTTTTGGCCCAGTCTAATGTTGGTCGTCTCTTAAGTAATTTGCAGGTGATTTGTGATTTCTATGACGTTCACATCACAGCAATTTTCTCGGAAACTACTGGACGGAAAAGGTTGGGATTTGGTATCAGTGTATAGTTTGGTGCCCAGATCAGGAGTACATATAGCAAATGAAGAAATGTTTTAGGAGTACTTCTGGGGAAAAAAATTTAAACAAATTACCATTACCCCTTCATTATTTCCGAACCAACTGAGCCTAAACTTAAAAAAAAATAGTGAATATAGAACGTTGCCTGAACTTTACAGGAAAAATAAGGATAACCCCCTAATTTAAATTTTGGAACGCAAATAATAGAATTAAATGAACATTTAAAAATTAAAAATCTTAGTTATCTCCGAAACTATAAGACGTAAAATTTTGAAAAGAATTAGAGATATAGGACCTCACCTGAATTTTACCGGACAAATAAGGGGAAGGTCCTAATATTAATTTCGGGGGCCAATAAATAACAAAATTAAATAAAAAATAATTAATTAAATTTGTTTTTAAAGCAACTTGTAATATATCAACTCAAAGGGATTATGGCTAATACAAGTATATTTTTTTCAAATTCATAAAATAAATTATTTAAAAGTTATTTAATATTTCGGATCGGAATAAAGTGTAACTTTTGCATTTCATTACAATACTGATGTATTTTCATATATTTACAACACTCATAATTGCTGAAAATCTTGATACATGTAGTTCACATCTAGATCTTTCTTCTAACAGGATCGGATTCAAAGACAAGCTTAAGGAGTTTATGAGGACAATTTTGTACGAAATTTGGTTAAGGAGGAAAGTTTCCTATGGTTTTGGATATATCTGGAGTTTAAATTCAAAGAATTTATTTTCCTTTGAGGTCTCAACTGACCTTGAGGCTCTTGTAGGGGGATTGCTCCCATTTACCTCCCCTTTTGTTCCGCCTCTACCAGGAATACAATATGTTCAATGACTACTAATATAAATCGACCCGACACTTTCATAAACGACCAAACGAAAAATGGGTTGAAACATGAGACAAAACTTAAAAGAGACATATATATATATATATATATATATATATATATATATATATTTATTTATTTATTTACAAATACTCCAACAGTAGCGTCCAGTCAGCATATCTATATATTAACAGACAAAGACAAAACGGTTCGGTACTATTTTCTCCTCTGTCCCTCATACCGATTTTCTTTATTTTTGTTTTGTTTAGTAGGTATTGACGACCTTTAGTTTTTTCTTTATAATATTGCGTCACTCATTAAAATAAAAATTCATAATTCACGCCCACAGTGTCATGCCAACCAGTGCTGCCAAATTGCTTGAAGAGAACATCGTAAGATGGATTAACCCGAAAAACAAAATTAATTAAACAAAATAAACATTTTGATCTGTTCAGAAAGATATTCCACACATCTCACGCATAAAAAATTATATTATATGATAATAACCATTTATTTGGCACTCGCAAGTTTGATTTCTTTCCAAATACGGTTTCTCAACTAAAATTAGAATTCTCTACTTTGTGACAAGTGATCAATGTGTTTCCTATAATATTTTATTATTTTAACATTTTACCTTTAATTTATATTGTTTCTATTTTGAAGGCTAATAGTTTCATATAATTTAACTAAGAATACAATTAGTGAAATTTAAGATAAATAGTTAGATCTGACATCATGGCAATAATTCTAATGTTCACGGCCATCTTAGTTGTAGCGAATTTGATTATTTTGATTTCAGTTTAACATATCTTAGAATTGTTAGGTTAGTATAGGTACCTTTTCAATCCAATGTGTAAATTATAAAATTCACAACCTAATAGTCATCACTAACTTTGTATGTTAAATTGAAATTATTGAGATTATACATATATTGCAGTTTAATGTGTACTAATATGTAAGTACTTATGTATCATAGCTATTTATACTACATCTTCATAGTTACATACGAGTTGGTTTCTTGCATTTTCTTCTTAGAAATTCGTAATTGTGAACTATCTGAATAACCGTTAAGCCTTTTGGAGAAACTGAAGTTTAAAAACATTACATTTAACATTAATTTATTATTTGATATACCATTCCTGCAAAATCCTGCCTCTTAATATAGGGTGAATGAGTTTTACGTTAGATAAACATATTGCCATTTTAAATATGTGAATTTTATTAAAAATCTATATATAAATATGGAAATGAAAAAGAGAACGGTACCATTTCCTTCTGTTTGTGAACCAATTTTCTTCAGTTTTTACTTGCTAACTGACGGCCTTTATTGTTAATAATAAAAAAATTGGATCAAACGGCCAAAACTTTCCGATAAAAACAGTCAACGCTATCTATACCATAATACCTGAACTAGCCTCATTAAACTTTCCACCCCCTAGAGGACAAAATTATTTAATATATTTTCCAATAATTCAAATCAAGGCTTCTTATGAATTCTTGATTTTTATTGATGTTGTGAACTATTTTGTATAAGTACACAAAAAAATGTATAATAGTAGAAAAAAATGTTGGAAATTTACAAATTCATATTAGTATATTATCTTCAAATTTTTAACAATGGTTTTGGTCGTATTTCGCCACTGGGCGACTGCTAGTTAAATTTGAAGGTCATGTTATTCAGGCTCAAATTAATCCAACTACCTACCTAATCCGCAAATATAAATATATTAAAATCCATTAAAAATGTGCACAAGACAAAAACAATTTATGGCTTAATAACTAATATGTAACAGCAATTATCAAAATAATTATTTATTGTGGTAAAATCTACTTTTATTTGCTGTTTGTATGACCTTTTTAACCGAGGTTATCAATTCGTCGCGTATTTTTTTTTGCTTTTTTTTGTATGTATGTTACCTGATTTCTTATCCTGTGGTGAGCCGTGTTGAATGAATATGGTCTTGTTTAATAGAGTATATATCCGGATTGGTGAAACTTCAAATTTTGGAAATGAATTCTATTGGTAAAGTGATGAAATTTGTGAATGAACACATGCTTGCATGGAAATCGACCAATATCCCTAACATATTGGTCGATTTTTCGAAAACTCCTTATGGATGTGTATAGTTTTTTAACGTTTAATCTATTAAGAAAGATCCCTAGGTGATCTCATATACTTTTCTGCGACGTGCAACTTGCAGATTGGCAGAAAATCGCTGAAAATTCCAAAATGCTTATCAAAAATTTCATCGAAATGACATAACGGACATTTCCTCATAAATATTTTAATTTCAAGGTAATAGTGCGGTAATTTTAGGCACTGGAAGTTTTAATTGCAAATTTAAAAACTTTCTATGTACATCTCAAGCATATAGGTAGTAAAGCATAGTATTCTCGGCTCCTTAAATTAATGAGTAACAAGCTCGTTTTGTTTGTAAACCAGGCAAGTACCTATTTAAATGCAAATATTTCCATATTGCGAAGAAGGTGTTTTGGTTATCACATTTTGCCCGGCCTAATAGAAAATTCAGTGACACATATGTCAAACCCTAAACTGCCATTTGGTGCGTTTATACACAGGGTGTTTAGTTATAGCAAACAAAATCACAAAGTAAAGTGATAGAAAGAGTTGCATTTATATGATGATTGAAATATAGAACGGAGTAGAATGATAGTGGTCCATAGACAGGCGTGGTATATACAGGATGGTTGGAATATAGGGTGGACTGGACGTTTGGTGGTATAAAATGTTGGGAAATATGTGAAATTAAAATTATATAGGGTGATTAAAAAACTGTTCCTGATGTGGACAAACAAATTATATACAGGATGGTTGAAATATATGTTGGAGTTGATTTATATTTATACAGCGTGATTACAAAATTATTTTTTTATTGCCCATAAGAAGTTGTATAAAGGGTGGAGAGGAATTAATGTTACACAGGGCGATAATATAAAATGTTAAATTTGAAGTAATTTATGGGGTAGCCCACAAGAAGTTATATACTATGGTTGAAATATAGGACGGATTTGACTCCGTAAATATGGGATGGATTCTATTCCGTCCTATAGTTTACAGAAGGCAGCTAACAAATTTATACTTGTCCGTGGGCAGTCGTATGTACAGGATGGTTGGTACATAGGGCGGAGTGGAATTATCTATAGTTATGCAGAGTTGTCAACAAAAGTTGAATAAAGGTTACATGGCGTGGTCCATAAGGCATAAATATATTTGGGGCTTATTAAGTCAATGGGTGCTAGTACATCGTAAACATTTACCTGTCCATTTAAATGAAAATGTATCATTGTGTAATGTTGATGCTTTCGATGTTACCTGGTTCTGTCTAATAAAAAATGAAAACTACTTTTAGTTCAAAAATACTAAAAGGTTGAAAATAAAACATTTTTTTAAATATAAACGACTTCCACTTATAACTAAAAAGCTAAAATTAATTATAACAAAATACAACTCTATCAAATAAATAACACATTCAATGTTGTTAGGTACCTACCCAGGAAGTAAAAAATGTAAACATTAAAAGGTGCTCATTCTGTACAAATTAATTACCTATCAATCTAGTATATTTTTGAAGTCGGTGCCAAGCAACAATCAAGTTTGATGAAGTAGTAGATAAGTAGGCAATGAAGGATTTTAGATTTGCTTAGCACCGACTTCAAAAATATACTAGATTGGCAGGTAATTAATTTGTACAGAATGAACACCTTTTAATGTTTACATTTTATTTACTTCCTGGGTTGGTACCTAACAACATTGAATGTGTTATTTATTTGCTAGAGTTGTATTTTGTTATAATTATTTTTAGCTTTTTAGTTATAGGTGAAAGTCGGTTATATATTTTTTAATGTTTTATGTAAAACTCAATTACTACATTGTTGACCTGACACTTACCGGTGGAAAGATAATTCGAATATGCCGTTTTCCTGTATGTAACACACTGAAATACCACTCAGTATATTATTGTTTTTTACACTTATACAAAATATTTACAGATTTCAACACCCAGAACACTTTAAACAATAAGAAAAACCCTCAATTCAAAATGAAAATAAATAGAAACGAGCTGTTGCCTGCTTTACCTGAACGGAGTAAAGTATCGCCGTTCAGTTAATGCTTACAATGCCTAGGAATATGTCTTATTGGTTACAATGGAAAGATGTTTGGCATCGGTTAGCATTTGTTTACCATTTTCCGGCAAACATCTTTCAACCCATTTTTAATATAAACAAACAGGTGCCATTTATATTAGTAGACCTTGAATAAATCCCAATGCTAGCAATTTAAGGTTAAAAAATTCTTTTCAATTTTAAGACATGTACGGCTTGTACTAATGTATATTTCTCGTATTAGAAATGCGATTATTTCGAAAAACAAAACGCAATTAGCCCACAAGATGTCTCTTAATCTGTAAATAATCTTATACGACCAAGGCGTAATAATTCTGTAGATGTTTTGATGTTCATTAACCAGACGTAGTTAAACCAGAAAACTAAAACTTATCCAATATTATGGACTACCTCTCTTTCACGCTCCTTCATCAAACTCTCCCAACTATTATTACGTAATATATAGAGATTACATTAATACAGTTAATATATGAAGTGGGTTAATACAGTTTTCATTATGGTACACTAATTATTGCGAAACTCTCCTTAGTGATATATGCAATATTCCCACTAACGACAGTCTGAATTAACTGAGGAGTTATTAATTGTATGCAGGATAATTCATGCTGAAAACGTTTAATTTATAAATCAATAGCGCACCGGGTCATACGGCATGTGGATGTTCTCTATTTCGGAACATAAGGGAGTCGTCTAACAAAATAAGAAATTGAAATACGATTCAAGGGTATCTTTCAGGATAAGGATATTGGGTTATAAGTAACACCTGTGTCGAGCCATCGTCGATTAGCCGTTCTTCTGGATATGGCAAAGATATGTGTCTTCAACATGTGAATGTAATATGACGTTTAGAATTTTACCGAGCAAAGAAGACGTGTGTCGTGTTATTTTCTTGCACGTCAGCTTTATACGATTTAATAAGTTGCGGAGACAATTATGTTAAAGAAGAATCATCATTTGTCGATTTGCAGCGATCTGCCGGTTATAACTTTGGTTCTGCCTTCAGGTTGACGGTGGTTGTACTCTGACATTTCTCTTTACCACACTGTAGTAGAACCAAAACTGAATTGCCCCAGTCAATAGAGATTTTTAAGTGACATAAAATTGAACAGCAAACCGCATACGTAAATTATCTATATACTATTATAAAATTATAGTTGTCCGTTTGTTTGTTTGTTTGTTTGTTTTTTTGCTTGTTTGTTTGTTTGTTTGTTTCTTTGTTTGTTTGTTTCTTTGTTTGTTTGTTTGTTTGTTTGTTTGTTTGTTTGTTTGTTTGTTTGTTTGTTTGTTTGTTTGTTTGTTTGTTTGTTTGTTTGTTTGTTTGTTTGTTTGTTACCTAATCACCTAAGAACTACTGAACTGATTTTGATTAATCATTTTTTATTGCAAAGCCTATAGTTTGACTTAAAATCTGGTAGACATTTTATCTCTCTAAATTGATAGAAACGGTAGATATAGCGAAAAAACTTCTTCCATGTTTGGTAAAAGAATACTCAATTGGTTCCACCGCACGCACAAAATATTAGATACTCTCATCAGCTTAGCTTTTATTCAAAATTCGGAATGTGCCAATGTATTTGGATTAAAAAAATCAACTGATATAACAAGCGTAAATGTAGTTATACAGCGTGTTCTGTATATAGGAAACTTAGTGGGGAGTAGAATTTCATGGATTTAAAAAATCCAAAAATAGTTTTATTGGGTGTCCTATAAGCACTATAGCTGAGCTGCATATACTGTGGTTGAAATAAATAGTTACATAGAGCAAAAATCTTACAAAATGTCTTATGTAAGCAGTTAGCATCTTGAATCGAATATAGTTTATGGTGTGGTTAAAAACTTGTTTTATATCCACAAGTATATGCATATATAGGATGGCTGAAATATATAGCGGAGTATAATTACAGCTATACAGGTGGGTTTACAAAATATTATAAAGTATTGTATGATCTACAAGCTGTTCCATTTACCGGATGGTTGAAATATAGGACGGAGTAGGGTTCTAAGCATACAGGGTAGTACAAAAATGTTATATTGTGTGGCAAATAAGTAATTGCATATGAAAGGTTATTGAAATATAGGGTGGTGTAGAGTTATAATTATACAGGGTGGGTAAAAAATGCTAGAAAAATTTTGTTTTATATGAGTTGGATATAGGGAGTACCTGAAATATGGGGCGAGTTAAGTTATAGTTATACAGTGTGATTCAAACAAGGTTAAAAAAAGTTGCAAATGAATGATGGTTTAAATGAAGTGTAGAGAGAAATTATACGTTATAAAGTTGTTGAAAAATATGAGAAAAAATGCGAAATAGCATAGTTCATAATAAGTTGCAGAAATAGGATAGTTGAAATAAAGGGTAGAGAAGTCTTATGGTTAATTATTTAATAAATGTTATATTGGTTGACCAATCTGAAACATGGATCGAAGCAAAATTATAGTTCATACAGTGTGATTAAAAAAATGTTAAAAAAGCTGCATATAAGGGGTGTTTGAAATATAAGGTTGAGACAGATTATACTTTCAAGCGTGGTTAAAAAATAGATATGTAGCGTGGTCCATAATATAAGATAGTGAATAGTCCAGAATTATAGTTAAGAGTTTAAAAAATGTTATATTTGGTGCCACCTAAGCAGATGCATATACAGGGTGATTGAAATATTTTGTAGATTAAAATTAGGGTTATACAGGATAGTTCAGAAATAAGTTATAATGTTTGACAAATTGGCAGCGGTGTATACCGGATGGTTTAATGTAGTTGGAAATAGAGTCAGTTATACGAGGCAGTTAAAAAAATGTTGAATTAAATTGTTATATGGGGTGGCCAATAAGCAGTTGCAGTTTGGGTGAGTGTTTAAATAAAAGTTTCGTGTTATGGTGCAAATCTGTGTTTATACATTTGTGACACACCAAGGGTTCCACAGGTATTTCCGTTAAGGTGGATAAAAAAAAGTTGCAAAAAAATTGTTACATAGGGTACATAGGGTAAATGTTAAATTTTCATTATAAATGTCTAGCTCAAATGTCAAGGTATGCCATGAAAGTATATCGTACAGGGTGTTTTAACGGTTCTCATTGCAGTCGAGTGAAGTGGCACGAAATATTCCATTAGTGTACCGAAAAGATTTTTTTAGATGAGCGATGTTTTCTTTACGGTATACGATGGTTGGTGTATGTGTGTGCGTGCATCGAAATTCAAGTAGCAAGCAATGTGTATTACAAATAAATGCGTAATTAAGTGGTACATAAGCAGTTCCTTATATAGGATGGTTGAAATATAAGGTGAAATAGAATTAATGTTATATAGAGTGGTTCCAAAAATGTTGTACGGGGTGGCACATAAGTAGTTCCGTATACAAGGTGGTCAAGTGAAGTAAAACTATAGTTATACAGAGTGAAAGAAAAACTTTAAAAATGGTTAAATAACATAGGCAGTAAGAATAGCTCGAGTTAAAGGGGAGGGTTCAAAAAACGTTAGAAGCAGTTGCATATACAGGATGATTAAAATATAAGGTGGAGAGGAATTATAGTATACAGAGTGGTAAAAAATGTTAAATAGTGTGGAGCATAAGCAGTTTCTTATAATTAACATATTGAGCGAAGTAAAATTATAGGCTTACAGGGTGATTTAAGCAATAGAAAAATAGATACAGTCAATAAGGTGGAGAGGATTAATACTTATACAGGGTGGTTCCAACATCGTGTAGAGTTGAATTATTGTTGTACGGGGTGATTTAGAAAATGACAATAACAAATAATTTATATTGGGTAACCAATACGCAGAAATATATACAGGGTGGTTGCAATATATGGCAAATTAGACTTACGCTTATAGAAAGTGAGCCAAATAATTAAACAAATAAAAGAGTGAAATAATATGTAAATAATATAAAAAAATCAAACTAGAGAAAATAAAATATCAGAATTGTACCTTAAATCAGATATAAAAAGAATATATGTCGGAAAATAGTAATTGATCACACATACGGTTTTTATTTTAAGCCAATTGAAGTCGATTCTTTTTTAAATATATTTATTACTGATATTGTGGAACCGTTGGTCTGTCAGAAATGTAAAAAAAACATAGTTTTGCACCCTAAAGCCATGAATGTGACAACTTAGAGTTGTTGAAACGACGTTCAGTGTGTAAAATAAAAATTTGGGTTCTGTTTTGCCTAACGTAATACAGTAACATTTTGGTAATAATACAATAATAATTTGAATCTGTTTTATGTTTAGAAAACATTATTACGCGCTCACTGGGAAACTCCTTATAAACATTACTCATTTTATACAGGAAATAAATCTGAAAGAAATCTTAATCTAATATTAGTGACTAAAAGCGGGGGCTTATGAATCGAAATTTACTTATTATTCATATCGTCCTCCTTAATGAAGACGGATTTTCAAAATGATTTACCCAAATTATTCCGGTGGCGCATTTGCCAGAACTTTTACCAAGTTTCCTCAAAACCAAACAAATCTATTGGAATCATGTTGAACTTCGTTTTTAGAATTATTGAAAGTAAGGAATTTCTAAAGGGAATATTAAATCTTGGGCCCTCAATAGTTTATTATTTCTCCTTTCGTTAGAAAGGTTGAATGGATCAATAGCGTCGAGACGTTCTTAATGAGGTCGAAGGGCTTTTGTTTCGTGACGCCCTGGAATGAATTCTATGCCAAAATGACAAATTACATTAAACCTCATAAGATTAATATTTGTCGGTCAACTCTGCCAAATCTCAAGAGCACGGCTAGCTTATGAAGTTTTAGTGTTAATGACATGACAAACTATTTTAATAATATATATAAAAATAAAGGCACATATAAATATTTCAAAATAAAAGAATACAAATTTATAAAAATACCTAGTATGTTATTTTTAAAGTTTTCGCAGGTACTAAATGTGTTGTCGATTGTAAAGTGACGACGTTTCGGCAGAATCACATCTGCCTTCTTCAGGTTGGTTCGCATAATTCTCGTAGCCTCTTACTTAAGCTTCTAGTTACTTAAATACTAAGATATTCAGTAGAACGCATGCTGTTGTATAGCCGCGGTTCGGCGCTTATCGGTTGGTACCGAGAACGGCTGCCGGTGATTGGCCCTTGGCGCTCAGTGGCCACGCCTCCCACTTGCTGATTGGTTATTTCCGGTTAAGTTGTTATAGGGCGGGGCAGGTCCGGTAAGGTGTTTAATAGGATTTTCCAACATGATGTTTTACCAGTACTCTGGTATTCTCAAAGTCTATTCGGTGTGACGTCTTGATGGCGTGTTCCGCAATGGATGCTTTTTTTTCTTGCTTTCTTATGGCGTTCTGGTGTTCATCACGTTTAGCTTGAATATATATATATATATATATATATATATATATATATATATATATATATGTATATATATATATACTAGGTTTTTCATTTATTTCGAAATATTTTTAGTAATTTTTTTAAGAATACCTAAATATTTGATTACATTTAAACCTGTTGCAGGCTTGATAAGAAAAAATAATATTAGTGTTAAAAGAACTTGAAAATTCAGAATGATAACCTGTTGTGTGGATTAGCTTCACAGGTTCTGGACTTGTCGAATTTCCAAATCAGTTCAACCTTATTTCTACTGGTGACTTTATCAAATTGGGGCATAAACTATCGTAAAGAAAATTCGAGTGTTTGTAGGGCATAATCTCACCAGTTTGGAATTCATTTCCCTGATAGAAATCTATACCTATTTTATTTTGACAAAAAAAAATGTAATGGATTGGACAAAGAGAGTTTCCTAATGAATAGAAATTACTAACCATTTTGCCATATTTAAACAATTGCAAAGAGTGGGGAATGTTTTTAGAAAAATGCGCTACATTTCGAGAATTCACTCCTGTTAGTAAATATAGAGACATTATTTTGTCCAATTAGGGAGGTCAAATAATTTTATCGTTGAATTGATTTACATTTACCTATTCTAAGTGCAGAAATCCCCTCATCGCCAGTAAGTATTATGTTTAATTAATTATTTGTTTTTATTGACCATATGATTTTACAATCTACCAAAAATTTAATTAAAAACAGAGAATAACATGGAAAGTCAGTTTTGCTTTTTTTTCAAAGACATTAATTACCAAATTAACAGTAACTAATATTAATTTCAATTCCGAAGTTTCATCTTCTAAATAGATTTAAATGTTAACATCCTGTTATAAATAAAAATTCCGCTATTCTTAATGTACTCCATGTACCTACGATTAGCTGATTAATCCGTTTTAAAATATGCTAAATGGTCAGAAGTAATGTGCCGCATGGAGCAATGTTTCATTAGAATTATTACACCCAATTGCAGTAAGTAGCATAACCAACCCTACATATCTGATAATGCATTACTGTGATCATTTGGTATTACGCTTCATTCAGACTAATAGGTCCATTAAAATTTCACGCATATATACCATATATAGTCTTGCAAAATATCCAATACCAGAAGAGAAAACACTTTTTGTTAGTGTGAAAATTTTAAGGAAAATTACTCTATTTCTCTTATTTATGAATTAACATCATTAAATATATTTTTTTGGTGACATTTCTTGTATTTCATTTCTTATTCTTAATGTGATATACAGGTTCCAGTGAAGGCGTTCATTGTAGTCCTCTATACCTGTCCAGTGGCGAATATTTCTAAGATAGAATACGAGGGCTGCCTTTTATATTTCGAGATTAGAGAACAAAAACAAATATGAATCATAGAAAATCGCTTTATTGTTTTTCAAAATATCCCCCATGAAGATCTATACACTTTTGCATGCGTTTGAACCAATTGTCGAAGCACTTTTTCCACTCTGATTGAGGTATCTCCAAAACATGCATTTTGAACGCAGCAACCGCTCCTTCAGATGTCGAAAAACGTTGACCTCTCAGTTTGTTTATTACGTATGGGAATAAAAAATTGTGTGGGATCTAACGCGAACAAATTTTTTTGACATTCAAATGTTTATGCAATATTGAATGTATGCTGGTCCCATTAATGTGTAAGGTTGACTTAATCTCACGATAGGTCACATGAGGATCTTACAATATCAGTTCGCGCACAGCATCAATGGTTTCCGGAACAACAACTGTTTTTGGACGACCTTCACGAAATTCGTCTTGGAGTGAACTACGACCTCGATTGAATTCACCATACCATCGATAAACAGTGGTTCTTGATGGAGTTTCATCGCCAAAAATAAAATTAAGTTCATCCCTGCACTCTTGCTGACTTAATCCACGTCGAAAGTTGTAAAAAATAATCGCAAGAAAATATTCAGGATATAATTCCATTTTTTGGCCGAGATGAATCCTTTAAGTTACTGTAAACACCACATAGCGCTCGTATGTCAAAACGTTCTGAGTATGTATAACCTCAAAAATGTCAAACTTTACGATAGAGCTGTCAGTTGTCAGATTGCAACACTAGGTTTGTCCAATTCCGAAATATAAAAGGCAGCCCTCGTAATGTTTACTTCTATTTCCCATGTTCTTCCTTCGATTTTACCTTGAAGGCTATAGCGCTGAAGACGATATTGTTCTCCAGGTCTTATGTGTCCCAGGTATATCATTTTTCTACTTTCCTTCATGTATTACAAATTTGTTGGTCTGATAGTTCAACTCTTCGGAGAATTTCTTCATTTACCAAGTGAACAACATCGAGTATTTTAAGTAGCAGTCCTAACAGCCTCTGTTTTTAATTATGGTTTATTGCATTGTTCAAGTCTACATTCCAAAGAGGAGGACAGACCATGCTTATCATCTTGCCAGTCTGTATCTGAGACTGGAGCTTATGTTTCTGACTGTGTGGATTTTATTAATATTTAGGCAAGTATTTGGTTCTTGTTTAATCATGTCTCTTTCGATGTTGTTTTTATTTATATGTATTCAAGTGTTATTTGTTTTGCTAATGTCTATTGTTAGTCCGAAATTTCTACTTGCTTCAGTGATCTCATTTTGTAAATTCTGGAGATCACCTGCAGAGTTTGCTATTAAGTCGGTATCATCTACTTATCGGATATTAATTATGGGAGTTCCGTTGACTTTAATGCCAAATGAAGTGTACAAGACTGCCTGATGAAATATTCTTTGTACATATAAATTAAGTAACATTGGAGACAAGATGCATCCCTGCCTAATGCTCTATTTACCCTAACGTGGTAAAATGCTTTTTTATAATCGACAAAGCTTATGACAACATCCTTCCTCGTATATTGACAGTTTTTTACTAACGGTTTCAGAGTGAATACAACTTCTTATGTTCTGAACCTGTTTTTGAAATCAAATTGACTAGTTTAATTCACTCGCTCGCATTTTTTATGTAGTCTGTCATATGACCTTGTTAAAATTCGCAGGATGAATGTTCATAAACACACCTGGAAACAGGAAACTAGAAAAGTGAGGAAGAACTAGTAATAACTAAATCACACACAGAATGAAACTGAAGAAACAAAAGAACAAAAAGAGGTTAAGATTTAAACTAGAACCATTACAACAGGTTTCCATTATATAGGCGTCTGGAAAAAAAGAAGAATTCACATATAGAAGGAGAGAATGTATCGTATTAAGTTCAATTCCTGAACTACATGACGTTTCTAGGCAGGCGGCAGTGGAAGTGATAACCGAGGGTAGTTACAGGGTGTGAAAATGGTAATTTTGTCATGCTCATCATCGAGTAAACGTTCCAAATTTGGCTGCATACAAGATTGTGATATATTTAAGCAAATTCCCGAGAGGCGTATGTCTAGAGCGTTACTATCAAGCTGGCGGACAGGAGTAAACTTGTCAAAAATAGGAGTAAACTTCGTCATTAAGTAAAAAGAACGCCATTTGCATCATTTTTTTGACTTACACAAAATAAATCATATTCCAAAAAGACGGTTAGCTAAATGACATAAATGTATTTTTCATGGCGTCATTAATGTGATCTGTATGACGTCATACACAATTTTTTAAATGCGAAGCCACATTTTTTATTAAGGATTCGGAACGAGAGGAAAATTTCATGTCCAAATATGATTCTTCCGGGTGATTTCCAGATCAAAGTTTTTTTGAAAAATTAACCAATTATAGCCAAATTAGGTGTACGGGGGTTTTCGTCATCACTGATTTCGAATCTGAAATCAGTTTTTCAAAATTCCAATCCACGATGCCGGACAAATTTTTTGAAAAAAATCAACCAATTGATGCATAACCAATTAAGGGTATTCCAAATTAAAAACAAATTTGACATTCAACTTGGCCACAACTTGTTTTGACAATTTTCAAAAACCGATTTCATATTCGTAATCATTGACGTCAAAAACCCCCGTAAATTGGGAGTAGATTGGTTGATTTTTTTTAAATTGCCAATTTTCAAAATCTGATTACGAATCTGAAATCAGATTTTCTCAATCCAAGAGGGCGGACCAGTTTTTCAACACAAATTGCACCTAATTTGGCTATAATAGGTTGATTTTTCAAACAAATTTTTATCTTGGAATGACTTTGAAAGTCAAGTTCAAGATCATGGTCAAAGTCATATTCGGACCTGAAATTTTCCGCTCTTTCCAAATCACATTTAGCTATACGTCCCTTTGGATTATGATTTCTTTTGTGTAAGCGAAAAAATAGTGCAAATGGCGTTCTTTTTACTTAATGACGAAATTCACCCCTATTTTTGACAAGTTTACCCCTGTCCGCCAGCTTGATGGTAACGCTCTTGGCAGACGCCTCTCGAGTATTTACTTAAATGCATCACAATCTTGTATGCAGCCAATTTTGGAGCGTTTACTCGATGATGAGCATAACCAAAAAAAAAAAAAAAATAACACTTTCACCCCCTGTAACTACCCTCGGTTATCACTTCCACAGACGCCTGTCTAGAAACATGATGTAGTACAGGAATTGAGCTTAATACGATACATTCTGTCCATTTTCTCGATGACGAGCAAAAACCGGCTCTATCTCTTAGACAAACCAATATGGGCAAAGAAAAAACTCAACCAATAAACGGAAGGCAGATGAAAAATACCATTTTTCTGTCCGGCTTTTTATTAAATATGCAGAAATCTTTTCTGTACCAGGGTTCTATCAATTTCTCAGCTGTGCTATTCCTTTTATTGTTCTTTCGATGTTAGTAGTTATTAGTTCTCTATTATTCTGTGTTTGATCATCAGTGGAGTGTACTTCTACTTGTGCAGATAAATCTATCACGATTCCCTGGATTCTCAGCCTCCTAAGTAACTATCAAATTCCTGACATTTACTCTGACAGTGGTGGTTCATTGATTGTACCACAGCGAATTTAAAGCTATTCCGATGTCTTTTATTGTGGTATAGTTTTACAGATTTCGTTGATTTTCCATATTTTCGAGTACAGGCATTATTAGTTCAGCTTTTAATAAATAGCTGTGACTTCCATTTTGCGTAACAGTATACTCTGATGGCGTGTGTATTTATTACCCGACTTCCAAAAAGGAGGAGGTTATCAATTGGCCGCGTATTTTTTTTTCTATGTATGTTACCTGATTTCTTCTCCTGTGGTGAACCATTTTGAATGAATATGGTCTTGTTTAATAGAGTATATATCCGGATTGGTGAAACTTCAAATTTGGGAAAAGATTTCTATTGGTAAAGTGATGAAATTTGTGAATGAACACATAAGTGCATGAAAATTGACCAATATCCATAACATATTGGTCGATTTTTCGATAACTCCTTATGGATGTCTATAATTTTTTAACGTTTAATCTGTTGAGGAAGATCTCTAGGTGATCTCATATACTTTTCTGCGATGTGCAACTTGCAGTTTTGCAGAAAATCGCTGAAAATTCCAAAATTCTTATCAAAAATTTCATCGAAATGACATAAGTGACATTTCCTCATAAATATTTTAATTCCATCGCAATAGTGCGGGAGAATTTTAGGCACTGGAAGTTTTAGTTGCGAATTTCAAAATTTTCTATGTACCAAGCTCGTTTTGTTTGTATACCAGGCAAATACCTATTTAAATGAAAAATTATCCATTTTGCGAAGACGGTGCTTTTGGTTGTCACATTCTCCCGGCCTAATAGAAAATTCAGTGACAACACATGTCAAACTTTAAACTGCTAGTTGGTGCGTTTATACACAGGGTGTTTAGTTATAGCAAACAAAATCACAAAGTAAAGTGATAGAAGAAGTTGCATTTATATGATGATTGAAATGTTAGACGGAGTAGAATGTTAGTGGCCCATGGGCAGCCGTATATACAGGATGGTCGGAATTTAGGGTGGAGTGGACGTTTGGGGGCATAAAAATGTTGGAAAAAATGTGAAATTAAAATTATATAGGATGATTAAAAAACTGTTATATGATGTGGACGTAAACAAGTCATATACAGGATGGTTAAAATATATACTGGAGTTGAATTATATTTATATAGTGTGATTTAAAAATTATTTATTTTATAGCCCATAAGAAGAGAGCTGCTGAAGATTACATTCCCAAACGCGTGAATTGAGAGAACTAACCCTATACTATGGCCTCCAAGGTCGCCAGATCTGACTCCCATTTTTTTGTATGTGGACGGGCCAAGCAACTAGTTTATGAGAGAGAAATAGAAATTAAAGAGCAGTTAAGAGAAAGAATAAATGTTGCTTTTGAAATAATATGGGATGAGATGTGACTAGAGACTACCACTGTAGGAGTCAGAAAAAGGTGTCGCTATTGCGTCCGTAGCGGTTCTGAACAAAATTTATAACAAATTATTGCAACTTGATGTATGGTTTATTTTTTGTAGTTCTATCCTTCTAAGTTACAATCTCAAATTTTATTATGAAACTGATTACTTTTCCATACGTGTGATATATCGTTGGAAAGGAGTTGAAGTAAAGAAGTTTTTGTAAGCATTCGAAGTTCTCGATGTGCTTCTAATTTTTATTTGTAATGTGATAAAATGTTTAAATTAATCAATTTTTTATGGAACCTCGCCATTTGTAAACTCATATAATTTTTTCAGCAAATTGTTAGTATCGAATATCAAATGCAGATGAGCAAACAAACATCATAGATTAGATTTAAGTTTATTTGGTGAGATGCAGTGAAATAAAAAAAAGCTACAACAGTTCAAATTTAAAAATTTGAGAATTAGGAAAAAAAAATTAAATTAAAAAAGAACAAAAACCGTAAGATATCTAGATGTTATATGGGTAACACAATAATGCACATGAGCCGACTTATCGGTCCTTCAAGTTTGGCCAACCTTCTACAAAACACCCTGTATAACGAACAGATTTTATATATGAGTTGTACGAACTTTATTTTGACTTCAGTTGTTCGGAAAATTATCATATAAAGAAATTTAACTACTACCATGTATTTAAGTAACTAGTAAATATGTTAAAGTTTTTCTTTCGGCAAAATATCTGTCTTAAATAAGTAATTAAAAGTAACCCAAAATTCTATACATTTTTTATATTTATCTGAATTCTAACAGTTTTCAAGGTTGCTTTAAGAAAAATACATCTTTATAAAACCATTATACCTACCTTAGTAAATGAGTACACCAAACCAAACATACACCCCCCACCAAAATGAGCACCATTTCTTTCTTCTTGATAACATAATAAAATCATAAACGACGAAAACATCAGCTTGGTAATTTGCATTTTTTAATGACTCGTAAGTCGTTAATTTCATTGCCTACAAATTTTCTGTTCCAGTGGTAATAAATTACCTTCTTGAGCAAATTACATTCTTTAAGCAAAGTAACATAGTGGCGGACATGGAATATTATATTCCATAAATTTCGTTTGCAGATTTACTTTATTATAATTCCTTTATGCTCAGAAATTATAATTACAGAATTTGCAAATTAGAAATCATTCGATTTTTCTATAAGATTATTACTATAAAAGAGAAAATGAACTTAAATCAATATTTAAGTTCTGTAAGAATTTATGAAATATGAAATATTTGATACAAGTGAAAGTATCACGAAGAAGAACTCTTGGTTATTAAAATAAGATTTATCAGTTTAATATTCTAAATTTATTTTTATAACTGAAACTTTTTTCTATCGCCTCAATTTTTTTCGTCCGTATTTAGCATATCACGTTACATAGGCGCACCTAACGGACAGGCTGTATCTTAAAATATTGACTCGGTAAGTCGCATTACACTCAACCGATAAAGAATTAGGCTGTTTCTTACTTAAAATATTGACTGATTAAAGTTAGGAGTATTATCTTATTATTATGTCAACGTGTTCATATATGTTCACATATTGGAATTCCGCCACAGAATTTAAAAAATATTTAATTTAGGTATTCACAAATAGTAACTGCTCTGTGATAAATGCTACAATGCTGCCAAATAACCGAATTAAAAAGGGGTAGAACGTGTAAACGGTAGGTAGGTTTATAGACAAATGATCCTTCTTAGGCTGCTGGTACACACGTCCGTCGTCCGCAAGATGAAAGGTATAATTTGGGGATACTTTAAAGTCCCTTCCACTTACAAAACGTATCGCGAGCACAATTTTTTATCACACACACACACACACACACGTCCCTACACGTCCGTCGTTCGAGAAGACGACCACCAACATTGAAAATTATTAGGATTAAACTACCAGTGAAAAGAGCAAATTCAATATACAAATTTTAACGATTGTTAGGAGTTATATCACTTAAAAATTTCCAGTAACTGAATTATGTGGTAAGCTTTCTTTCTTTCGGCATTTGCAGATTTATATTTTATTACTTTTTATTGCACTCTGAATATTTTGGCCTAGCAGTTATTGAAATTTCCTACTGGGAGACGATCCGAAACCATCGATCCCTTGCATGGAGTAGCGTTTTTGTAGTTACCGACCTTTGGCGGATAGGACTGACGGATCGAAAAACACCTGCATGAATAAAATTAATATCGAGGGCAAGCAAACAGGGTACAAATTGTTCGAAATATCTTTTATCCTCGCAAAATGTTTGGGTAGTTGAGGGAATAGAATAAATATATCCATTCATAAAAAACGCATTTTAAAGAAGGGTACGCACCCGACGTGTGTGGTCATGTTTTGCGGACGACGGACATATGTACTGGCAGCCTTAGGATCGTTGATCGAATGACGGCGTATCGAGAGTCGTATCTGCCCTCATCACAATATAAAGAAAGAAAATAGAGACTGTGAGATAACGACAGAAATCAAGAATACGAGGGCTGCCTTTTATATTTCGGGATTGGACAAACCTAGTGTTGGAATCTGACAACTGACAGCTCTATCGTAAAGTTTGACATTTTTGAGGTTATACGTACTCAGAAGGTTTTGACATACGAGCGCTATGTGTTTTTTGCAGTAACTTAAAGGATTCATCTGGGCCAAAAAATGGAATTAAATCGTGATCGATTATTTTTTACAACTTTCGACGTGGATTAAGTCAGCAAGAGTGCATGGATGAACTTAATTTAATTTTTGGCGATGAAACTCCATCAAGGACCACTGTTTATCAATCGTATGGTGAATTCAATCGAGGTCGTAGTTTACTCCAAGACGAATTTCGTGAAGGTCATCCAAAAACAGTTGTTGTTCCGGAAACCATTGATGCTGTGCGCGAACTGATATTCCAAGATCGTCATGTGACTTATCGTGAGATTGAGTCAACCTTACACATTAGTGGGACCAGCATACATTTAATATCACATAAACGTTTGAATGTCAAAAAAATTTGTTCGCGTTGGATCCCACACAATTTGTCAATCGTTCAAAAAAAGACTCGTGTCGACTGGTCGAAAGAAAAGCTCAAAAAATACAATCGCAGTGCTTCAAAGTACGTTTATGACATAGTGACAGGTGATGAATCGTGGATTTACGCGTATGAGCCCGAAAGTATTAGTGTTTCAAAATGAGCCGAATCCAATAAAAGTTGTTCACACACGAAGCACTTCCAAGCAAATGATCGCCTGTTTTTTCGGAAAAACTGGACGACCCGCAACCGTACCACTAGAACAACGCAGAACAGTCAATTCTGAGTGGTACACAACTATTTGTATGCCAGTTGTCTTCCAAGAAATGAGGAAAACCAACCGCCGAAGACGAATCACTCTTCACCACGACAATGCGAGCTCTCACACATCGGCTCAAACAACTGCATTTTTGACCAATCAAAACATCTATTTGATGAGTAATCCGCCGTATAGTCCTGACTTGTCCCCAAATGACTTCTTTTTATTCCCGTACGTAAAAAAACTGAGAGGTCAACGTTTTTCGACACCTGAAGAAGCGGTTGCTGCGTTCAGAATGTTTTGGAGATACCTCAATCAGAGTGGAAAAAGTGCTTCGTCAATTGGTTCAAACGCATGCATCTTCATGGGGAATATTTTGAAAAACAATTAATATTTGTTTTTGTTCTCTAATCCCGAAATATAAAAGGCAGCCCTCGTATTTCGTAAGAAGCTTTAGCTTCCATCGTTCAGTCTCAAATGACGGTATGCATTGAACTAACAAAAGTATATGAGGTACATATTTAAATATCACCAATTTTTCATAATTATTATAAAATTTCGTTCATATATTTTAAAGTCCTATAAATAACATCGTATTGTTAAAAATAGAACACGCAATTTTAAACACTGATGCTAGTGTAAAGCGTAAATCTCGTTCCGAAAATGTATATTCAAATATTGGCTCGCCTCAGATTCAGACAAGTTTTATTTATGACGGCATCGTTACCGATATTCTGATTTATCAGAACCGCAAAGAATGAATTTATAGTTCGAATAGATTACAATTCCAATCGAATGAACAACCTTTCGTTATCGGGCTTAAAATATTCAACAAACTTTACTACCGCCAGGAGATATGATTTTTTTTTCAATGCTAACTGTTGTGCATTGTTTTCGAATATGCGTTAAAAGCTTGTTTGTTACTAATCTAATGCATTCTAGATTAACAAATAACTCAACAACTACAGAACTACCTATTCACTTCCTAAAGATATATAGGTAATTGAAAAATAATCACAATAGTAATTTAATTATCAACCAAAAAAGGTTTTTTTACCGACTTCCAAAAAGGAGGAGGTTATCAATTCGTGGCGTATTTTTTCGTTTTTTTTTTTTGTATGTATGTTACCTGATTTCTTCTCCTGTGGTGCACCGTTTTGAATGAATATGGTCTTGTTTAATAGAGTATATATCCGGATTGGTGAAACTTCAAAATTTGGAAAAGAATTCTATTGATAAAGTGATAAAATTTGTGAATGAACACATGCGTGCATGGAAATCGACCAATATCCCTAATATTTTAGTCGATTTTTCGATAACTCCTTATGGATGTCTATAGTTTTTTAACGTTTAATCTATTAAGGAAGATCCTTAGGTGATCTCATATACTTTTCTGCGACGTGCAACTTGCAATTTTGCAGAAAATCGCCGAAAAATCCAAAATTCTTATTAAAAATTTCATCGAAATGACATAACGGACATTTCCTCATAAATATTTTAATTCCAACGTAATAGTGCGGTAATTTTAGGCACTGGAAGTTTTAATTGCGAATTTGAAAATTTTCTATGTAGATCTTAAGCATATAGGTAGTAAAGCATAGTATTTTCGGCTCCTTAAATCAATGAGTACCAAGCTCGTTTGTTTGTATACCAGGCAAATACCTATTTAGATACAAATTTTTCCATTTTGCGAAGACTGTGCATTTGGTTGTCACATTCTCCCGGCCTAATAGAAAATTCAGTGACAACACATGTCAAACTTTAAACTGCTATTTGGTGGGTTTATAGACAGGGTGTTTAGTTATAGCAAACAAAATCATAAAGTAAAGTGGTAGAAGGAGTTGCATTTATATGAAGATTGAAATATAGGACGGACTAGAATGATAGTGGTCCGTAGGCAGCCGTATATACAGGATGGTTGGAATATAGGGTGGACTGGACGTTTGGTGGTAGAAAAATGTTGGAAAAAATGTGAAATTAAAATTAAATAGGGTGATTAAAAAAACTGTTATATGATGTGAACATAAGCAAATCATATACAGGATGGTTGAAATATATGCTGGAGTTGAATTATATTTATACAGTGTGATTAAAAAATTATTTCTTTTATAGCCCATAAGAAGTTGCATAAAGTGTGGAGAGGAATTAATGTTACACAGGGCGATAATATAAAATGTTAAAAATGAAATAATTTATGGAGTAGCCCACAATGAGTTATATACTATGGTTGAAATATAGGACTGATTTGACTCCGTAAATATGGGATGGATTCTACTCCGTCCTATACTTTACAGAAAGCAGCTAACAAATTTATGTTTGTCCGTTATGCAGTCGTATGTACAGGGTGGTTGGTACATAGGTTGGAGTGGAATTATCTATAGTTATACAGGATTGTCAAAAAAGTTGAAGAAAAGTTACATGGCGTAGTCCATAAGGCATAAATACATTTTGGGCTTATTAAGTCAAGGCGTACTAGTACGTTTTGTTCGTTCATTGCGTACTTATCTACTAATTCATCAAACTTGATTGTTGCTTGGCACCGACTTCAAAAATATACTAGATTGGTAGGTAATTAATTTGTACAGAATGAGCACCTTTTAATGTTTACATTTTTTACTTCCTGGGTAGGTACCTAACAACATTGAATGTGTTATTTATTTGCTAGAGTTGTATTTTGTTATAATTATTTTTAGCTTTTTAGTTATAGGTAGAAGTCGGTTATATATTTTTTTAATGTTTTATTTCTGTAAAGATTACATATTTTGAGGTTGATGCAAAGTTAAATATAAATATCTATTTTAGTAATTTGGTTGCATTAAATTTAATAGCGTAGTTGAGAGCTCATGTGTCAGTTATATGAAATCTAAAATCAAGAAGATCGAGAGCAGGGTTTTACTATAATATGCGATAGTTTATCATATTGTTATAAAACACATTTTAGGCCGCCAAAGAGAAAAAAAATAAGAAACCTACAACGTAAAAAGAAAACCGGCTGAAATAATAAAAAAGCAACAATGCCTATCCCGAAATTTCGATGAATGTAGACAAAAGGCGACTTCGAGAAGATTCCTAAAAGCAGTGAAAACACTCTGACAACGAAGAAATAATCATGGCATTCGGGTACGTTCTGTGCGCGCTATTTAAAAGACAAGTTGAGTAGTTTAGTTTTAGTTTATATTCGTGTGATTGAATCGACAGAAGTCTGCTATAGTATTGCGTATTGTTTGTAAACAATGAATTTATTTGGTAAATAAAGACGTCGAAAGTGAAAGTGGATATTTATGTACATTTTGATTTGAACCCACAGAATCTACTGCAATTTGGTCACAGAAGTGCAGGATTAAGTGAAGTTAATTAAAGTGATTTATGGCTACAAGTCAAAGTATGGCAGATATGGAAGAGACTAGCAATAAATTATTCAAACATATTTGCAGAGCGGGAAATAATAGAACAACGTGAGTACCAAAGGTTCCCTTAGCAAACCATCCACATTTGATGGTAGTTCATCTTGGCCTAAGTACAAACGGCAGTTTGAAGCCGTGGTTGCCGCGAATGGGTGGAAGAACCAAGAGGTAATTTCTTTAAGAGGTCAGGCATTAGGGCTCCTTCAAGCATTCCGATGGATGAACAAGGTAATTTCGACAACATCATCGCAATCCTAGACAAAAGATACGACAATCAATCGTTGAGCCAAGTATACCAGTAGTAACTAAGTGGTAAACACAAAAATCTGAAGAGAGTCTTCTAGGTTTCGAAACAGAGATTACACTTGTCTAACCCAGACCTACCAGAGGAAATTAGAAATAAACTGGCCACCAATTTTATAAATAGATGTTGAAATACAAAGAATTCCTAAGCTTAGTGCCATCAAGAAAAGTAATGAATGTTCCGGGCTTTAGAGGAAGAGGCCAGGGGTAACCAACAAAACAACAACTTCCCAGGAACCGTCAATTAGTCAGCATAAGGGGGCGAAAGCTGACTAATCCTCCACCAGCCCCCAGGACAGTATCCATCCAGGGACTTTGCCGAGATAGCAGCAGCTTAGTGATCAAGGACACCATCAACGGCAGAGAATTCACCATTACCTTTGACACCTGCGTCGCTGTGTCCAGCTAAGAACAGTCACTGACAAGTCTGTGTCAATATAGGGTGAGACATATGCAGTACTACAGATAGTGGACAACAAAATCCTAATAGCAGATATTGACGACGATTTTATACTGGTTATGGACCTAATTAGCCAACATGGGTTCATGTTCGACCCAAGATATGATGTTCTCCGTTTCCTAAATGACGAATTTGTATTGACACGACCCGACTACAGGTCAGCGACAATAAAAACTGTGTGAAATCCTCAAATAGAATTCCCGGTTCTGCGGCAAAAATTATTCATGGGGGCTAGAAAGAAATTCTGGGAGCTGCGTTGGAATGGTGGAGCCCGTACATTCAGTTCATGACTACTTAGTTGGACAGGATATAGTTAAATCCGGACGAGACAAACAAATTAGAGTCCTGAATATGTCCAACAACGGCATCCGAATTGCCAATGGTCAAGAAATAGATTGTTTCGAGTCAGTAGACACCATCATCAATTGCGAAGAAGCGTAGCAAACATCGGTGAATGAGACAGAGCCCAGTAAGGAATTTCTACAATAGTTTGCTGACCATTTGACACAGCTTACACCAGAGGCACAGCAATTATCGAAAATCACTGGCAAATTTTTAATAGTCAAAATGGAACTACCGATCGTACAAACATATACAGCACCGAATAGATACTGGGAAGTCTCCACCCATCAGAATACCACCTAGGCGACTACTATTGGGGCAACAACGGGAAGTCGAGTAAAGCAGTGAGTCCAGGTTACAAAATGAAGTTATTGAGCCATCCATCAGCCCAAGGTCCGCTTCCGTTGTTTTAGTGAAAAAGTAGGATGGAACCAACCAACCGTTTTCGCATTGATTACAGAAAATTGAATAACACTTTATTAAATTTATTTCATAATTTCACAAGTTATATAATAAGGGTTATATATAGGGGTGGCTACCACCCTCCATGGGTTCCTCGTTAATTTTAATCTTATATTGGCCCACTGCGACCTCAAAAACAGTGAAAATAATTTTCAGGTAATTATTTTTTTAACTTTACGAAATATAAAATAGGGGGTGAAACAGGGTAGTTTCCGCCCCTTAGCGTCAGAGATGCCGCTATTTATTAGACGGATATAATAGAAAAGAAGGTTTCAAGTTTATATCTTCAACTAATCCAGAACGCATACTTTGACTCATTTTGAGTTTCATCGACTCCACTAATTAGGAGAAAGATTACATTTCTAGCTTTAATTACAAAACTTGTTGGGGGTTGTTAATGCTCAAATAACCCTTCTGTTAATATTATGTCATTTATTACTTATACACTAGTATAAACGAGATGTTATATTTTATGTCAAGCCAAAATTTGCATTGACTGGTGAACATTATTATTTGCCTAGATTATAATTAATTTCAATGGTGGTAAGGAACTCTTAGTATGCGAGTCAAAATTTATTTTACCAAATTATTTTACTTCAAATATATGAAAAACTTACTAATATTTTTTTTTGGTGGTGCTCCCCAGATGTTTTATGGAACACAATTACTGCGTGTGTGTAGACTCCTTTCATTATTTTAATTGCTCCTTTTTCTAAATTTCACCCATTATATATTTTCACTTAAGTTGCTTTTATGTTATTTTTCCGGATCTTTCACGCTCCATACACTTCTTTTTTTCGGCGAGTGATTTCAACTTGACGAACATCACGCAAGCACGAAAAGGTCAGGCGAGGGTGCAGGTTGACGAAAATCTTCGCATTTACCAGGGTTAATAACGAAGAACAATGATGAACTTTTCTTTAGCAGGGATTTAAAGCTTCTTAATCGTAATGATGTTTTAACCATAAAGTGGAATTTCGAAATGATTGCAGAGGAATTACTTCATTATTCTTTTCATTCTTTTGAGTTTTTACCCCTCGGTCCTTCCTTTGATACCAAGTTTGGTGGGTCAATTTCGAGAAATTGTAACGGTCATCAACAACATCGTTTAAAAAATAGATATAATATATTCATATAAATATATTCGGGTACAAATAAATATAATAATATTTACCTACTTAGAGGCACACTATTTCTTTTATACAGTGTGGAACAGCCAAATGGAATAAATTCGATTACTACTAAAGGAGGGCTTGTAGGGAAAAACGCTTGGACACGTTGATTTTTATTTTTAAATGCACAAAAATATATATAGGGTGTCATGTGACAGTGGCCAATACCTACTTTCTCCAAAAATTCTAGACATATCCTCAGCTATTTCGGAAATATTAACTGTTTTCAAATTTATTACAAAAATTAACATTAAAAAAAATATTTTATTTCACAAATTCGCTACAATACACTCAATACTTTATTCCCATTTAGCTCTTGATATTGAGCTGGGAAGCAAAAACGATTCCTGCGTTCATTTTTACTGATTTGAAGAGAAAACAGTTTTGTTTATTTTCGTCAAAACTCAGAAGTTGTTGTATATGACCTAAGACTGCCTGCAATTACACTGAAAATCCCATTTTCACTGTATTTATCTTGTTGTCTGCCTGCATGACAGTGGTGATCAGTGTCAGTGCTATTGTCGTTTGAATTTACGTAATGATATCAGAAAAATGGTTCATTTAACAGAAATGCACAAAATAACAATTCTACAAATAATTGGTTATGGAGATAACACACGGACAGAAATGGAAATTTCTCGCCTATTTCACAAAAATTTTCCAATATTGCCACATGTATCTCAAGGAACAATGAGCATGTAAGACAGATAAAAAAAGTAGCTGCCAATGCAAGTGATAATACGAAAATGGATATTTTACATAGTTTCTAGAAAATCCACATAATTCTGATCGAAAAGCAGCCCCACTGTTCAGCGTTAGCCACACATCAATTTTTCGAGTATTAAAGGAAAGTAAAATGTGTTCCTATAAAATGCTGCCGACTCAGGAGCTCATGGACGGCGATTTTGATAGGAGAACATATTTCAGTGAACAAATGATGGTAAGGTTAGATAACAATGTGATTCAATAAGAAGATGTTTTGTTTTCTGAAGAGAGCACATTTAATTTCACGGTCATATTAATCGTCAAAATTGCAGCTATTGGTCTGATTAACATATGCAATATCCTGAAAAATTAATGGTTGGGCAAGAATTATTATAAATTATATCGTAGGTCCCATTTTCAATAATGACGATAAATATTTAGAACTCTTCCAAACTAATGTCGTGCCAACTTTGACAAGCTTATATCTTGATCCAATAAACCTGTCAATCCAATATGGTTTCAGCAAGATAGTACAACGCCCCATTACGAAATCAATGTCCAGCAGTATCTGAATCAAATTTTTCCAAATGGGTGGCGCGGATCGTTAGAATGGCTAGCCATTGGACTACTTTTTGTGGGAATTTGTCAAAAGTACTGTATACAAAACTAAACCCCTCAACTTAGATAACCTAAAAAGACGAATCACGCTTGCGATTAGATCAATCACATCTGAGATGTTGAGTAACGTTAGAAGACGTATACTATATTAGATTAGCATGTTGCCAAGACGTTCGCGGCAAGAATTTTGAACATTTACTACAATGACATTAATGGTTTTTTGTTTTTTTATATTATTAATAAATAATCAGTATTACTTATTAGGTTTTTAGTGTAATGTAGCAAATTTGATAAATAAAATAATTTTCTTTATTTAATGTTACTTTTTGCAGTAAATCTGAAAACACTTAATATTTCCGAAACAGTTGAAGATATGTGTAGGACATTATATATGAATAATGTCTAGAATTTTCTGGAGAAACCAAAAAATATATATACAGCGGCTTGCATTTGAAATAAGACAGTTGGTATTGGTTACTGTCACATGACACACCCTATATAATGTTTTTGTTCTTGAAAAAATGCGCATTTAAAAATACAAATCGACGTGCCCAAGCATTTTTCCCAACACGATCTCCTTTATTCGTTATCAAATCTATTCCTATTACCCTACAATAAATATTTTATTTTTTTTTGCATTCGAAACATTTCTCTTTTAGTACTAGTTTAGTTCTGTCATTTAACCTCTATATAACCAGAGACGCTTATTTAGGGCCTCTTTGTAAAACGTTCAGAAGCTGTTATATATGACCAGACTGTCTGCAATTACACTGAAAATCCCATTTTCACTGTATTTATTTGGCTTTTCACTTCTTAAAGTGTTTCTCTAATAAAAAATAAGTTGAATTATTCAAAAAGCAGAGCGTAGTACCTAAAGGCAATTTCTTGAAATAGCCTGAAACACTAGTTGCCTTCTTTTAGAAAAACTCTCTCGCAGGATTGAAAAGTCTATTTATGTGTTAATGTTCCTTTGACAGGATATCTTATGATGATAAATCTACCTGTATAGAAGATATCCTAGTTTCTTCATTATTTGCCAACATACAAACATTTTCGTTGAGTCCATTATCATCTGTATGTCTTCTTGGTGTTCTGTTTGCCGTATTTGGAGAAGTCCTGATATTTCGTCGGTATATTTTTTCCACAGGCACCTGGCACACTGGGCAAGCAATTTTGGAATAACGTTTTCCGGTTTCGATTTTGTCTAGTGTACTGTTTATTTTAAAAATTGTTTAATTTTATATTTATCTTCAACACATTTAATTTTTTCTGATAGGCCGGGAACCTAACCACTAGGGAAAACATAACTCTGTCTTCTATCTAAACTTATGCATTATCAAATTCATTACGTTTAAGATTCAACAAACGGAACGAAAACTAAATTAAAGAATCTGGTGACAGCTAGACTATATTGTCAAACCTTATGTAGACAATAACAAACCTGTTGTTCAAACTAATCGTCAACAATAGTTTATATAAAAAATCTTGAACAGTAGCAAAACTTTTTTACAGCATAAGTTTAACATTGTGAGTTAATAAGGTAGAATGTTGTCTTTAAATGTTCATCAAAATATGCTTCACAGTACAGATGAATGTAATAAATATAAACTTTGTAAAGAAATTCGAAATATTATAACATAAAGAATTTAATACTCTATCGCGAAATTAACTGTGACGTCTAGCTCACAGAGACTCCAAATCGAAAATCCTACTGTGTGTAACGCCGTTTAATTGTAATTTCTAGGTTAGAATATACACGAAAAAAAATTGTAAAGGGTATTCCAATTTGAGGTTAATTTTTTAATTTTCAATTTATATTTTTTGTACTAGTATATCATATGTTCTTAGACAGATGACAAGTAGGAATATTCCGGTTATTAAAATTGGAGAGATATAGGATTGAGCAACGCGTGTTTATTATTAAAAATTATTTTAAATTTGGTGAAAGTTGTGCAGGATGTTGGAAGAAAATTTCGCAGAGAATATGGAAGAGAAAATTGTCCGTCGAATGTTACCATTGGAAAAATTGTTCAAAAATTTGTGGAAATGGTTCAGTAAAAGATGAAAAAAGCAAAACATATCGTCGTAGTGGAGGTTCAGAAGAAAATATTGCAGCTGTTAGTGCTAGTGTTGTTGAACAACCAAAAACATCAATTCGTCATCGTGCGCAGCAATTGAACATTCCAAAAACTACTTTATTCAGAATTTTGAACGAAGATCTTCGTTTAAATGCTTACAAGATTCTGATAACGCAAGAAATAAAGCCAACAAACTTTGGTTTACCTCGTCAATTCGTTAATTCGGCCATACAACAGAAATTTGAAAATTTAAATTTTTTCAATAAAATCATCTTCAGCGATGAAGCATATATTGAATAGGGTGGATTTGTTAACAAGCAAAATAGTCGAATCTGAGGTGAAGCAAATCCGCAAGAAGTAATGGAAAGACCGATGCATCCACAAAAAGTAACTGTTTGGTGTTGTTTTTGGGCTGGTAGAGTTATTGGTCCATACTTTTTTAAAGATGACAATGGAAATGCTGTTACTGTGAATGGTGATCGATATCGACTAACTTTTTGTGAGATGAATTGGAGCATATTGATGTGCAGAATATGTGGTTCCAACAGGACGGAGCAACATGTCATTTAGCAGCTGAAACAATTACTCTTTTGAATCAAAAATTTGGTAATCGAATAATTGCTCGAAGAAGAAACATTAATTGGCCCCTTAGATCTTGCGATCTAACACCTCTAGATTTTTTCCTGGAGCTATTTGAAAGAAAAGGTCTATGCCAACGATCCACAAACAATCGATGACCTTATTGATGATATTATTGACTGTTTTCAAGTACTTGAACCGCAGTTATGCCAGAAAGTTATCGAAAATTTTGGCAAAAGATTAGCAGCTTGTCGTACAGCAGCAGGTGGTCACTTTCAAAATATTGTTTTCCATTACTAAATCCAAACAATTGTACTATCATTTGAAATAAAAGATTTGATCATTCTCAAATAACTTGTGTATTTTATAAAAAAATTAAAAATTATGCTCAAATTGGAAAACCCTTTAGATTAACTTGAAACCTTTAAAGGAAGTTACGATTCGATCTTTTCGAGATTTTTCAATCTATTGAACGCAAGACAACATATTGTTTCTGGTCGAGAACCTTCATCAGTTGTGCTCCCCTCAACTGACTGAAATTTCGCAAAGTTATTTATATAATTAACACACTTAACTTAATTTAGTATATTATCGAGAAATGAATTGCGACATCTAGGAGTTTTAGGAAAAACTAGCTCACTAAACTGTTGACTGGTCTGGGCTGCTATCACCATTTATCTTGCAAACATGAAGTTTTCATGTTCTAAGTTCACGTACAACATCACTTAAGGATCGAATAGAAAATGGATGTTAAATAAATGTAATTTTTGTAATGGTTTCCAGAATTTTCCAATAGATTGGCAGAATTACCTATCAATGACTGAAGATATTTATTATGACCCTCATCTTAAGGTGCGATCCGTGAAAGTGAAACAAATTAAATTTCCTTTGGAATTTCTTTTAATCCGTTTGTTACTTTGTCCTTTAAAAGTTCGAATTATCTGAGATTCGCAATGCACGATTAAATTCTTCTAATTCTGCTAATAATTCTTCTTTTTCCTTTATTATATTTGTTCGGAATTACAGTTTCAATTCGGAAATACGTTTTCTTATAGGAACCCATCCTGAGAATGTTATACACAAGTATGCGTTTGCTCTGCTACAAACTATTAGTATTAATAAAGTCTGGAATAAGACATGCTTCAGCAAGGGTCTGAATACTGTAGAAATAGTTTATGTATAAATAATTAAAAAAAGTTAAATCATCATGTTAGTTAGGACAACATTTCCTGGTAAATGGGTGTAAACTAAACATGCCAAAAAGCGAAGATGATACATAGGAACAGTTCTGTTGAAAGTACTTAACATTTCTTGTACCAATCATTAATATGTGAAACACTAATATGTTATTACGTTTACAATAACTTATTTAGATATTTTAACAAGTTATTTTCATCAGTGAAATCCTATAGTTCTTTCTCCACCACACTTCACTTTAATACTACTTATGAACAATTAAATATGCTCATAATAAAATATACTTTTGCAATTTTAATTTTCTGTAATTTCATTTTCTCAAGTCAGTCCTATTTTACTCATTACATATCCCTCAAAAAAAATTTTCTTATTATTATTATCATCATTCAACTCAATTACATTTACACAAGGTGAGTTTTTTTTTTGATGATCAGTAAGGGAATCTGGGAAAGTAGGGGAGACAGAGCAAGGTTTAAATTGAGAAAGATTTGCAGTCTTACTGGCCCAATTTAATGACACTTTCGGATGTTAGTAAAAAGTCATGACTTACTAGATATTTTGAAAAAAAATAAATTCTGTCGATTTAGTCAAATCCCTCTAGCTCCTTTGTTTTTGATTTTATAAAAAAGTGTAAGTATCAAAATTGTAGGGAATTGTATACCTAATATGACTGTCATGTCCTCGCTTTTTTGAATGGAAACCATAGTTGGCTATTACCTCAAAAAATCGGACATTTTTAGAGCTTTTCAATCATATAGTACTCGATATAGTTATTTATAAAAATAACGGAGTTATGGATACTTTTCTCTCTTATTTTCACATTTAACGTAGGTAGCCATGAAAAAGATTGTTTTCACTTTGACGTTTCCTCATTTGAGAGTAATTCCATTAGTAGTGCTGAACTGACAGTCGATATTCACAAGTTTTCGTGATAAAATGGCATATTTAACGAAGAAAAACTGAATATGGTGGAATGTTATAACATATGCCATAAACATTCAGTTCATGCAACTGAGGAATACTTTCATAGATATTTTACTCGTCGTCAACCTGCTCTATGTACATTTAAGAGGATTTACTATAGTTTACCCAAATATGCATCTTTTACTAAACCACTAAAGAAACGTAATCAAATTAAAGAAGCAGCACTAATAAATGTTTTGGCAATGGTAAATCAAAATCCATCTACATCAACTCGTGAGATTGCGGCAGAAGCTGGCACATCTCAACGAACTGTAGTTAAGGTACTGAAAGCGCACAAGTTCCACCCGTTCAAACTTTCAGTTTCTCAAACTTTGCTTACTGGTGACGAAGATCGACGTATTTTGTTTTGTACATGGTTTAGAGACATGTGCCTTGACAATCCATAGTTTCCATTAAAGGTGTTATGGTCAGATGAAACTAGATTTACTAACTCCGGTATGTTCAATAGACACAATGAGCATATCTGGGTTAAAGAACTACCTTTCAATGTAGAACAAAGACTACCCCAGATAAAATTTGGTTTTAATGTTTGGTGTGGTATCATAGGGTGTACTATTCTGGGGCCTTTTATCTATGACGAATCACTTACTAGGTAGCTCTACTTCCATTTCTTGCAATACACTTTTCAAGACATCTTGCATAATTTGAATTTGAGAACTTGTTTAGAAATTGAGTGGTTCCAACATGATGGACCACCTGCTCATAACTCGTTATTAGTAAGACAACCCTTAGATAATATCTATCCAAACTCTTGGATAGGAAGAAATGCCCCACGCAAATGGCCACCCCGGTCTCCCGATTTGGCAATTATAGACTTCTATTTATGGGATGCGCCAAAAAACAAAGTATACAAAAAAAAGTATGAGACAGTTGGTGTCGTAAGGGAGGCGATATACAAGCAATTGAAGAAATTGATAGGCGGTCTGTAAGGAAAGCGGTAATGTCAATCTTAATAAGATGCAATTTTTGTCTAAATAACAATGGTGGACTTTTCGAACATAAATTGTAACCATTATTATGTACTTTAATTTCTTAGTTTTTAGTAAGTACCTACTTATTTAATTTTTTCGTTATATCTCATATACCTAATAAACAAATCGTTCAATGTTTTTTGTAATAGTTATTAATAAATCAATCTATTTCATGGCTAACTACGTTAAAAGTGAAAATAAGGGAGAAAAGCATCCATAACTCCGTTATTTTTATGAATAACTATATCGAGTATTATATCGTTGAAAAGCTCTAAAAATGTTCAATTTTTTGAGGTCATAGCCAACTATGGTTTGTGTTATATCTCGAAAACGAGAGCTGTCACCCAAACGAGGACATGAGAATCATATTCGGGATACAATTCCCTTCAATTTTGATATTTACACTTTTTTATAAAATCAAAAACAAAGGAGCTAGAGCGATTTGACTAAATCGACAGAATTTCGTTTTTGGGCCAGTAAAACTAGTTTCCGAGATCCCCATACTGATCATCAAAAAAACTTACCCTGTATATTATTGCAATGGGTTCAAATTTAAATTTTAAAAACTGATAATCACTTCACTTTCTAGAAATTTATTTACACGTTAAAATCAAATATTTACAACAGCTGATTCTAATTACAATTCACATCAAAATCATAACACTATGAACGCTGTACAAACTAACTTAGGAATTTTATATTGCTTTATATATCCTACATCGAATTTTCTGGTCGTTCGCACAGTTTTTGCCCCATTCGAAAATTCCAGTTCTTTTTTTTATTATCCCAGTGATTAATGTTTTATTGGTATGAATAATGCTTTAGTCAGGGACGGCGTAGATAGATTGTATATTGCTATTTATTCCAAATTTCGTTAATATCTATCTATAAATAGAAAAGTTATGAGGTGAAAATAAAATTGGGGCTTTCTTTCGGACAAAATCATAAACAATACAGACAGGGAGGTAATTAATTTTAAAATTGATGGTATTATTATTACTAATTCAACATAAATTTCAACATTCAGCAATAACGGCTAAATCCATCGAAAAAAAATTTCAAAATTCCTTCAGCCTTTTTTTTATTGAATAACAAAAATTAAAACTTTCTCTTTTAAATTATTAGTAGGATTAAACGTGATAATAACTTTTCAATAGTAAATAAAAACTGTTAAACATTTGCAAAGAATAACTCAACATAACTACTATTCCTAATACAAAAACTGTCGAGAGGATTTTTAAAGGATCATCATTTATTAAATGCTTCGTTAAATCTTTCATATCGCAGGACGTGTACTTCACACAAGTACCATTGGGTTATCCAGGAATTAGGGGAACTTCACGACGAACAAAAAACAACACATGAATGGTTTTCAAATACTCAGGACCCGTCGAGTGAACAACTCCTTTTTATCCCCCACCGTTGAGTGTTTTCAAACTTCCAACATAGAGCGCTGCAGCAATACCACAATAGGGTGGTTTGTGTTACACAAAAGAATATTTTCGCAATATTTATTTCGTTGACTTTCATTCATTGAAATGCAGATATGATTATTGGTCATGATTTAGAAATCAGAGTGAAATAATGCCTATATTCTTACACTTTAACAGTATTTCTTTCTAAAAGTATTCCAGGGTAATAGAAATAATTGCCACAAAATATAAATTTAAAAAATATTATTAGTTTAAGGGAAAAAGTTGCTGTAATCCAGTTGAATTGTACAATTGTTAACACAGTGTAGCTCATTATGTAACTGCAAAAAACATTACGTCCTTATTTCAGCATAGTTATTGGCTTATAGGTGCGGATGTACCTTAAGTGCACTCGTGCGCTAAACCACCAAATTTAATAAGCTTTTAACAAGGTTAAAAATCAACACAAAATGTTTAATAAATATCATTTCAACCAACGAATTTATCAAAATCAATTTAAGCTCTAATCCAAACTTGTATTAAAACTTATACTCCCTTCAAATAATATTTCATCATGCACTTCGGCTAGCGCACTGTGAAACTTATATAGCTTCTATGAGATACGATATAACACGCTTAGCGCGTGAGATAGAAGATAGTTAATGCAAACTATATGGAGTAATGGGTTGATTCTCGTACGCCGCACGGAGACACCGAGCTGTGCTGATATTGACCTGACGTATCCGAACGTTTCAATAATTCAAATTTTTGTTTAAGTGATTTAATTAGTAGTTGCTTTGTTTTTGTCCTCGTAGTCTATGAAAGAATATTTAATATACAGAGTGTGTGTTTAAATAACTGTGAAAATGAGTATCAATAATAATAATAAACCGTTTCAAAACAAATGAGATATAAAATTGGCTGGTCCATATTTTAATTGAAAACAAGGGTGCAAAATGAAAAATAAAGTACTTGCAGGAAGTTTTAAAAGTGAAATTTAGAATAAAACGAAATGGTTGTGTGGATGTGGTCGCATCAATACATTATTTTGTTTTCCTTGCATTGTTTATGGCGGGGATTCAATTGGACTGAAACTGGAGTGAAGGATTAAAAAGTATCTTAGAAATACGCTGTCTCAGGACTAGCTAAATGCTCTTTCTGTACTTAGTATTGAAAAAAATATATTCTATCAATGCCAGATTTGAATAAGGTTATTGAACATTTCGCTTTCGAAGAAAGTCGACGAATATTTTAATTAATGTATGCATGCTATGGTTTGCTTAGTTGCATCTTTGAATCCCAATATTTCACCAGTAAAGTGCACCACCCAGCCGCCACTGTTGGCTTAATTCTTTGAGTTTGTTCTTAGCAGCGTCTAGCCACATTAATGGTAATAATATAACCCTGTTTTTCGAATTTTGTAATCTTTATTTCTAATATCTAAATATAAATAGGCAACGACAAAACGATTAGGTATCATTTTCTCCTCTGTCTCTCAACCGATTTTCTTCATTTTTGTTTTGTTTAGTAGCTACTGACAACCTTCAGTGCAGAATGCTAATATTAATGTATAATATTGGTTGATTCATTAAATAAAATATAATAAAAAATCATTATTTACGTCTATAATGTCAACGCCAAACAACTGAATGTGCCGCCGCCGCCAGACTCAAAACATTGAGTAACTATATATAGAGGGACCAATGCTGTTATATAGAGCATGTAATTGTCTTCTAAACGTTGTTTGTGGTATATTCTTGATTACTTTTATGTTTTTTGGGCAATAACACCACAATAGAAATAAAACGACGTATATTGCAGGAATACCAAACGTTTCAAAGTCTATTCTGACTTCGTTGTCAATGGCTTTATATTTATTGATGTAGATTGCAATATGAAAATTTGATTTATTTTGATTTATGATATTTAAAATTGACATTAGAAAATTTGTTGTTTTTAGATATACAGGTAGCACAAAAAATTCTAAAGATCATGAATTATAGTAAACCAGCTTTCAAATTAGAAGAATTTATAAGTGGCGTTCCTAGGTACGACTTTGTACTTCTAGAAGTGGCATGCAAGCGTTGTTATTGTTTAGTTCCAGATATGTTAGAAATATTTTTTTCGTGGGTTGCACATAAGCAGTTGCATATATAGGGGGCTTAAAATATAGAGTAGAGTGCAATTATAACTAATAAAATAATTATATAGGGAAGCCGATTAGCGGTTGAATTTACAGGGTGCAGTAGAAATACAGTTATCCAGGGTGGTGCAAAAAATATTGTACAGAGATGTATACACAGGGTGGCGGAAATGGAAAAGCAACATTTTGTAACCCATAAGCAGTTGTATATATAGGGAAGATGAAATATAGGGTGAGAGGAATTACAGATATATAGGATGATGATAAAAAATGTTAGAAAAGGAAATGATTTATAGAGTAGTCCAGAAGATAGTTAAAATTTTCATAAACAAAAAGGGTAAATGCGGTGGCTCATAGGCAGTGGCATATACAAAATGGTTTACGGGGTGGTTCAAAAATGTTAAAAAATATTATGCGTGGTCCATGAGCATATAATAAGATGGAATTATTATAATGATGATCTATATATAAATAGGCTAAGACAAAACGATTAGGTACCATTTTCTCCTCTGTTTCTCAACCGATTTTCTTCATTTTTGTTTTGTTTAGTAGCTACTGACGACCTTCAGTGCAGAATGCTAATCTTAATTTATAATATTGGTTCATTCATTAAATAAAATATAATAAAAATTCATTATTTACGTCAATAATGTCAATGCCAAACAAATGAATGTGCCGCGTGCCGCTGCCGCCAGACTCAAACCATTGAGTAATTATATATAGACAGACCAATGCTATTATATACTTAGAGCATGTACTTCTGGAGGTGGCATGCAAGCGTTGTTATTGTTTAGTGGGTAAAGTAATCGTTGAATATCATAATTATACAGGGCGATTCCAGATATGTTAGAAATAATTTTTTTAATGGGTGGCACATAAGCAGTTGCATATTTAGGGTGTTTAAAATATAGAGTAGAGTGCAATTATAACTAATAAAATAATTATATAGGGAAGCCCATTAGCGGTTGAATTTACAGGGTTCTTGGAATAGAAGGTGCAGTAAAATTACAGTTATACAGGGTGGTGCAAAAAATGTTATACATAGATGCATATACAGGGTGGCGGAAACGGAAATTCAACATTTCGTAACCCATAAGCAGTTGTATATATAGTTAAGAAGAAATATAGGGTAAGAGGAATTATAGATATACAGGATGGTGATAAAAAATGTTAGAATAGGAAATGATTTATAGAGTAGACCACGAAGAGTTCCATATATATATGATTGAAATATAGGTCAGAGTAGAATTATAGTTACAGAAGATAATTAAAAATTTCATAAACAAAAAGAGTAAATATGGTGGGTCATAGGCAGTGGCATATACAGAATGGTTTACCCGGTGGTTGAAAAATGTTAAAAAATATTATGCGTGGTCCATAAGCAGTTGCATATACAGGGTGGTGGAAATATATAATGAGATGTAATTATTATAATGAGGATTTTAATAAATGTTAGAGAATTGAGTGCAATTATAGCTATACAGGGGTGTTAGAAATAAATATGTAGGGTAGCCTATTAGCAGTTGAATTGTTGTCATATTAAATTAAGAATTACGAATTTGAACACAAATAAAGTTCTATGAATTATATCTGAAAAAAACTTGAATTTCGTTACTTATTTGTAGAAGCGAAATGTAATACCGACTTCTAGGATTTTCGAGGAAACTATCAGACAGAGGTTCCGAATCTGGATCCGTTCCGTGTAATTGCTGTTCTCCCTAAAGTCCTAGGATAGAATGTCACTATAAAATTTTCATGTTACTTAACCTGCCAGAGATATTGACACAATTGGTCGAATTTCGACCACTGGGCGACAGCTAGTTTTAATAAATGTTAGAGAATTGAGTGCAATTATAGGTATACAGGGAGGTTAGAAAAAATAAATATGTAGGGTAGTCCATTAGCGGTTGATTTGTTGTCATATTAAATTATTTATGTACAATTCTGTTCAGAAACGTGGGACCGCATTTTGAAATTTCATTGAAAATTAACATTACATTTTTTTATCAAAGATGGAACAATGTGTGTAAATATCATAAAAGTTATACATGAAAACAATATTTTATAAACACTTGGTTATTATAGGATCAAATATTTTTGACAATATCTTTAATTGACGATATTTTTTAAAAAATTTAACAATGTAATAGAGTAAGATAATACTTCATAAAGTATAAAACTCCCCCACAGAATAATTTAATATAGAAATAAAAATCAAAAAATTACGTTCAAGACACAAAGTTATCACATATTTTTTGAAAAACAGAAACTTTCACAATAATTCCTTGACTACGCTCTACGCTTAAAAGAAACTCTCTTGACGACTATAAATAAATGGTACTTTAAATATCACTTGATTCAATAAAAGTTGTAAAGGTTTTTTTATTGATTTATTAAGTTGATAAATTTGTTGCTCAATTGTAAATAAATGGTTAAATTCTGACGTCAAATACTTACTTTAGTTGACAAATTGAAAAAAAAATGGCATAAATATATATCATAATTAAAATATCGTACTTTAGAAGTTTGAGGAAAAAAAACATTATGGATTTTTTAAAACACCTGCATGGTTGACAGACAGTATTAGGTAGCCTAAGTTAAAGTGCGTAACATAAAATATACATATTTTTGATCTACGTTGTGGAATTATCAAATGGGTTTGTGTTTGAATAAAATGGAGAAAAACTTCAATAAGTACATGAATAATTTTTAAAATATCTTTAAGAATCTGAAACAAAATCTAAAAATGTTTTTCTTTTTGTTTTCTGAAGGATACATATTTTTCAATGTCTAAGTATTGGGAAATAACACCACACTTTAAAGGAAATCGCTGTATATTCCAAACGTTTCGGGGTCTAGATCAGACCCCGTTGTCAATGGCTAAGAAACTGCGGATTAAAAAGTTACAATTCCAAGATGTAAATTTAAATATTTGACAATGTTTATTATTTGATTTTTGACCTAACTAAGAGAATTTTATTTGTAATATACAAGGGTAGCACAGAAATTTCTAAAGATCATATAATCATAAAGTTCCTTTCAAATTGGAAGAATTTGAAAGGGAGATCTTCAGAACTTTATGTGGCGCTCCTAGGTGCGACTTTCTTATAAGATACTGCATTCGCCAAAAATGCGACCAAAGAACTTTGTTGATTCAGTGATCCCATCAAAATCATAAGGGAAAACCTAGGAAAAACCTTATGAACTATCCCGATATTGGGTTGTTCACAAGGACATGACCATTAGCAATTTCTTCCTTAATCATCGGCAACCAGGAAGGACTGAATTCTACGGAGGTAGTAGCGATACAATCGTTTTCATTTAACAAAATTAAAGCAGAATCTTGTAGTTTTCTTTTGGTGTTGTGTTCTTCTTTGTGTAATATAACTGAATTTTGAAACTGTATTTTATGACCAAGATCCCAAGCATGTTCACAAATTTAGGATTTTTCAAATTGTCGTTTTTTTATGTAATTTTTGTGTTCGTTTATTCGAACATTCAGAGGTCTAGAGGTTTCTCCAATATAGAATTTATTACATTCACACGGGATTTTATAAATGCAATTTTTTGTATTTTGAGTTGTGTTATTTGGTTTGGTTTTTGATATAATTGATTTATTATTGTTAAGAACTTTTAACTTTACTAAAAAATATTTCTGTGTAAGGTTTGAAATTGTGAAATGGGTTTTGAATAACATACCTTTAGATTTCAATAATTGTGGTACTTGTATCCACTATTTTTTATACCATTTAAAATCATTTAAAAAAGTAGCAGATTTATGTTGTTTATTTATTTTGCATACACAACGATACTATTTTATGTTTAGAAAGTTTGAAGTAGTATGTTATAATGTATAAGTGAATAATGTATTTGTAAAAAATGATTTATTAAGTATGATAACTTTAAAACAGATATTTAATTATTTAAAGGGTCATATGAAATAATATTTTTGTGGTTACAAAATTCTGATTTATAAAAAGGCCATCCTCACGAAATATATGTTACAACAATTAGAATTTATACTTTGACTAAGTCTGTTTTATTTATATTTGGAATATCATCAGGATTTTTAAAAAGAATATTTTTCATGAGTGATGTACAATCACACCAGCGTATACAACAGTTAATTTAAAGATTATTTTATTTAATATTAATTTAAAAATCCGAAGTCAGCTACTTTTTAAATGACTTGTAAGAGTATTGAAAATAGTTAAAGTAGAACATACTAGGTAGCAGCCCTTATTGACTAACAGAGCTAATAGAGATATTTGGCTTCATTTACAGTCTTTTTTATGTTTGTGAATTAATTTATAGTGCATACATATATATTTATATATGTATGTAATTAAGTTGTTGTAAATAATATATTTTTTTCTGTTTTCCGGAACGTCTTTAGTTTAACTGACTTGGGTTGGCTCTCCCTTTACCTATTTTTTGTAATATGTCTTTTTTATCAATTCCGTCTTCAGTCAATGTAACTCCCAGGTATTTATATTCTTCAGTATTTCTTATAATTTTGCCATCTATGTTTAAGTCTTCCCTTGCTACTCCTATTCCGAGGTATTCTGTTTTTAACTGACTTCCAAAAAGGAAGAGGTTATCAATTCGTTGCGTTTTTTTTTGTATGTATGTTACCTGATTTCTTCTCCTGTGGTGAACCGTTTTGAATGATTATGGTCTTGTTTAATAGAGTATATATTATTTTTCAAATTTGGGAAACGAATTCTATTGGTAAAATGACGAAATTTGTGAATGAACACATGCGTGTATGGAAATCGACCAAATCCCTGACAAATTGGTCGATTTTTCAAAAACTCCTTATAGATGAGTATGGTCTTTTAACGTTTAATCTATTAAGGTAGATCCCTAGGTGATCTTATATACTATGTTTTGCAGAGAATGGCGTAAAATTCCAATATTCTGATCAAAAATTTCATCGAAGTGACGTAACGGATATTTCCTCATAAATATTTAAATTCAAGTGTAATAGTGCGGGAATTGTAGGGACTGGAAGTTTTAATTGCGAATTTGAAAATTTTCTATGTACATCTCAAGCATGTAGGTAATAAAGCATAGTATTTTCGGCTCCTCAAATCAATGAGTATCAAGCTCGTTTTGTTTGTATTCCATACTATTTAAATGAAAATTTTTCCATTTTACGAAGACGGTGCTTTTGGTGTCACATTCTCCCGGCTTAATAGAAAATTCAGTGACAACATAGTCAAACTCTAAAGTGCTATTTGGTGCGTTTACACAGAGGGTGTTTAGTTATAGCAAAGAAAATCACAAAATAAATTGATAGAAGGAGTTGCATTTATATGATGATTGAAATATAGGATGGAGTAGAATGATAGGCAACAATTAAGTTTACTGAAGTAGTAGTTAAGTACGCAGTACAGGATTTTAGGTTTGCTTGGCACCGACTTCAAAAATATACTAGATTGGTAGGTTATTAATTTGTACAAAATGAGCACTTTTTTACATTCTGGGTAGGTACTTGACAACATTGAATGTGTTATTTATTTGCTAAAGTTGTATTTTGTTATAATTATTTTCAGCTTTTTACTTATAAGTAGAAATACGTTATGTATTTTTCTAAAAATATTTTATTTCTGTATTTAATTCAAAACCCCCCTGATTATATTCTTTCACGAGTTTTTGAACCATATATGTCATATCTTCCACATATTCTGCTAAGACCACTTGATCGTCCGCAGATAATAAAGTAGCAATGTTACTTTCAGCAAGTTGTAATCCATCTCTACTACATTTTTTAAAACCATTGTTTCAAAGTTGTATTTAAGTAAATTTTGAAGAATTTTCGTGAGCGGCAACATATTATATCTCTTATTTGAAATGTAATTGGTTTTTGGTAAAGCGACATCTCATTACAAGAACTGTATGCTATTAAAATAAATGACTCAACTTTGAGAACTGCCTATATACATAACCTTAATTTTGTTACTACCCAAATATAGCACTGCAAATTAACAAGACATTATCCATGAGTCAACAAAGCGTTCCTATTAATACCTATAAGTTCTCTCCACAACACACTGTGCTATCGGTCCATTTCATAAGAATTATTACCCTTATTATATCCTCACCACAAACATATCTCCGGCAATTACTGGGAACCCATCGACTATAAATAATATAATTCCTCTCACCTCTACCTCTAGAACGACAGATGAAACGTATAGATTGAAAGATTCTATTCGGATAAGCAATCGAATAAATAAATTATATACTCTTCATTAATATCCAGTACACATCAGTATAACTCATAATGATATATCAGATGGTGTTGCGTGTTGTGATAATTCTTTTTCATTTCGAAAAGCGTGACAAGAGTATTTATTTTCCGAGCGACGACGAAGCCATCGATTGCTGCTTCTGCCTCATCTTGATATGAGGATCGGAAGCGGAACGTCAGGAACAGAAAAGCAGGTGTGGCTTATCGTTTTATTATTCATTTTGTGAAGACTGACATTATATCTCATTTTATTGCTTTATCTTTTTGAGATTGCATAAGTTGTTTCACGAACTCGTTTGAGCGGAAAAAATGTGAAAGGGAAAATAAAAAGGTTTTTCTTTTCGTATTTCTTGATTGCTAATGGAGACATTCCCTGTCGGGGTAACGAACTTATGATATTATAATCTGCATTTTGTATTACTCGTTTTCAATTTTTAACCGACTTCCAAAAAGAAGGAGGTTATCAATTCGTCGCGTATTTTTTCCCGTTTTTTTTTGTATGTATGTTAGCTGATTTCTTCTCCTGTGGTACACCGTTTTGAACGAATATGGTCTTGTTTAATAGAGTATATATCCGGATTGGTGAAACTTCAAATTTTGGAAAAGAATTCTATTGATAAAGTGATAAAATTTGTGAACGAACACATGCGTGCATGGAAATCGACCAATATCCCTAATATTTTAGTCGATTTTTCGATAACTCCTTATGGATGTGCATAGTTTTTTAACGTTTAATCTATTAAGGAAGATCCTTAGGTGATCTCATATACTTTTCTGCGACGTGCAACTTGCAGTTTTGCAAAAAATCGCTGAAAATTCCAAAATTATTATCAAAAATTTTATCGAAATGACATAACGGACATTTTCTCATAAATATTTTTATTCCAACGTAATAGTGCGGTAATTTTAGGCACTGGAAGTTTTAATTGCGAATTTGAAAATTTTCTATGTACATCTCAGGCATATAGGTAGTAAAGCATAGTATTTTCGGTTCCTTAAATCAATGAGTACCAAGCTCGTTTTGTTTGTATACCAGGCAAATACCTATTTAAATGCAATTTTTTTTATTTTGCGAAGACGGTGCTTTTGGTTTACACATTCTCCCGGCCTAATAGAAAATAGGTTGAAATATGTGCTGCAGTTAAATTATATTTATACAGTGTGGTTAAAAAAATATTTCTTTTATAGCCCATAAGAAGTTGCATAAAGTGTGGAGAGGAATTAATGTTACACAGGACGATAGTGTAAAATGTAAAAAATGAACTAATTTATGGGCTAGCCCACAAGGAGTTATTACTATGGTTGAAATATAGGACGGATTTGACTCCGTAAATATGGGATGGATTCTACTCCGTCCTATACGTTACAGAAGGTAGCTAACAAATTTATGCTTGTCCGTGGGCAGTCGTATGTACAGGATGGTTGGTACATAGTTTGGAGTGGAATTATCTATAGTTATACAGGGTAGTCAAAAAAAGTTGAAAAAAGGTTACATGGCGTACTCCATACGGCATAAATATATTTTGGGCTTATTAAGTCAACGCGTACTAGTACATTTTGTTCGTAAAGATTTACCTGTCAATTTAAATGAGAAAGTATCATTGTGTAATGTTGAGGCTTTCGATGTTACCTGGTTCTCTCTATTAAGGTTATACATACAAAATAAAAATTAAAGAATGAAAACTACCTAAGTTCAAAAATACTAGAAAGTTGAAAATAAAACATTTTTTAAAATAATATAACCGACTTCCACCTATAACTAAAAAGCTAAAAATAATTATAACAAAATACAACTCTAGCAAATAAATAACATATTCAATGTTGTTAGGTACCTACCCAGGCAGTAAAAAATGTAAACATTAAAAGATGCTCATTCTGTACAAATTAATTACCTACCAATCTAGTATATTTTTGAAGTCGGTGCCAAACAAAATCAAGTTTGGTGAATCAGTAGATAAGTACGCAATGAAGGATTTTAGATTTGCTTGGCACCGGCTTCAAAATATACTAGATTGGTAGGTATTTTTTTACGTCCTGGGTAGGTACCTAACAACATTGAATGTGTGATTTATTTGCTAGAGTTGTATTTTGTTATAATTATTTTTAGCTTTTTAGTTATAGGTAGAAGTCGGTTATATTTTTTTAAAAATGTTTTATCGTAAAGTGTATTAGTGTTGGACCATTGAATTACATTTCTTTGGGCTTGGCGTGCAAAAGAAAAAGCAGGCAATTGCATTTGGATACCAAGAGGAGGTTGCGTAAAGTTAAATCCAAGTTTGTGGGGCAGCAACCCCAGCGTCTGCCATCTTGTAAAAAAGTGTGCAATTGTTTTTTTTTTCTATAATTTTCAGTAGTAGAGCCAGAATTATCAAAATTATTGGAGAAAGTAGGGCATATTAATCCATTTAAGGTTTCTTTTCGGTTTTCTTTGGTAACAGGACAGCTTGAATGTTGGGTAAGACACCACCCTGTGCAATTGTTATGCGAGACAATAATTTATTCAATTCTTCGTCGTTTTTGATGGCGAGTTGTAAATGTCTCGGAATAATACGGGTCTTCTTGTTATCACGTGCAGCATTACCGGCCAACTCCAAAACTTCAGCAGCCAAATACTCCATAACAACTGCTAAATGTACAGGTGCATCGGCGCCAACGCGTTCGGCATAATTTCCTTTCCTTAATAAACGATGAATACAGCCTACCGTAAACTGTAAACCGCGATTTTGCTTTTCCTTTAACTTTTCCACCTTTTCCACGGCCAGACATATTGCTTGGTTCAGAATTAGACACCAAAAAACTAGACAATGCGATAGTAAAGACAACTCACTGCTTCGAGCGTGTGCTTCGATATGAGATAATTATTTGGGAACATGTTACTACCTTTATTTTTTAACCGTCTAACAAAAAGGAAGAGGTTATGAATTTGTCGGCATCTTTTTTTTCATCTATACTCAGTGATTATTGAAAAACGGCTTGGGCAATTTCAATGATTTAAACTGCACTGTATGAAGGAATATTATGGAAAGGTACCACCAACGAATATAGAACCTTATAGAAGGACACGCCTTAAGTAAGATATGTCCTTTGTTTACATATCATGTTACCCACGCGATAGGGGCGCTGATGGAGTACAAAACAAGCAACGTCGATACCATGTAAAATCAACTAATACAGTTAGGGACTAGTGGTCGAAAGCGTAAGGCGCGGGGTTTTTAATAGAGGCTGACGGGCTCGAATCCGCATTTTTTTAAGTATTAAGTCCTTAATAATTAATTTTATGGACTATTTTCAGTTTTCAATTCACATAAATGAATAAAATTCATTTTAAAATCACATAAAATAAGAACTTAACAATTTTGAATTTTTGCTACCGTTGAATGTATATGTAATATTTATTGTTTATTATAAATGTTATGTGTCTGTGATGTTATTGCAATTTCAAAATACTAAATATTATATAAAACATATTTTCGTAAAACCAATTATTTTACACATTGAAAAATATGTTTTGAAAAAAGAGAAAAAAAGGATCTACTTTGGCTCATATGTTTACAAAAAAGTGTAATATTTTAATTAAATTTGAAATTAGTTTAATGATTACCTATCATTAATAACGTACTATGTAAACTTATACTACTCGATGGAAACCACGCGGGAAGGTAGCAGATCATATAATAATTATTAAGACCTCTAAATAAATACTCTATTAAATTGTAAAATCCAAATAAATTTTAAAAAATTTATGATATTTATTATGCTCATAAATTATTTCGATTGTGATTAAAATTGTATAAAAACGTTTAATGTATTGTTAATCATTCCTCACCTACTGCTGGTGTGGCCTTATATGTTATACAATTTTAATTAAAAAAAATGGGTCTGACTAAGAATAATAATATATGCATTTATAGGACTATCATAAGTGTATAAAATAAATGTACAAAATTAGGTGAATCATATGTAATGAAATAAATGAAAATTATTCATGGAACAAAAAATACTAATATTAGTAAAATAATTGTCCAAACGGGATCCTTTGGAAAACGATGGAAACTCAAGCACGGATTTTTCGCCCTACTGTTTTCCCACCCCAGATAAGAATACAAAGAAAGAAGAAAGAAAGAACGTTTCTTCGACATTTATTTAGATGAATAAACACTTATTCAATATCTTGAATTAAATAAATATTAAATCTCTATTTTAAGATTTTACAATATATAAACTGTAATGATATGCAGTTTTGTTAACTGTCAATAAAAAACGAATGGTTTGGCGCAATTTTTGCGCTCGCATAAAAAGACTATCAACTTGCAACTATTAAATATTTCATATGATCTTTTTGTCAATATTAAGGGAATATGTTAATGCAAATAATGAAAATGGTACATAAAATTGATACATCAAATTAATTAATAACGACATATACTTAAAAATCTATAAAAATATATGTTCTTGGATCTTGAACCCGGGAACATAGGATTAGTGGCCACAGGCACTTTAACCGCTCAGCTACCGCTTCAACTGTGTGGTATTTCAATAATATTGTATATACATGACACATTAACTGAAATACCAGCGCCTCTAGGGAGTGGATAACATACCTTGATGTAAACAAAGGACATTCTCTCCATAAGACGTGCGCTTCTATAAGAGTCTATGTTTAGGGTTTTCCAGAAAATCAGATAAAACAGTAATTAATGAATTTCAATGAACCACTGTTTTCTCTATAAAGGCTGAATCAATATAAATATTTTAAAATATATCTACAAAGATATATTCCAGCTTGAAACTGTATATATTTCCATAACGAAACACATACCGTTTTTGTGAAAATTGAAAAAATATGTGCAAAAAACGGTAAACAGCAATATAAATGTCAAATTTTCTAAATAAATTTCTATCTAAAATGTCAAGATATGTCATAAAGTATATGGTACAGGGTGTTTGTAACTGTTTTCATTTTAATCCATTTGAAATCGGTTTCTTATTGAAACGGAGTTCTTTTACGAGTCTCATAGTCGAGTGCAATGGCAGCAAATATTCCATTAGTGTATCGAAAGGAAAAATTGTTATGCCGGAGATCTTTTCTCTTTGGTATCTTAAGATAAATGTGATATTGGTAGTACATAACCAGTTGCATATACAGTTTAACTACAGTTATAAAGAAGGGTTAAACAAATGCTAGAAGCAGTTCCATATACAGGCTGGCTAGAGGAGAATTAAAGTTTTACAGGGTGGTCAAAAAATATTGGTGGAGTAAAATTATAGTTCAGGGTGTATCAAAAATAAATATATAAGCATCAGCAGTTATTAGGATATTTGAAATATAGTTATAAAAATGGGTTCACAGAGTCTTAAAAGCAGTTGTATCTACGGGGTGGTTGAAATAAATGATATAGTAAAATTATAATTATACAATATGGTTAAAAAATGTAAAAAAAATTCATATAGTTTATATGGGACGAAGTAAAATTATTGGTATACATTGCGACTGGAACAATAGAAACATTCAATAGTGTAGAGAGAATTTATACTTATACAGGTTGGTCTAAAAATATCAGCGCCGTTGCAATATAGTTTAATTATAGTTGTACAGGGTGGTTCAGAAAATAATAGACAAATGAGATATATTGCTTGCCCAATACAGGTTTTCCATGTACAGGGTGGTTGCAATATAGGGTGAATTAGAGTTACACTTACTAGCAATCCCAATTCAAGTACTTCCAACTAAGAAATATCTGAAATACATCGTTAATGAACATTCTATCAACAACGAAAGATACAGATATGGTTGGCAAATATCTGAAACAATTCAGTCTATCGCAGGAACTTGAACAAACTCTAATCTCTTTGAGAAAATAACAACAAAAAGCGGTATCGAAACCGCACAATACTGACTGATCGAACTGTTGCTCACAAGAGACCAGACATAGTTGTAGTAGATAGTAGTATGATAAAGGTCAAAGGTCAAATTCTCGAAATCCACTGTAAGAATGCATGTTTTTCTTTAAAAAACCACCTTGAGCTTGATATAACCTACGTGCTTACAGTCAAGTTAAAAATAACACTCCAAATATTCCGCACTCTTGTCAATAACTTGACCTACAAATGTTCCTCAATGTCATGGCATAGGTCAAACTAGTAGCTATGTAAGCAATATAGGGTCATTGGCATCGACTTCAAAAAGATACTAGATAGATAGGTAATTAGTTTGTACAGAATAAGCATTTTAAATTATTTACATTCTTTCTTTTTGTGTAGGTAACTAACAGCAGTGAAAGGTTAATATTTTTTAAAAACAAAGTTTTTATTTCTGCTTGCAAATTTAGCCCACATTACCTCGAAACGAGAGAAGCAAGTGGAAATTTTGATTTCGAAAAGTGAACATCTTTGTTGACGCTGTAAGAAATTTATTTTTCAAAAAAATATATAACTGAAAAGTTATTTACAAAAAATGAGAGGAAACTCGGCTGATATGATGAGCAGAACATAATTACCCTGTTAATACTTAATTGAAAGATAGGCATTCCCTCTTTCAGAAACTCATTTCCATGAAATCGCCGTTGATAGAACGGGAGTACTGCAGTGCCATTTAAAAGCATCATGATATTTTTTTCTTTCTCTGGCTCTGCTCCCCTAAGAGCCGAGATAAGTTAATTACATTTCATGGCATATAAAGCACAGTAAATGTTCCACAACATAAATATCTGTTGACTCTTGGAGGACTACTTTATTCACTCCCCGGATTTGATGGAGCGTTTCTGGAAGTCTCTTTAATAGTTTCATCGATTCGACGTTTCAAAGTGTGTAACGGTGAATAATAAATTTTACTCCGCGTATTAATGCTGATTGAGTGGTCTCATACGTTCTCAGGGTTTCTCTTTGATTGCGACAATGAAAAGTATGTTTTATGATACAAAAGGGTGAGTGGGCATAAATTCATTATTTGAGTATTTAACCACGATTGAAGAGAGTTTCTATGTAGAAACAATTTATTAGTCTAGCTTTGAAATGTGTAGATTGTAGGACTTCAGCAAAGGCGGGACAAAGGCTCTTTCTAAGACGTATTACGGAAGATACTGACTGGTGTTAAGCAATTGAGACATTTTTAATAAATGAAACAGTTTTGAAAAAAATTAGTAAAACGTATTATTTTTATGTTTTCTTGGGAATAACACCATAATCTATAACAAAGTCGTACCTAGGAACGCTACGTATAAATTTTAAAGGCAACTCTTTCAAATTCTTTCAACTTGAAAGCTGTTTTACTATAATACATGATCTTTAGAATTTTTTGTGCTACCTGTATATCAAAAACAACAAATTTTCTTATGTCAACTTAAATGTCATAAATCAAACTTTCATTTTGCAATTCAAATTATCAATACATATAAAGCCATTAACAACGAAGACGGAATCGACTTTGAAACGTTTGGTTTTTCTTTCATTATACTGCTTTTTATTTCGATTGTTGTGTTATTCCCAAGAATATGCCACAAATACTATTTAGAGGACAAGTAAAACGTATATTGATAAACATTTATTTTTTGAAACGTTTAATAACAAAAAAATTATTATAAAAATAACACGTAAATAACTTAAGTCTATAAATTATTCTAGATGAACTATTTTTTAGAGTTAAGTGTTCCTTGAACTACAACAAATATATTTTTTAAGAGGTGCTCCGTTTTTGTCCATATGGTTCCATTTTTGCAGCAGGTAACTGCAGGTATCAAAACAGATTACAGATATATATGTCCCTTATTCATCTATTTTTCCAAAGCATTCGACAAAGAACGATCACAACCCAACTATCTATATATAAATAGGCAAAGACAAAACGATTAGGTACCATTTTCTCCTCTGTCTCTCAACCGATTTTCTTCATTTTTGTTTTGTTTAGTAGCTACTGGCAACCTTCACTGCAGAATGCTAATATTAATTTATAATATTGGTTCATTCATTATATAAAATATAATAAAAATTAATTATTTACGTCCATCTGTCAACCCCAAATAACTGACATTGCCGCCGGCGGCAGACGGTCAAAACACAAAACATTGAGTAATTATATTTGGACAGAGCGATCGTTAGATGCTATTATACACTTAGAGCATGTACTTCTGGAAGTGGCATGCAAGCGTTGTAATTGTTCATTGGTAAAATAGTCAATGTACTAGATCAGTATTGATTTTTCGGACGCGTTGCAGTAACTTTCGTATTAAATATTCTGTTTTTAATGTGAATATAATTATTTGATTAATGTATTATTATCACAACCTTCCCGAAAGTGTTGTATAAAAAATTGCCAGACAGCGGTCAATAGAGAATTCATTAAATATTTAAGTTCTCCTAGGGTTGTTGGTCCTCTCTTTTCTTTAATATTCCTGAACTTTATTGAAACCGCAAATGATGAAAACTATTAGGTTGCAAAGAACAGCCAGCGAGATCGCAGGACATAAGACCCTTTGATTATTTTCTGTAGGGATATTTTAAACTAAAAGTTTATATTGAATAACCAACGACAGCTTAAGATATGAAAATGAGGATAAAGAATGTTTTTGTAATTATCACTCAAGAAATCATAATCAGGTTTCACAATTCTTCTCGCCGAATAAAACATATTTGGGTTTAACAAGGAGATCACCATGTTAAACTTTTACTTAGTAGTTATGTTGTTATGTATTATTTATTTATTTTAGAATTTGTTATTAGGAAGGTTATTGGTAGTTATTGTTCATTTATTTGACTGTTTTATAAAGATTTATATTGAACCATGTTTGTTTTCCATGGCCAACTTTACTTCTGAGTCTGGGACAAAACTCCATAGTAATATGGAATTGAGTATTAAAAGGAAAGTTTAAGAAATAGATATAAATAATCTATTAAAACATTGGAAAGATAATGAAAGTTCCCATTAGATGAAATGGAAATTAAACTCTACGTCCTTCAACAATATTTTATGAATAATAAAAAATTTCACAAAAATCATGAATCATTTTGATTCCTTGGGTTTTAAAGAAACTATTAGAGATAAATACACATATAACCTTATTTCAAACGAAATTAAATTAAATGACATCAGATAATGTGAAATAAAATTTTAAAAAAATCATGTCCATGGTTAAACTTTTCAAAATTGGAGTGACGATATTTGGCACAATAAAAAGAGTTTATCATTATCTAGTTCTTGGGGTATAGAGGGTGGTCAATAGTTTCCCCCTATGATACTAAAGAGCTTAATATTCACCTGTTTCTAAATGTCAATATTTTGACAAAATATTGAATAACTCCCAAACGGGAGTAACATGTATGATGAATAAAGTCTTAGTACAACTGAATCTGCTTTTTCGGGATTTGGACCGCCTCATTTTTTCGAATTAGTTTATTCATCACCTAAACCGGCAAATAAACAAAGTTTTCCGACGTTTCGCCCACATTTATAAACGGCTTTTTCAACGATGAGAAAAAACATAACAAATGTTACTTACTTTGCGACGATTCCATTCATTTAGTATTTTCTTCACAAACACGCTTTAAACTTCACTTTGGTTAAACTTGTCACACTGGTGTACAAATTGTTAATGACTAGTAGGTAAGAAGAAATAATAATTGCCCCCTGGAAATTTTTAGGTAAAAGAATGTTGGGGGGCACTTAATAGGATTATTTTGTGATTGTGATATTTTTGAATACGTTCCTGGAATTTTATTAGTAGGTAATGTAAGTGATTTATTTTGTTGACGAGATTTTTGTTGAAATGTTAATGGGGAAAGTTCAAAATCTTTATTTCGGTTGAAATTCTTGGAGTTTTTGGCGATTTCAACAGCCTCACGGAATTTTCTGGTGAAATGTTGCGGAGATTTGGCCACGACAGAGGAGCTGTCGAAGAGGATTTTGTGGCGCATTTCGTGATGATATTCAGGTACAGCAGGTTTGAAAGCAAGCCCGTTTTCAAACAACGTTTGTGCTCACATAGGCGAGTATTTATAAATCAACCTCTTTCACCGATGTATACTGACCGACACGACCATGTAATGAAATAAACACCCTTAAATGAAATAGGATTTTGTTTATCCTTTGGAGAGGGTAACATTTTTAAGATTATAAATAGTGGTTTGTAGACTGTTTTCACCTCTTGCTTATACAGAAGCTTCCCAATCCTACCCGTGACCTTGCTGATATATGGCAAATGTGCTACTGATTTACTAGGTAACAATTCTTTCTTAGGAAGGGGATTTTGGTGACGAGAAATGGACTTGCGAATCTCTTGTTTACTGTACCCGTTGTTTAGTAGGCTACTCTCTACCCACGCTAATTCCCTTCTCAAACTTTTGAGTTCGGAAATAGATATAGCTCGATGCACCAGGGAGTTCACGACTGACCATTTTTGAGATGGATGATGATGGGACAGGGCGTGCAGATATCTGTTAGTATTTGTTAGTTTTCTGTATACAGAGTAACCTAGGCGACCATTTGGCAATTGTGAAACCAACAGGTCTAAGAAGGGCAGGGACCCATTGGACTCAATTTCAAAATAAATAATACATGCAAACTTCTGGTACCCCCATGGGCTAGCCGCTATCACCCGTAGTGGCAAATATCTTTATGGAAGCCTTTGAAGCAGTGGCTTTGGAGTCTTCAAGCTACAAAACCAAAATTTGGTTGGGATATTTTGATGACACTTTTGTCATCTGGCCACATGGACAATAGGCTCTCGAATTGTTCTTTAACCACATTAATATCCAACATTCAAACATCTGATTCACAATGGAAATTGAGTCCAATGGATCCCTGCCCTTCCTAGACGTGTTGGTTTCACCGTTGTCAAATGGTCGCCTGGGCCACTCTGTAAACAAAAAACCAACACATACCGACTTATATCTGCACGCCCGGTCCCATCGTCATCCATTTCAGAAACGGTCAGTCGTGAACTCCAATCCAAAAGTTTGAGAAGGGAATTAGCTTGAGTGGAGGGTAGCCTACTAAACACAGGCTACAGTAAACGAGAGATTTGCAATTCCATTTCTCGTCACCAAAGTCCCCTTCCTAAGGCAGAATTATTACCTAGTAAATCAGTAGCATATTTGCCATATATCAGCAAGGTCACGGATAGGATTGGGAAGCTTCTCCATAAGCACGAGGTGAAAACAGTCTACAAACCACTATCCACAATCTCACAAATGTTACCCTCTCCAAAGGATAAACAAAATCCTCTTTCATCCAAGGGTGTTTATTCCATTCCATGCTCGTGTGAGTATACATCGGTGAAACAGGTCGATCTATAAACACTCGTCTATGTGAGCACAAACGTTGTTTGAAAAGGGGCTTGCTTTCAAACTCTACTGTAGCTGAACATCATAACGACACGGGCCACCAAATCCTCTTCGATAGCTCCTCTGTTATGGCCAAATCTCCGCATTATTTCACCAGAAAATTCCGTGAGGCCGTTGAAATCGCCAAAAATCCCAAGAATTTCAACCGAAACAAAGGTCACTTACATTACCTACTAATAAAATATCATCACAATCATAAAACAATCCAAGTGCCCCCTACCCTTCTTTTACCTAAAAATTGTGAGAAGCCAATTATTATTTCTTTGTACTTATTTACATTTACAATTTGTTTAACAAAAGTGAAGTTTAAAGTGTCGCCGCAAGGTAAGTAACATTTGCTTTGTTTTTTCTCATCCTTGAAAAAGCCCCTTATACGTGTGAGCGAAACGTCGGAAAACTTTGTTTATATGCCGGTTTAGGTTTATAAAAAAATTAATTCGAAAAAATGACGCGTTCCAAATCCCGAAAAAGCAGAATCAGATATTAATCTGACCGCGAAAACCTACGGTCTCTTAGAACAACTGACAGAGGAATCCAAATAATATACAGGGTGTTCCATTTAAAAAATGTAACTTCTGAATTTGTCTCGGATTTCCAATGAAAGTATTTTTAGTTTGCGTCTCTTACTAACCCTCACCCTCACCTGCCTGTAGATTTTTAAAATATATGTCAGTATAGGCTCAATCTTCCATCCACAAACTATTGATACACCTGGTATGTTAACCACAGTTCGATTTTTTTAAAATAACTGTAAAATACAATGCAAAATAATCCAAAAATATCGAAATGGGTTAAACATGTAATTCTGAAAACATATATTATATGTTTTCAAGATTTAATTTCTTTCCCTTTAGTTGAGTTAACAAAAGACGCTGCCTGGAAACAATTTATATTATTTGCCCGAATCCCGAAGTGTAGTAATTAAAATATGTATTCGTTATTAATTTTTTAACTCTAAAACAATCTATATGATAATTGAACACTGAATTATAAACCGAAAACATGAACGATCTTTTGTACCTTAATTGAAATATTTTTCCGCTTGCCCACAGATGCACGGACTCAGGAGGCTAATGCAGGGGGACTCCAAACATCCTAAAGCGCCCTTAGGAAACAATTTCAGACCACCGCAGCCGCTCCATCATCGACCGGTTCGAACAAATATTGACTTTAATGTTAAACACCGAACTGAAGTAAGTATCTGCTGGGGAATGACAACACCCTTATTTTAGTCCATTTATTCTTTCCAAACACACGGGTTAGTTCAATATTAATATTGAGGGACGTGAACACGTTCCAATAAAGGTGACAATATAAGAAATTTCGCCCCGTTTAGGTCAACCTTAATTGCTTCCTTTCCAGGAATATTTTATTTAAGAGCAGACGGTATTAAGGTGTTGAATTATTCAATCATTTTCAACAGTATAACGGGTGTTTCATGACGAGCTTGCAGTCTCTGTATTACTACAAATTTTCTGTGTGCTCAAAACAAGTTTTCACACTTTATATAAACGTCTTTATTTGCATCAAACATAAATCATAATACGTTCGACTTATCCAAATACATCAACAACAATTATTCATACCCGAACAGATGATCGCTACGATGCTATCTACCGAAATTGTCTCCTGTCATCAGTCAACCGTTCATATGTACCCTCATATTTGTTCTCGATATTTCTCCCTCTGCTTCTGGTACACCAACGTGTATAATTCCAGACTAGATTCAAAATTGGTTTTACCATCAATGGTATTTTTGGGAAACACCTCTCTTTGCCGGCGTAGTTTATTTGAATGGGTTTTGCAGTTTATTTACTCGCAAGATTAGTTTTTATTGATGATAAATAATTTCTTGAAATGTTCCTATTTTGGCAGCTTGAAATAATAGTATATGGAAACTACTCAAACATTTTGACAGTCGTGAGTGACACTTCAAGTTATACTGGAATTGAAAAGCAACTCTGCTATTTTAAATAGCTTCTTCTGACACTCATTCAAGATATTTTTGCCGTGGTGAAAAATGCTATTAATTTCTAACATACAGGGTGATTTGTGCCTAATTTTTGTTTAAATAAAACCATTGAGTTTCGAAATGCAATTCAAATTTGAAAGCCCGGTCTACAACATGGTGTTTTTAAATTTTACTTCTGACCTGGCCATCACCACCAACATCATTACTTTTAAATATGGAGCTGGAATTTTTATTCGTAATTTTGAGAGGAAATTTAATTTACGACACAACCCACATTACTACTCGAAAAATCCATCATCGAATAATTCGTATGATCAGATGGCCTAAAGTTCCCAGTCTAGTTCTATACAGCCCATATTTAGTAAAGCCCCATATAGAGAAATCTATTGGGATAATATCTGGTACTAGCGCTGGCCAATTTATAAGCCCTCTATAGAGAAAGGGTAATGATTTTAACACCCTATGTATGTATCATCTTCATCATCATCATATGCAGTTATATTCAACTAATTTTTCATGGAGTAGCCTCCCTGGTGAACTGGAAGATTGCAGAGGGACTTAGAAAGCTGTGGAAATAGAGAACTTAAGGTCTTGAAAAGAAACGAAGGAGAAGAGCTTTAGATCTTTGCGAAGGACTGAAGAACTGTACAAAAGAAATTTTATTTATTATTACACTATCCAACGGTATCAAGACCAATTATATGACAGTGACAAAACATAGAAATATAAAAAGTAAGGACAATTCGTTGCTAAACAACACCATATTAATAGAAAAGGTGATTACTTTTTTTTATTACACGTATGGAGGAATTAAAAATGTTTAATTTTACAGAGTTACAGCATTCGCACACAGAATAGAGAGGTGAAAACTTTAAATAATTAGTTCCTGGTTTTGGTCAATAAAATGCATTATCAGTACGCGAGCTTGTTCGAGGAACAAGCAAAGGTAACTGATGTAAAATATCATTGCAATCTATTTGGGTTCTAAACAACTTGCTTAGAAAGACAACTGAGTGAACTCTCCTCCGATCGTGCAGACTAAGAAGCGAGAATCTCTTCAGTAGCTCAGATTGAGGAAAACCTATTGGAGGATATGAACCGTCAATTTTAATAGCTAGAAATTTCAAAAATCGCCTCTGAATATTTTCGACCATCTCACTGTACTATTATACCCTGGGTGCAAAGCAGCGTATTCAAGCCGTGATTTCACAAAGGTGTTGTAAAGTAAAATCAGAGTGCTTGCGTCTGAAAAGCACTCAGAGTTTCGAATTATAAAACCAAGACTTTTATAAGCTGCTTGTACAGTACTTCCAACATGCCAATTAAAATTTAATTTAATATTTTTCGGTCTTGACAAGGATCTTCTAGTCTAACAAAATAGGAGTTTGACGTCTAGTAGTAAAAGTCATGGCGTGACACTTTGAGGCAACTAATGGCAGATCGTTTTTTTACACCAGGCATTCACAATGTCAAGACTTTTCTGTAGCCTAAAACAGTCATTTACTTTTCTATTACAGTATAGATTTTAATATCATCAGCATATAGCAGATATTGAACATAAACACCAACAATCTCATTTATAAACAAGACAAATAATAGTGGCCCCAATCCGGAGCCTTGAGGAACCCCCAATGACACAATTTCTGTTGACTTGAAACCACGGCTCTAAACGTACTGCCTTAAGTTTGTAAATTATGACAATATAATAAGTGAGGGAGATACACCAAAATGTTTTAGTTTGGCCAGCAAAATGCCGTGGTTAAGTCTATCGATGGCTTTTGAAAACTTCGTATAGACAACATCCATCCAACATAGAATTGAAGATAGGTCAACAAGTAGTCTTTTTGACTAACTGAATTGAAGAAGAAGAAATGAACTGAAGAACTGGTTCGAAGTACCGAGAAGAAGAATATATTTTTGTCAGTTTTTATCGGATGATGTCGATGAATTGGCCTTTTGAATAAACAAACGCGTAAAGAAATGTTTTAATGAAGAGAAAAGCCGAAGAGCTGATCAGAGAGACATAAATTCTTCAGGAAACAGATGTCGCTTCAGTACGTATCATAAACAAATATCGTGTCCATCTATTAGACTGTACCATATACCAAAATCAGTCTGTTGACCACGCAAATATGTGAATTATATTGTTTTATAAATAAAGACCTAGACAAAGCAAATAGCATTGTGTGAATATGACCTCAATCGGTCAAGTGGTTCAGAAGTTACACGAGAACTAACAGACACACCATGTATTTAGGTTTTCACAAAAGTTTTTAGACTCACTTTAAACATTACTAGTTTATAAGTTGTATCTGAAGGTTTGAATTTCCCAATAAGGCTAAAAACTATTTTAGTCGGAAAAATTATGTCTCAAACTGAGAGAGAGTTCTGGCTGGTCTGTCAGATATTGAGGCTGAAGATACTCACCCAGATACTGCAAGGGTGATCTTCATATTGTTACGAGAATTCATCCGATATCTGGAGCAAACGGCATTTTTCTGATACTTCTGGGAATATGAAATGTTTTGTCTCTCAACCGAGGCTGGCGGCTGCCGTTACTGGGAATTCATCGAATTCCCTTGAAGCTTCGAGAACACATGAAGGAAGTTTCCCGATCGCTCGTTGACCTTCTAGACAACTCCGAGAATAATATATAAATACGGAGCGCGGACAGAAGCATTCATTCTGTATTCGATGGTCGTATAGTTAAGTAGATATAAATTGTAAATAGTTCTGTGAATATAAATTGTGTTAATGTAGTGGAAATAAATTAGAGTGAGTTGGACTGAATAAATCCAAAAACTGAACTGAACCCAAGTGTTAAAATTAAAACAATACATTGGTGTCAGGGGCAAGGTATATTTGTGAAACTCTGCAAGTGGAAAATAAATAGACCAGCGATGTTTAAGGCAATGAATTTGGACCAATTGAAAGTGACAGATTTAAAAAAAGAACTGGAGGAAAGAGATTTAGAATTTAGTGGGAAAAAAAGTGAATTAATAAAACGGCTACGAAATGTCCTAATAAATGAAGGTAACGATCCCGATACTTATTTGTTTGAAGTTTCTGCTAATGGAGACATGAGTATATTGAGTATGCCATTAAAACAAATGGAAAATTTAATGAAGAGAAAAGCTGATCGGAGACACTTAAGGTCTTCTGGGAACAGATGAAGAGCTTAAGGTCTTTTTGTGGGAAGAATTGTTTCGAAGGAATGAGAAGGTGAAGAATAGTTTTACAATTTTTACGTAGGATATGATGCATACCTTACCACACTGCCTCAGTGCGGCTTGGTAAGGGGCAAATGTCAGTTTCCTTGTTTTTTTGCCATTTACATCAGAGACGACTGTACCCCCCCCCCCCCCGGAATTGTGACACTTTTTTTATTAATGGAAAATACCTTGACTTGGCTAGGATACCATCCCGGGTCAAGATCTCTTTATCAGGCTCCAACTTTTATACAATTGTGTGAGCTATGTATGTATAGATTTTCCATCTTAGCGTCCCTTCTAGTGAACCGATTTTAACAATTGACATGTCTATCGATTCGTCTTTATTGTGCAATGGTTATAGGTACAAATTAATTGTAGCTCTTGGAAAAACTTATTATAATTTTAGCGGTCGAGATTGGTGTTCATTAGAAGATGGTATATGATACATTTAAATAGTTAATTATACTAAGAGTTTAATATTTTTTATTATTTCATGCAATTATAGCGTCCCAGTATGTGTGTGTATAAAAAAATCAATCAAATAATCAGTCTGTTAATGCAATACTTTACGTCATATCTTCGGTTGGTAATTGTAATATTTACATCACTGATGCGCAACAAAATTTTATCATTGATATTGGTTATTTTTTCAATATTTTTTTTGTGAAGAATTATGAGAAAGTGGGCGGATAAAAAAGAAATGCTTAGTATTTGTACGTGCTACTATAATATGGCTGAGCTTAACAGATTTATGAGCAATCAAGAATTGTGAATTTTAGAGTAAGAAAACAGTCAGTTTGTTGAACCTAATAGATGTCGGTGATATCTACCGTCTAGTGAGTAATTTAAGTATATGAAGGCATACTATGCCATAGCACATACCACACTCTTGATACAGATATATATCCACATATTTAGAACTATATCATTCAACGTATGACGGCCGTGTCGAACCAGGAGTTCTCGTCAGATACGCTTCCTTGAATGACAACTTCTAAAGTGAAATACTTGGATGTAATACACAACTGTAAGACCTATGTTATGGCATAGTATGCCTTTATTAACTTAAATTACTCACTAGACGGTAGATGTCACCGACATCTATTAGGTTCAATACACTGACTGTTGTCCTACTGTTGTATATTACTTCCAAGTATTTCACTTTAGAACTTTAGAAATTTTAGGGAACAGGATATATGATATATTAGGTAATGAAATATCTTGGGGAATTAGCATTATATAAAAATAGGAAAAAGAATGTAGGGAATTAAAATAGAATTAGAGGGTACGAGTAAGGAAATTTCTGTAATTTTAGCTCTAATAATAGAGATATCTTAATGTTGTAGGTAGAACTTGTCATTCAAGGAAGCGTATCTGACGAGAACTCCTGGTTTGAAACGGCCGTCATACGTTGAATGATATATTCTAAGTATGTGGATATATATCTGTATATATTTAATTTCATAGTATTTAATCGATGCGGTAATCAATACGTCGGCATGTTTTTTGTATGCATGTTCGGTGATTACTCCAAAACGACTTGAGCAGATTTGATAATTCAAACTGCATTATTTTAAACAAAAATTTGTCTTCTATCAGACAACCAGAAAAAATAGTTATTCAATGACTTTTCATTGATTGCTTTAAAACGGTTCAAACAATTTGAATATTTTAATACAAAGATATATTCCGAATTGATTCTATATTTTCTCTATAATTACAAACATATCGTATTTTGTTAAACTTAATATTTTTCAAAAACATAACATACCAGCAGTCATCAGTTTTTGGTAAAAAAATATTTTAAATAACTTGTATGAAGAAAGTTCTTTTCTTCAACCTGTAGGACCGAAGATATAAATAAAAAAAATGTTTAAAAAAAAAAATTAATTACGACATGACGCACATAGACTGAAAAACATTTTAAGTCTTCATTCTGCATGACATTTTACTAATTCGTTCAAGCTAGGAATAGGCCGCTGTGATCCTGGATTTTATTACTTAATTTTAAAATTTAAAATTTGTTTAAATCAAATTTTAATTCCGAATTAATAATTACAAAAGTTATTATCAAATAAACTCATATTTTATATTCGCATGCAATTATATGTTTGTTGACAACATCAACAAGAATAAATCATTTTTATTCATATCAAACAGTAATTGGATTCATGATGACTAGTTCAATAATATTCATACATGTACGTAATTTCCCAATAAATTCCAAAAAATTTTAATTTCACAGTTCCACTAACACTGGGTATCAAAAACGCGAACGGTCCGTAGGAAATAAATAATTATTTTTGTGAGTTCCATAATTTTTTTCGTAATCAAATTGAACAAAAGCAACAAAACATGTACTGTACGAGACATTTACAAATGTCCCGCCATAATATTCGGCCGCAATTATTAGATTACTGAATCAACACGATTGGGGAATTATTGACACATTTTGATAAATTATTCACAATATCTGTCCGTAGCTGCTTTCACTATTTGTATTGAAATTAACTGATAAATTGTAGCTGGAATTGTAAATTCGGGCACATTCCACAAGCGAGCAAACATGCTGAATTAGATAATATAATAATTAACTGTTAAACATCCCTAACAAGTTAATGTCGATAAAAGATTTCCACACGTGTTAATGCAGCTCGGGAACGCGTTGAATATTTAAAAAAATAAAAGCTTTCGTTGTGAAAAGTTCACTTCACCAATAATTCAAGTTATGTATGTTGCATTGGTAAATTAGTAATATTTTATGTATTAAAAAAATTGATAATTAACTAACTCAACTAACTGTAACAGAGAACTAAAATCCAAATAAAACATTTAAAAGAAACTTCCACCTATAACTAAAAAGTTGAAAATAATTATGAGAAAATACAACTCTAGCAAATAAATAACACATTCAATGTTGTTAGGTACCTACCCAGAAGGTAATAAATGTAAACATTCAGTACAAATTAATTACCTACCAACCTAGTATATTTTTGAACTTGGTGCCAAGTAAATCCAAAATCCTGCATTGCGTACTTATCTACTACTTAATCAAACTTATTTGTTGCATGGCACCGACTTCAAAATTATACTAGATTGGTAGGTAATTAATTTGCACAGAATGAGCATCTTTTAATGTTTACATTTTTTACTTCCTGGGTAGGTACCTAACAACATTGAATGTGTTATTTATTTGCTACAGTTTTATTTTCTTATAATTATTTTCAACAAATAACAATATTTTTATGTTTTGTTTTCAACTTTTTAGTTTTTTTGAATCCAGGTAGTTTTTATTCTCTATTTTTTATTTTGTATGTATATTGTATAACCTTAATAGGCAGGATCAGGTAACATCGAAAGCCCCAACATTACACAATGGTACATTTTCATTTAAATTGACATATAAATGTTTACGAATAAAATTTACTAGTACTCGTTGACTTAATAAGCCCAAAATATATGTATACCTAATGGACCACGCCATGTAACCTTTTTTCAACTTTTTTGACAACCCTGTACAACTATAGATAATTCCACTCCACTCTATGTTCCAACCATCCTGTACATACGACTGCCCACGAACAAGCATAAATTGGTTAGCTGCCTTCTGTAAGCTATAGGACGGAGTAGAATCCATCCCATATTTACAGATTCAAATCCGTCCTATATTTCAACCATAGTATATAACTCCTTGTGGGCTACCCCATAAATTATTTCATTTTTTATATTATCACCCTGTGTAACATTAATTCCTCTCCACACTTTATGCAACTTCTTATGGGCTATGAAATAAATAATTTTTTAATCACACTATATAAATATAATTCAACTCCAGCATATATTTCAACCATCCTGTATATGATTTGTTTACGTCAACATCATATAAAAGTTTTTTAATCACCCTATATAATTTTAATTCCACATTTTCTTCAACATTTTTATACCACCAAACGTCCACTCCACCCTAAATTCCAACTATCTCGTATATACGGCTGCCTATGGACCACTATCATTCTACTCCGTTCTATATTTCAATCATATAAATGCAATTCCTTCTATCACTTTACTTTGTAATTTTGTTTGCTATAACTAAACACCTTGTGTATAAACGCACCAAATAGCACTTTAGGATTTGACATGGATTGTCACTGAATTTTCTATTAGGCCGAGAGAATATGACACCAAAAGCACCGTCTTGGCAAAATGGAAAAATTTTCATTTAAATAGATATTTGCCTGGTTTACAAACAAAACGAGCTTGGTACTCATTGATTTGAGGAGTCGAAAATACTATGGTTTACTACCTATATGCTAGAGATGTAAATAAAACATTTTTAAATTTGCAATTAAAACTTCCTACAATTGCCGCACTATTACTTTGGAATTAAAATATATATGAAACGTTAAAAAACTATATACATCCATCAGGAGTTTTGGAAAAATCGACCAGTATGTTAGAGATATTGGTCGATTTCCATGCACGCATGTGTTCATTCACAAATTTCATCACTTTACCAATAGAATTCTTTTCCAAAATTTTAAATTTCATCAATCCGGATATATATTCTATTAAACGGGACCATATTCATTCAAAAACGGTTCACCACAGGAGAAGAAATCAGGTAACATACATACAAAAAAAAATACGCGACGAATTGATAACCTCCTCCTTTTGGAAGTCGGTTAAAATTAGTTATGAAACAACACAACAATTCAATGATAAATTACCAGCTCTTAGGCTTCTTCGCCTAACTGATGACACCCAGGAAGGTCGAAAGCTATAGTGGGATCTTTTACCAAACTCACTTAGTGTTACGTTTGACAAAGCAAAGTGTGAAACTCCTTTGGGATTCGAAAATCTCCGCAAAGTTCGCGGCGCGTTGACCCTTTGGACACACAAAGCAAAGTCTTTCTACACAAAGAAAGCAAGGTTACCAAAACACAAGGTTAAGGTGAATCCTGTTGACCCAGTTTACTCGCTTAGTGTTACGTTTGACAAAGCAAAGTATGAGACTCCTTTGGGATTCGCAAATATCCGCAAAGTTCGCAATTTTTATGTTGTATAATTCAGATTCCTGTTAATTTTTTGTTAATACTAATTAGTGACAAGCCAAATTTCTTCTGATATAAAGGTAGGTACTTGTTGATCTTTTATTGAAACATTTACAAATTAAAAAATCGCTTGCGATAGCATTCGCATTTAGCGTAATATTATGATTACTCCGTCATTATCATCTGTGGCTAAATGTGAGTGTAGGTATTCCATTTTGCTAAATTTATTACATAAATTCATATTATGCAAGAAATATAAATACGTGTCTGCTGAAAATTAAAATTTGCTTTAAGATTATTTATTATAAGAATATAGTACCACCCCTTAGCAATTTTTCGAATGGACTCTTCCAAATTTTTTTTTTACGGAATGGCCCAATAATTTCAATACTTGTATGTATTTATAGTTTAACGTTTGAAAAAGTGATATGAGGAGTCTCTAGACCAATTCTTCTACTTTACAATGGTGGTTTATTCATAATGATAGGGTCATCCGGTAAGGTAATATGGCCGTTCAAAAAAATATGCCTTCCATAGCATTGACTGAAATTTTGCAAAAACTATTGGGGCTACAGTATTTATTTTTAGAACATGAATGAAAAAACAAATGTTTAGCGATTTTTTCGCTGTTTGTTTTTGTTATAAAACAAAAACGCATTAATAAAAAATGTTGAATTCTATGTGAATTAGTCAAATTTTATCATTAGAACCCGTTGATGTCGGTTTTGTTCCACTATTAATTTTGTGATGTAATTTCGTAAATGACCTGAGCTACTAATATTTAGAAAAATATTAGGGAATATAGGGCCTACCTCATATTTACTAGAAAAATAAGGTCTCGTTATGAGGAAAAAACTACTGACTGACAAAGAAATCAAAACACCCAGAGGGAGATGTTTAAATTTAATATTGCTTTGGTAAAACATAGATGTTATATTAATAAGAAGTAAATGGTTATAATTTGGATAAACAATACCAAGGACTTGAAACAACTTTTATTATTGAGTTTCCTAATAATGTGTTTGTTTACCGGCAGTTTGTTTACATAGTGAGGATACCTGGGTTGGAACAAATTCCTTTGAAATTCAGGTTTTGTCTTTTTGAGAAAACGCTGGGTCACGGCGTTTTTTTTAGACTGTGGTTTTTGTGAGATAAACTCATTTACATACAGGGAGGGCCAGAAATAAATTACGAACATCAACTTCATTTTTTCAACTGGAAACATTTGTTTTTTATTTGATTTTTGAATTCTGCGTTGATTTCTAAGTATTTTTCATGTACAATATCCTATACTGAAAATTAACAGATATAAAAAAAAATCATTTCAATTAAGGGAGACGGATTAGTATCAGTTTGATCATTTAAGACATTCGGAAAATTTTTGTTTTTGTTGATTTCGAGGGATTCAAGAAGATATAATTTTTTTCCTTTGTTTTGTAAATGTAAAAATTTTGAGGTATATGGTTTTCTTTTAATAAGTGGTCTGCAAATGTAGATTTGTTATGTTGTTCAAAAGCTTTAGTGTTAGATTTTCCAGTGAGACGAATATAGAAGTTGGGGCAAGTCCCACAGTTCAATCTATAGACATCCGAATTTTTGTCAATGTTATCTTTGTTATTTTTTATATGTTTAGATAAATTCTTGTTTGTTGAAAAGGCTGTATGTATGTTCCTGTTCTGGAAGCATTGGGAGATTTTTTGTGAGGAGGCTCCATTGAATGCGAGAGTATGGTAAAATTTAGGTATGGGATTGAGGTCAGTGGTATAGACTTCTTTTATAGAAATTTTCTTAAATTTTCTATTTAATAAGTTGTTAATAAGTTGAGTGGTGCATCCATTGTTGACAGCAATAAGTTTGCTTCTTTCCGGTTCATTGTCAAAGTCGGTTTTGTGGCGTGGTATTGTCAAGAGTCTGTTGTATGGAGTGGTGTGAACTTTTGTTGATGGCAAGGTCCGAGTGTGACGGTTTATGATAAATGACGAAAGTGTGTTTGTTGTCTTGTCTTTTAATTGTTAGCTGTAGGAAATTTAGTGTGTTATCTGTTTCTGTTTCGAGTGTCAATTTTATGTTGGGGTACAGTTGGTTTAAGTAGTTGTGTAGTAACGGTAATTGTCGATGTGTACCCGTAAAACAATTAATGATATCATCGACGTATCGGTACCAATACAGGATTTTGTTACTGAGATCGTGTTTGAAAATTGGCGTTTCTAAATGGCCCATAAATATTTCGGATAGAAGGGCACTTAAAGGGTTGCTCAAATTTTACCTGTTTATATATAATTTCCACAGCTTTATCTCAAGACGATCATGAATAAGAGTCATTACACACATTTGCTAGAACCCGTTTGTGAAAAAATCAGATCTAGCCCACATTTTGCTTGGAATTTATTCTTTTGTTTGGAATATATCCATTAACAAATTTCAGTAATATTTCAATGACCAGTTCTAACATGTATTTGTAATTTGTGTATTATTATTTCTATACCATTAACATTTCATTATATGACTGGTCAGCTTTATTTGTTCTCATTAGTTAGCTTTGATATAAACTGATAAATTTAACTATTATTGTAATTCAGGCAATCCTCATACGAGTCAACATCCTGAAGTAAGTACAGTAAAAATGTTCCCTCAACAAGTTAACACCGGTAAAATATTTTCACACGTTTTAATGCAGATTGCTAGGGATAACCTTTTGGAAAGCACTGAATTATTTACAGATTAAAAGCTTTCATTGTGAAGTGTTGATTTCGCGATAGCAGCTTTAGTTAAAACACCTTTGCTGTCGCATTGATTTTGACAAAAATGAACGAACATACATCGTAGTTTTTTTTAATATTTTTTGACCTTCAAAAAGGCTTGTTAGATTTGGTGCCAAGAACATTTTTATATACAAAAGAATTGCCACTACCCGGTTATTTATACCACTTTTATAATCTACGATAAAATTCAATGTAGCTAAATTTGATAACATTATATATATATATATATATATATATATATATATATATATATATATATATATATATATATAATCTAAAGGGATCCAGTTGAAAATAATTTCAATTATTTTGAAAATGTTGACATATGCAGTCCTCCATAGTATTTTTTGCAAACAAAGAGGACGAGATCAAAGATTACCAGAACTTGCCCGAATATAACTTTAGGCTTCCTTTAGAAACTGTTTAAAAAAATTATATATAACCAGACAGAAATTTTAGTTTTTCCAAGTTTATACAAAATCGTTTAAATTAGATCAGTGGTTGTAAGCATAAATTCCCCCCTATCTTACCGTAGAATCAACTGGCGTTGAGGAAACAAGAGGTTGCTATTTGAAAAAAAAAATAGGTACAAAATTATCGATTATTGATTACCGATTTCTGAGTATATCGTATAATTTCTTTGAATTGTTGCTAAAGATTTAGAAAGCTTTAAATTTTATTTGGCCAAATTGACCTGGCTCTCTTTTTCCAAAAAAATATTTTTTTTTGTTTGGGGCTGCATCAGTAAAAATTTTCAAAAAACTGGAACTTTTCAGACATATGATGTTTTCAATAATTCCATTTTAAAAAACAGTCCATTTTCGGTAGAACAGTAAGTCGTAGACAACTGAAAATATTTTACCTGATACCAGCTCCTCAAAAAACCCCTGAATTCCAATTTCTAGATTAAAATACACCAAGTAGTTTTCCATATACATATCAACATTGCTGATCATGATACACCCTGTACATAAATAAATGAGATTTTTGTTGGGCATTGGATAACATTATTTCATAACTGATTTGACTGCCACAAGGTATGTTTTTTAAATCTATATCAATATAAACTGGTTGGCAACCGATAAATAAATTTCTTCGTTTAAATTGTTGCTAAACCTTCGATCCCAAAATAGACTCGATGAAGAACTGCCGTTAGCAAGTTAAACGTTTTTTTAAACCAGATTTATTTCATCATTTTGGTATATCTGTCTGCATAAGATTGAGCATTAAATGATTTTACATGTAAGGGCTCAATACACAAAACAATACAATATTTAATCCAAAAATAAACCTAAAAGTAAATGAATAACCAAAGGAATTATAACATCATGCCAAAGAAAAGAATTATTGTACAGGATATGGAAGTCTGAACCAAGTAATGAACAAGTAAAAACGCAGTACAAACAGTTTGTTAAACTACTTGAGAAAGTAATATATGAGGCTAAGTTAATGCATAATAAGGAGCAAGTTGAAATGTGTCATGATAACAATAAAAAATTGTGGAGAATAATAAACAATAAGTTAGGAAACAAGAGTAGGAATGAAAAAGCTGTTAAGCACATAATGGATAATGGTATGAACAAAATAACTAATAAAACAGGAATTGTCAACTCTCTAACTGAAAGTGGAATTAAGTTATGTGGAAAAATACAGCAACCATCTAACAGTAAATTAAGACTACTAACAAGAAATCCTAAATCTAGATTTCTTTATCCTACCACAAATAATGAAATAAATACACAAATTAAAATTTAAAAATGGGAGTGTCGACAATACAAATGCCAAAACTATTAAAATATCAACAGAGTATTTAATTGAACCAATTGTAAATATTATTAATTTGACTATTAATTTATCTATCTGGCCAGATACTCTCAAAAAAGCAGATATTGTACCTATTTACAAAAGTGGTGAGAGATACCTTCCATATAAGTATAGACCCATCTCCATGATATCAAATTTGGGAAACATTTCTGAAAAAGTCATTTACAACCGACTGATTGGATTTATAAACAAATGTAAAATCATTGCAACTAACCAATTTGGCATCATAAAAAATAAGGGAACAAGAGATGATTTATTTGATAACCAATTTGATAATAGAAAACCTAGATAAGAGCCAGTCAATAGCAATTACGTTTCTTGATTTAGCAAGGGCCTTCGATACAGTCAACCATAAAATTTTACTTGATAAATTGGAGAGATATGGAGTTAGAGGGGGGAGCTAATAAACTTTTAACGAGTTACTTAGAAAATAGGCAATAAGGTAAATGTAGATTATAGTAATTTTTTGACCGCCAAAACAGGAGTTCCTCAGGGAACAATTTTGGGGCCACTATTTTTTTATTTTATATATTAATGACATCTTGGTGGATATGCATTTCAATATAACATCGTATGCAGATCATACTGCCGTTATCTCAACGGAGAACTCTTGGGAAGGAGTTCAAATGAAAATGAACGAGTTATCTCAATCACATTGCTGACTGGCTTATGTTAAACAAACTGTCCGTAAATACGAAGAAAACCATATGTATTACCTTTGGGAATTATTCTGATAGTGTCCTTGATATATTTAGTATATAAATAAAAAGTAGTAATATTACTAGAGTACAAAATTGTAAAAATTTTGGGATTATTTTCGATCAGAATTTAAAATATGCAATATGTTATTAACAAAACCAAATAACTTGTTTTCATTTATGTCAAATTATTTAGAGTAATGAACTGTGAATTTCTTCCAATGATATATTACGTCCTATTTAATAGCATAATTAATTATAGAATAATAGCCTGGAGAAGGGCCTACACGAACTTTAGAATATTGTTAGAAAACGTCTAAATCAGAATTTTAAAAGTAATAAATAATAACAAACTTGTACTTATGGCTAATCCACTAAATATAAAACAGCTTTTTAACTTTGAATCACTTATGTACTATTATAATAATCTAAAGGATAAATTTAAACAATCGACAAGTTTAACCAGAAATAAAGACTTACAAATGCCTATCATCAAAAAAACAATAAGTAATAAAAGTAGCTCCATTGTAGCTATTGGACTTTTTAACAGCATGTCAAATGAGTTAAAAAACTGGAATAGCAATCACAAAAAAAACAATAAAAGAATGAATTTATAATAACAAGTAAGGATACATTTGTGAAAAAATTGTATGACTACACTAAATTTGACTTTTTTAATTTTGTTATTATTGTATTGTTGTATGTTTCTTAAATATTTTTATTGTTTTATGTTTCTTAAATATTTTTACAATACAACATGGATGTTGTCCAGAAAAAAGGGGTACTATTAAGTTTTGCATTAATTAGTATTCTATAAAAATTTTAAAAATGGCAGTGTTTTAGTATAGTAGTTTATATGTCTATATTTTTATGTTAGTATGTATGTTTAGTTTTACGTAATATGTCCATGTCCTACGCACAGGTTTCGTTACCTTTGTAGGATATGCAATGAATATTGTTCATAATGAAAGAAAACAGAATTTAACTTAGTTTTTATATCACTTTTTATTTTCTCTTTACTGTGTCTACTTTTGGCAAGAGGCTATGCCATTATCAAACAAGAGCGAACTGATGAATGAATTACAGATTGTTACCATTTATAGACAAATATACAATGGGTGTTACTTAAAATATAATGATGGATTATATTTATGATATGAAAATTACATTGTAAAAAGGTTATTAATTTTTTAGAATACAGACATACTAGTTAAAAACAACGGTGGATTAAACTATGACAGCCTGAAATTTTGGGAAAACCCACAAAGATATTATTTGAATACTTCGAAGAGGACACTTTTTTGCAACTCTACCTGGTCATTTAAGATTTAACTCGAGGATAAAGGGTGGTTAATACTCTTGAAAATTTAAACTGATTCTAAAATGGTGATTATCGGTTTAAAACAGTGTACTTGAATAATTTCTGATGTAAATGTAAAAACTGTTGCATTCCGAACATGAAAGCCTATAAACTCTATAATTTAAATATTTGTTAACTGTTTTGTGTTTGGCATTGAATAAAAGATTACTAAGTTTGTATTGTGATTTAAAACTGACTTGGATGTTGTGTATGGACAAAATTTTGGCAATTTTGTCGCTCCCGTTTCTAAAATATGTAAGGGAGACATATTTTGATCGCTTGTCCACAGCCGATACAGTGGGATAAATTAAACGTTCGACGATTTGTTGTTCTTTATGATAGATAAGTTGATTAATTATCTTTTGGTCATAGCCATTCTTACGGGCTATTAATTTAATATATTTAAGTTAAGTTATTCTCAGAGAGCGACAATGTGTAAGCTCTGTGAATCATGGATCTATACGCTGATGGTTTGTGAAGGATGAGAATGGAACTGTGATATTTGTAAAAGTGGGTTTCCTGTATATGTTGACTTCTATGGTATTATATAACATCAACATATACAGAAAACCCTCTTTTACGAATATCACAGTTCCATTCTCATCCTTCACCCCCTTCAGTCACAAACTATCAGCGTATAGATCCATGATTCACACAGCTTACACATTGCCTCTCTCTGAGAATAATTTAAAACATGAACTTAAAAATATTAAATTAATATCCCGTAACAATGGCTATGACCAAAAGATAATTAATAAACTTATCTATCACAAAGAACAACAAATAGTCCAACTTTCAGTTTTTCCCACTGTATCGGCTGGGGACAAGCCATCAAAATACGCGTCTCCCTTACACATTTTGAAAACGTGAGCGACAAAATTGCCAAAATTTTGTCCAAACACAACATCCAAGTCAGTTTTAAATCACACAAACTTAGTAATCTTTTATTCAATGCCAAAGACAAAACAGTTAACAAATATTTAAGTTCTAGAGTTTATAGGCTTTCATGTTCGGAATGCAACAGTTTTTACATTGGTATGACATGCAGAAATTTCAACTGCCCGCTACGATGAACATTTTCGTTCCTTTAGACATAACAAAACAAACTCATCATTTGCAAATCACTGCTTACAAACAGGTCATCTCTTCCCAAAATTAGAAGATACAAAAATTATTCACGTACACAGTTTTAAACCGTTCAAATTTTCAAGAGTATTAACGACCCTTTATCCTCGAGTTTAATCTTAAATGACCAGGTAGAGTTGCAAAAAAGTGTCCTCTTCGAAGTATTCAAATAATATATTTGTGGGTTTTCCCAAAATGTCAGGCTATCATACTTTAACCCACCGTTATTTTTAACTATTATGTCTGTATTCTAAAAATTTAATAACCTTTTTACAATGTAATAAAATAATACCTTCATGGGGTTTTTTTCAATTTTCATGTCATAAATATAATCCATCATTATACTTAAGTAACACCCATTGTATATTTGTGTATAAATTGTAACATTGTAACAATCTATAATTCACAGAGCGAGAAGACGAGCTCAAAGAACAAGGCAACCGGACGACAAGCGTAGAGCCAACGCATTGAATCGGGCAGTCACTGAAGCTCTAAGAACGCATTACAATGATCGATGGAATGGATACCTGGGGCAACTGGACCCGCAGAAACCAGGCTTCTGGAATCTGCAAAAAATCCTGAGAACGGACAGGCGTCCAGTACCCCCACTTCATGGCGAGCAAGGTATAGTCTACTCAGATCTTGAAAAGGCAGAAGCATTCGCTGACAGCCTTGAGAGAGAATGTAGACTGAACCAACGGATACGGAACCATGAGGACATCCCACCGATCAGGACCACGACCCGGGAAGAGATACGGGACTAGATCAGACGTCTCAAGCAACGAAAAGCACCTGGACATGACCGTATATCCAAAAGGATAGTCAAACGGTTCACCAGGAAGGCTGTCGTTTCCTTGACAAACATCATCAATGCAATGCTAAGACTCAGATACTACCCGAGGAGATGGAAGTATGCCGACATTATCATGCTGCCTAAGGCCAATAAGGACGGTACTTTTCCACAAAACTATCGCCCTATTAGTCTACTACCAGCCATGAGTAAAGTAGCAGAAAGGATCTTCGCGAATCGACTCCAAGAGACCATAGATCTGAATGTGATTCCAGACCAGCAGTTTGGATTCAGACATCGACACGCCACCGAACATCAAGTTCTACGCCTGGTAGAATACGCCTCAGACGGACTCAACAGGAATCGAAGAACAGCCTTCATCTTCTTGGATGTAGCAAAAGCCTTCGACCGAGTATGGCATGACGGACTATTAGTCAAGATGGACCAATTAGGATTTCCCACTAACATCATCCAGCTAGTGGGCTCCTTTTTAAGACATCGAAGAGTAAGAGTACGAGTAGGCCAAGAGCACTCCAGATACCGGACCACCGAGGCAGGGGTTCCCCAAGAAGCAGTCCTGTCCCCGATGCTATTTTCAATCTACACTGCAGACATCCCAAGACCAGCCGACGCTATAATTGCCCAGTTCGCCGACGACACCGCCATAGGATGCCAATCTTTCAGATTCGAGCCAGCCTTGAGGCGGCTGCAGCAAGCCACTGACAATTTAGCTGAATGGTGCCTTCAGTGGAAGATAGCCATCAACGAGGACAAAACCCAAGCTCTGTTCGTCAACGGGAGAAGCCGCACGATCGTTCCGACAGGAAACTTGACCGTCAACGGCAGACAAATTCCATGGAAGAACGAAGTCAAATACCTTGGAGTCATCATCGACAAGGGGTTGACTTTCACGAGGCATGTCCAATAGACTCGTAATAAAGTCCGGGCTGCCCGTGTCAAACTTTACCCCTTAATAGGAAGAGGAAGCAAGCTGGGACTCTTAAACAAGCTGACTCTCATCAAGACAGTCATCTTGCCAATGCTGACGTACGCTTCAACAGTATGGGAACACACCAGCAAGAGCAACAGGCAGGCCATCCAAAGGCAGGAGAACCTATGTCTACGCCTCGCAGTCGACGCACCCTGGTTCGTTCGTAACACGGTGATTTTCAACGATTTACGACACCAACCAGTGCTTGCAGAAATGAAGAGGAGGGCCAGAGAGGTTTACGCCAAACTGGAACAACACCCAAACCTTCACCTACGACAACTAATCGACTATGACCCCAGATTTATTTACAAATACAAACGGCCTAACAACCAGCTCTACCTTAGCGAAGGGGAAGAGGACGAAGAAGCCCAGAGATAGAGGACAGGTAAGTAAAAAATGAAGTATATAACAATCTTTTTTTCAGGAGACAACAAGGGGGGCCCGGGGGAAAATCAACCTACCAAACAAAGAGAAGACAGAAGAACACACACCCACAAAACAAACGACGACAACGTGCACGCCCATAGAAGGGTACAATTAGCTATATATCATAGCAAAGAATGAGCCACGTAACACAAATAAGACAGTTGCTGTAGTACTAATAAGGTAAAGCAACGGAACCAAACCAACAACAAGCTATCCCAACAAGAAGACAGCGATTATGCAGAAGGAAAACTGCGTTAGCGTGAGGACCTGAGTTATGTCTCAGGGGGTGGATGGCAAGGGGGCTGGAAGTGCTCATCAGTAAAAATTTTCTGAAGGGCAAATCTAGTTCCTGGGCTCGCGCATGGGTGTGTATCTGCAATTCATTCATCAGTTCGCTCTTGTTTGATAATGGCATAGCCTCTTGCCGAAACTAGTCACAGTAAAGTGAAAATAAAAAGTGATATAAAAACTAAGTTAAATTCTGTTTTCTTTCATTATTAATATGATCGGGTATCACAAAGTAACGGCTTTCGCAATCAATTTTTTAATGAATATTGTGTTTGTTGTAAATTTTGAACTGGAATAAAGAATAATGAATAATGTATTAATTTATATTTAATTTATAATTTAAAAGTTGTACAGTTAAGACAGCTGCAAACAAACCATATCGTATTAACGTATGACTCTGAAAAATGTGTGGTTTCGGGATTCACAAAGTTTTTTTTACCGATATTTTTGCAATTGTTCTTAGGAAATCGGTTTCAATTAATCACTTTATATCAAATCGAAAGCTACAAGATTCGCTAACATACATAAACACGTAGAGCTTCTCGTATGCTCGTATGATGATGGAATGAGTGTTTTATTTCAATCTGTCATCGAGTGAACGTATTATTTAATGTTAATTCATCATTCGCCACCGTATTGTGGGGAAACTTTCCTCCTCTCAGAAATTATTGGGTATTATGTCAGCTCGTATTAATCATGCACACATACCGTAATTTAGAAAATAGTCTAACAAAGACAAATTTATAGGTTGAAGTTACTCCAAGTTACATTGTAGGTAATATATACGTATAATAACTTGTTTGCCGTGGATAATGTGAATGTTTAGACAGCTGGCTTAAGATGATTTATGATAATCTTGTTGTCGAGTATCTACCCGTGATTATTCTGAGGTCGATATTAACAACAAGAGTTTGATACAAGTACATTGTTATTCCTTTCACACTCAGTGAACAACGTATAACGTACCACTAGTCGAATTGTCTTGATCTCGATCTTTACGTTAATAATTATGTACACAAATTAATCTTTGTTGGAAATGCAAGGGTGAACCGACAACTCCTTTACAATTACAATGAATCTGTTTAAAATGCGAACGCCCGCAAACCCAAAAAGAAAACAAATTTCGCTTTCCTTAATGAATATATTCGACGAATAAAATAAATAATAAGTTTTGAAAAGTTCACGGATTGGGCTGAAGATTTTGGTGCACGGTAAAAGAATATTAACGAAAACAGGATTTTAGCGAGTGAATAATTTCGAGTTTTAGGTTGTAAATTTGACATGTTCTTATTGTGTTGTATGTCACATATTAGTGCTGTAAAAGTAACAACTTTTTGACCAACACATGCGTGCATGGAAATCGACCAATATCCCTCACATATTGTTCGATTTTTCAAAAACTCCTTATAGATGAGTATAGTTTAATCTATTAAGAAAGATCCCTAGGTGATCTTATATACTTTTCTGCCACGTGCAACTTGCAGTTTTGCAGAAAATCGCGGAAAATTCCAATACTCTTATCAAAAATTTCATCGAAGTGACGTAACGGATATTTCCTCATAAATATATTAATTCCAGCGTAATAGTGCGAGAATTGTAGGCACTGGAAGTTTTAATTGCGAATTTGAAAATTTGATATGTACATATCAAGCATGTAGGTAATAAAGCATAGTATTTTCGACTCCTCAAATCAATGAGTACCAAGCTTGTTTTGTTTGTATACCAGGAAAATACCTATTTAAATAAAAATTTTTGCATTTTGCGAAGACGGTGCTTTTGGTGTAACATTCTCCCGGCCTAATAGAAAATTCAGTGACAACACATGTCAAACTCTAAACTGCTGCTTGGTGCGTTTGTACATAGGGTGGTTATTTATAGCAAACAAAATCACAAAGTAAAGTGATAGAAGGAGTTGCATTTATATGAATGAAATATAGGATGGAGTAGAATGATAGTGGTCCATAGACAGCCGTATATACAATATGGTTGGAATATAGGGTGGAGTGCACGTTTAGGGGTATAAAAATATTGGAAAAAATGTGGAATTAAAATTATATAGGGGGATTAAAAAACTGTTATATGATGTGGACGTAAACAAATCTTATACAGGATGATTGAACAATATGCTGGAGTTGAATTATATTTATACAGTGTGATTAAAAAATTATTTATTTCATAGCCCTTAAGAAGTTGCATATAGTGTGGAGAGGAATTAATGTTACACAGGGCTATAATATAAAATGTTAAAAATGAAATAATCTATGGGGTAGCCCACAAGGAGTTATATACGATGATTGAAATTTAGGACGGATTTGACTCCGTAAATATGGGATGGATTCTACTCAGTCCTATAATTTATAGAAGGCCGCTAACAAATGTATGCTTATCCGTGGGTAGTCGTATGTACAGGATGGTTGGTATATAGGGTGGAGTCGAATTATCTATAGTTATACAGAGTTGTCAAAAAAGTCGAAAAAAGTTGTCATGGCGTGGTCCATAAGGCATAAATATATTTTGGGCTTATTATGTGAACGCTTACTAGTACATTTTGTTCGTAAACATTTACCAGTCAATTTAAATGTAAATGTGTCATTGTGTATGGGGCTTTCAATGTTACCTTGTCCTGTCTATTAAGGTTATACATACAAAATAAAAAATAAAGAATGAAAACTACCTGAGTTCAAAAAACTAAATAGTTGAAAATAATTATAACAAAATACAACTCTAGCAAATAAATAACACATTCAATGTTGTTAGTTACCTACCCAGGAAGTAAAAAATGTAAACATTAAAATGTGCTCATTCTGTACAAATTAATTACCTACCAATCTAGTAGGTATATTTTTGAAATCGGTGCCAAGTAACAACTAAGTTTGATGAAGTAGTAGATAAGTAAATAGTGCAGGATTGTACATTTGTCTGTTTTCTGTTGACTCATTAATATATAAGATTCTTCTTAATTCGAGAATATTCCAAATTGTAATTCCATCGCTTTATATTGATCCCTGTTGCCTGCAACCAGCTGCATATACACAGCTTTAAAATAGTAAATGGACAGTTAAAAATTAGAGCTAAAACAAAAAGAGCAATAAAAATTGTAGTCCGTTTTCTGTTGACGGATACAGGGTATTCCGTCTCAAACGAGCCACCTTGAATATTTTGGTTATTTTTCAAAACTATTGCAATAAGAAAAAACAAGTCGATTTTTGTTTCGAGAAGGAAATTTTTTGAGGTGAATTAGAGTTTGCGCGCATTCAACATAAACAAGCCAATCCAATTACCTTGAGATTTGAGATAGGGAAAATAGGTGTTGTCGTATACCATTATACCATTTGAAAGCCCTTTTTATGGACTATACAGTCATAATAATTTTTTTTCCAATTTCTGTTCATGTAACAGAAAACCTAACGGACCTAGTAGTAAAACCGGATTGTTAAATTAAAAGGTTTTACTGCATGGAAACGTATAAAAAAGAATTATTGTATAGTACACTCTTAAACCATCCTATTTCAGTGCCGCACCCTGTAATAACACACAATACAAGAAAAACATGAAATGTAAACATTCATTTATTTAACATTATTTTTTGCTGATATTTACAGCACGTTTGTTTATCTGTTTTGACCTTTATTCGATCACTTGAACCATTGTACATTTATCTGTCAAGTTATTACTTTAATGATTTGTTGAATATTTAAGATAATTATGGTATATACATTGCAAGAACGTGTTGAGCTGGTAAATCTTTATTACCAAAATCCCAAAATCAAAATTCGCTCGATCTGCTGCAAGGGTTTTTAACCAAAACCATCCCGAACTTAACGTCCGTCATAAATACGTATTGGACTTGATTTTAAAGTTTGTTGAGGCGGGTTCAGTAACGAATAAAAAAAGAGATCCCATTGGAATTGTTAATGATGAAGGGGTAGCTGTGGCTACATTGGGCCATGTCCAACTTATACCAAACACGCAGTATGTCCAGCAAATCTCTACAGCTTCCGGTATTAGGAAAACTAACGTTTTTAAAATTTTGCATAAGTACCAATTCCATCCAAACAAAATTAATTTACTTCATGAATTGAATGAGGATGATAGGGATCGAAAGCAGTTTTGCGGAATTATGATCCAGAGTAGGATCGAAATCCAGAATTTCCTGTACAATGTCTACTTTTCGCATGAGTGCACTATTTCACTTCATGGGGAGGTTAACCGACATAACTGTAGATTTTGGAGTGATACAAATCTTCATTTATTTCGAGAAGCTCATAGTCAACATCCGGTAAAACTAAACGTTTGGGCAGGGATTTTGGAAATCATCTAAATGGACACCTGTTTATTCCTTGTAATTTAAATGGTGAAATTTATCACAATATATTGGAAAATGAAATTAATGCATTGATAATACAAATATTAGAAAATGATCCTCTACTACATGAAGAGCAATTGCATTTCCAACAAGATAAAGCTACTCCTCACTACGCCGCACCAGTTCGTTAACACCTCTATTTGGAAAACCCTGGTCGCTGGATTGGAAGAAAAGGTCCTATAGAATGGCCTGCCCGATCACCTGATCTGAACCCTTTGGATTTTTGTTGTGGGGACATGTTAAATCCAAAATTTTTATGACACCCTGAGAATTTGGACGAACTACACCAACGAATTATAGCGTAGTGTCGTCAGATAACACCGACTATGCTGAACCATGTCAGTGACGGCTTTCAGTCAAGGTTGTACTTGTATGGAAATCAATGAAAGACACTTTGAACATTTGCTTTAGAGGCATTGTATTGTAATGTAAATTAGTCTTTTTTTAAAACTCTTTTATTATTACATGTACAGAAATTGCAGTAAAATTTTTTATTATGACGGTAAAGTCCGGAAAAGAGTTTTCAAATGATATACGGCAACACTATTTTCCCTCTATAAGATTCTTCTTGATTCGAAAATATTCCAAATCGAAATTCCTTCGCTTTACATCGAATCTTTTTTCCTGCAAACAGTGGTATTTAAACAGGTTTAAAATTTTCGATATTTACCGAACGTCTTTGCAAACGTTTCCATGGCATTTTTGTATTAATGCGTAATTCTAACACGATTACCGATATTGATGCAATACCCCGTTGCGTTTAGCCGAGATACCGAAATCCATAACCTGGAATGCCGATGTCGAATGAAATTACGACTTATGATTGATTTTTGTAATCTGTGTCACATCCGATTCTGTAATTTTTTTATTGAGCAATATTCAGGCTTAAATTTGAACATCGTTTTTATCATAATCACAAAAATATGTTTTTGTTATTTTAGTTGAGATATTCCAAATAAAGAACATACTCACGCTAATAGGAAACGGACACGAATTTTATTTTAAATTAAATTTTATTGAAAATATTTTTGAAACATAAAAGAGTAATTTGAATTTGCGAGACAGAAGGAGCTAGAATGTACGCTAGAATGTATACCGTGTAGAACAGTCAAATGGAATAAATTCGATAACGAATAAAGTGGGCGTTTTGGGAAAAAAATTATATAGGCCGTGTCACTAGCGGATCCAGCGGGGGCTAAGAGGCTCAAGCCCCCCCCATCATCTGAATGGTATGTTTTTTAACGTTTATTGTGCTAAAATCAACCTTTAATGACGTCAAGCCCCCCCCAAATGAAAATCCTGGATCCGGCCCTGGGGTGTGTCATGTCACAGTGGCCAATACCAACTTTCTTATTTTACATGCAAGTTCCTGAAATTTCTAGACATAATTCTTGTACAATATCCTACACCTATCTTCTACTGTTAAAATTATTTTATTTCTCAAACTCCCTTCAGTACACTAAAAACCCAATAAGTAATACTGATTATTTTTTAATAATATAAAAAAGCAAAAAACCATTAATGTCAATGTAGGAAATGTCTTGGCAAGAAGTTAATCTGGTAATCTTACTCAACTAATCAGGCGTGACTGTCTTTTTAGGTCATCTAAGTTAAGAATTTTAATTTTGTGTACAGTACTTTTGACATATCCCTACCAAAAGCATTCTAATAGCGTCAAATCAAAAGATCGTGCTGGCCATTCTATCGATCCTCCCACCACCACCGATTTAGAAAATTTTGATTTAGGTCCTGCCGGACATTGATTTCCTTCTGGGGCGGTGCTCCATGTTGCTGAAACTATATTCTATTGACAGGAACTTGTGGGTTTAGTGGATCAGAATATAAATTTGTCAAAGTTGGCAGGACATTATTTTGGAGCAGTTCTAAATATTCATCTCCATTCAAGTTGCAATCCATGAAAAAGGGATCTACGATATGATTTCCAACAATTCCTGTCCAAACATTAACTTTTTCAGGATATTGTGATGTTTCTCTGTCATCCAGTGAGGATTCTCATTAGACCAATAGCGGCAATTTTGACAATTAACATGACCGTGAAGTGTAAATGTGCTCTGATCAAAAAAACAAAACATCTTCTAATTGGATCACATTGTTATCTTATTTCAAAACAAATGTTTTAGATTTTTTAGAATTTAAATATTTTCTTGATCAGCAGTTGTTTTGCGCCTACTAAAAGTAGATAAAGGAAATTAACTCGGAGAATTTTAATGTTTACTAGTAGGTATAGATTAATTTGGATTTCGTTCAATTTATTTCGAAAGTACTAACCAAATTTTTAAATCAACAAAACCTGACATCAAAAAAGTACCTGACTAAAGCGATAAAATAATTTTTAGAAACAAAGTATTTCACTTATAAACAACATTCATATTTTTTAACCAACTTCGTTTACTATTCAATAAATTGACTTTCGAAAATTTTGTTTTGCTTTTCAATCCGTGCAGATTTTTTTTTAAATACTGTAATGTTTTTATTTTCACACACGGGTCCTTCTCAGTTCTTGGATTTATTTAAAAACACAGTCCAACTCTAATTTATTTCCAATATTTTAACACAATTTATATTCACAGAAATATTTACATTTGTCTTAACTATACAATTCGACCGTCGAAAACAGAATAATGAATCCCATCGCCAGCTGTCCGTATTTATATATTTCTCTTGGAATTATTCTGGCAAGTCAACGAACTATCGGGATACTACTTTCGTGTTATGGAAGCTTTAAGGGAATTCCCAATAACGGCACCGGTCGACCTGTTGAGAGACGAAACATTTTGGATTCCCACAAGTATCGGAATAATGTCCCTTCCACGAATTGGTTGACGGCCGATTGCACCAGTTGTCGGATGAATTAAAAATTTTAAAACAATATTAATATGCAATAAAAAAAATTGCCTTTGATTTCATATTAAATGTATATGCAGACCTATTTATGAAGTCACATTAGCATAATCAGACGAACTGAGAAATTACTTACTATTATTTTTTGCTTTTTAGGTGAAAACTTTTTTTAAGTCGGTTTTTGTTTATTTTTAATTTATTTTTTCATGTAAGTTACTTAAGCTAAGTTTTTTTTTAGTTACATAATGGGTTAATTCGATGATTTCAAATCTAATTAACTTTTGGATATTGCCAGATATAAGGCATTTTATAGACGTAAAACACCTTTAAATATATTTACACATATAGTTATAATTTTCAATATGATTTTTAACATAAAAAATTTCAAAAATTCATTTAAAATTGCTAACACTATACTATTTTTTTTATTTGAGACTGAAATGTGCCGGTATGTCAAAATAATAGAACAGAATTAGAGTCTTTATCTGCAGATTCAATATAATTTATGCCGAACATATAAAGAAATACGAAGCACCTACTCCTAATTAATATTAAATAAACTTGAAAGTAGTACTTTGACAATTTTTCTGACTCAATTGAAAACTTTTAACCTAATGGCCAAAAAAGGTAATAAAATGTCAAATTTCTAATCAAATTGGCTACAACGACCGTGACCATGAATTTCACAATTACCTATCTATCTGGAATCTTTCGATCTGTGCATAATTTTACGATTCTAGTAATCTTACTCAAATTAAATGAAACTTATGCGAACAGAGTCTAAATTGAAATTATAAGATTAAAATTAATAAAATATTCTCATAAATAAATTAATCATTTGCATTATAATTCTGATTTTAGTTGACAAAAGGCGATTATTATGTGATATAAATTTTCGTAGATTCTCTTTCAATAGCATGATTATGTAGACTAATTTAAGGAATGGGTCTATTTTCTGTCCAAGCAATCTGGCGGCAATGTTACTAATGTATGTTTGGGATTGGCAGTAGGGAAGCGAATAATGAATTTTTTAAATTATTAAATGAATAAAAACAAAAATAAAGAAAATCTGTTGATGGGCAGAAGAACAAATGGTACCGAACTGTTTTATTTCTGCCTATTTATATAGAGAAGGAAGTAACAAAGTAATTGATTATTAATTTTTAAAAGGAGTAATCATGGAGGATTTGATTTTGCAACTATAGAATGTACAAGATTGAAAATTGTCATGAGTGTTACATACGTCCTTATTGAACCGGTTACCACCACTTTCAAGAACATGGCAGTCCCTTCAATCAATTTCTGTTAATAAATTCATAGCTTTCTATATATATAAATATCTTAAATATATAAATATAATTAAGATTTTGAGTTTTATTTATATTCTATACTTTGTTACGTTAAAGGGCTAAAGTACGTTCCTAAGTCAGCTAGTATACAGTATGTACCAAGGCTAATATAAACTATTAAAGAATGAATCTTAAGTTAATTTTAAGAAAAGAAATCATCTAAACGTCAGAACTTTTGAGATACAGGGTGGTGTAGCTTACAGAAAATAAAACTTCTTATAATAACTATTGTAGATATCTTAATGAAATTTGGTAAACGTCTTCTGGGCATCAAGATACATTTTCCAATGTTTAAATATTTTGTTATTTCTATCAGTGGCGTCCGTGCACGTTTTGAATATCATATTTTTGGTGAAAAATAATAAGTGACTTATTTCTCATGATATAAAAATTATTTCCCAAACGTCAATTTATATCTGGCCAAATTAGATCTGCCGATTTTCGTTCATACGACGCATAATTTTCGCTTAGAAAAATTAAAATAGTTTTGTTTCTGGGTCAAATTAATAATTCAATAAATAATATCAATGGCTAGCAAGATCCTCTATCTCAGTAATTTGAATTTTTGGGAGTACCTTACAACTCTAGGGTCCACAACTCCTGTTAACACTTTAGAAGATTTGATAGTGGGAATAGCTGTCTCGTGTAAACTATACTGTAAACGCCCCAAAATGAGGTTTGACCCTAAAGTAAGATAGCTTTTATTTTATAAGCAAAACCATATGCACACAAAAGGAAATTCACAGATTAAATTTGCTATGAAATGATTTGAGATTGTAAAAATCGTTGTTATTTTAAGACAGAGCAGTGGCATACCAAAGATATTCAATGGAAAAATCATACGGACGCCACTGGCTGAAATAAAAAATGATTTTACGTTTTAAAAATTTCACCTTGATGTACCAAATTCCATAAATATATCTAGAACAGTATCCCAGTTATTATAAAAAAAAAAAAATTCTGTAAAGTTGACCACCCTGCACCTCCAAAGTTACGATGTTTAGCACATGTGTGAGAAATAGCATATCAGCAGCAGGTACAGCCGATTCATGACAGTTTTATATTACGTGTAGATTCTTCCACACATTATAATATTTCTTGGTTCAGAATATACATAAATTTTCTAGTATATAGACGTATATTTGTGTTTACTATAATTAACATTCAAATAAATTTGTATTATTTGTACTGCAGAAAAACTACTTTCATTGCTTTAAGTTATTTTTGAAAGTGAAAATATTACTGGCGCAGTCAGTAGGAAAAATATTTCTACCACGAAATTTAAAACAATTCAACTAATTAGTGTTTTTTCTTTTCAGGGCGGGAAGCAGTGCCCGAGCATGTATAGAGACGTTTACTACAAAGCGAACAGTTGGAAGCAACACTGAAACGTTGTTGTTTTGTTTTTCTTCCATGGACTAATAAACAAATTCTAGTGAACGACGCATATCTACTGAATAAATGTTACAACAATCAATGCTGAAAATGAAGTGACCAAACAATATTTGCTAGTGCTTTAAATAAAATGAATAAACGTAAAGTAATAAGACATATCACATTTTTGCAAAATGTACGATGATAATGACTGATTGATATCCGCTTTTTATATAGATTAGTATGTAACTCGTAAAGGGTTCTTAAGAGAACCATGTTTTACCTTAAAACTTGGTTATCCAAATGAAGCAATGACATATTTTGTTCTTATGGCAATTAGACATATGTTAATTTAATTTTTTAATGCATTTTTGAGTCAAATTCATAACCAAATGCCACTATTAAATTAAGACTACGGGGCTAAATTCTGACAGGCACCCTTAATAACCAAATCACAGTTAATTTTCTTTTAGATCAAATTGACATGTTTGTTTGAAATAAAAATTGTTACTAAACATTTCTAAATAACATACCTGAAATCGATTTACTGAAAATTGTTGATCTCATAAATTTTCTGTTAGATATACGATTTTTTTTTTCTTGAGCCCTTAGAGGGCTGAACCATCCGGGACATCTAGGCTTTTAAGATAATAAATCGAGATAATTTTCAAAGAAATAACAATTGTATTTTACACTAAATTTGTCAACTAAAGCATATCAAATCTGTGAAAATACGTGCAAAGCTATTACTAAATGCCGAAAATTAGACGAACTTTAATAATGCTAACTTTAACAATTAATAACAATTTATAAACTTAATTGTGCTTGTAATGTATGTAAAGTCATAACTAAATACTATTGGGTTGTAAATCGAAACACAAATTAGCACTGAAATAACATTTATTGGCAAATGTTTCACTGCAATTTTGCATCATCAGTTTAATGATGAACTTTTCTGCTAAATTATCAACTTAAGTAAATTGAGTGTTGAGAAATGATTTCCGCAGTATTTCTGATCAGTTAGTTATTCTACAAAAATCAAAAAACACAAAGACGTAGCTTTTTAATTCGATCAATTTGGCATAAGTTATGTCTTGTTGGGGTCTCTTAATATCTTAATATAAGTCTAAACTAGTTCAACAATTGTAAATAGTGGGTATAATTTGATCAATAATTCTATTCCTGGTATACCAATGGAATTCACTGACAGTTTGCTGCCTTATTTTAATAAATTTCGTAGAAAAATATAATCTAATATGTAGGTAGAAGATTATATGAGTATTACGTTCTTAGATTTGAAGGCTATAAAAGCTACCTGAAGTTTAAATAGTATATGAAACCGAAATACGAGAGGAGACTTTTGAATATTAGATTAATCATCCGGTAGATCAAAAGATCGGTATGATTAAAAGCATTTCACTTCAGACCTCGTTTTCAATGACATTGAAACTCTTCATAAAAGAACTCTTTCTGGGACCTAGATTGCTATCAGAGTTGCGTTACCGCCTTCAGGGGCGGATTAATGCCTAGGCAACCTAGGCAAGTACCTAGGGCCCGTAATTTTTGGGGTCCGAAAATTAAGTAACTACCAAACGCAAAGTATGTGTTATGACTGAAAAATAGGCCCGGAATTACAGTGTGTGCCTAGGGCCCTCTTTAACCTTAGTCCGCCACTGACTTCATTCTAATTTTAACTTGTCAAAATGCGCTTATTTACACAAGTATAATTATTTATATTTTGTTCCCATTTTCCGTGTATATAAACATCAATGATCTTAGTGGCCCTTTTATTTTGATCTGGTCCACTGCAGTTTTCTATATATTTTCACTCTTGCAGTGTTTTATTGCTTTCAGGGAAGTCAATATTTTTCCTTTTTAGAGCACAAGCTAGTTCTATTTCCTTCTGCACCATACTTCTACGTTCCATTGGATTGTATTTTATATCCATATCTTATTCTTTTCCTTTGCCAGTGTCGTCATTGTTTGTCTCTGAGACTTAGGTGGAAGCTGTAAGTATATTTGGTTTTTATGATAGTTGGTTATTACCCTAATGTTCAACCCCCATCGTGAAGAACCAGGGACTCTTCTATAGGGGTTACCGTATCTTAGTTGATTTGTCGATGGAAATAATGCAAGAAAACTTCTGGATTTGTACAGAACATCCCTAAGATAGATTGATCACCTATCGGGACAATAAGTGAGTTTCTACCCACTACCCAATGTACTATTATTAAAATTCCAAATATAATTTATAGATTAATAGTGTCATATAAGCGTGTTACACAAACTGGAATAAGCAAGTTATAGTGGCGTAGTACTATTTGAGACAAGTTACAAGGGACTGGCGCAATAGGCAAGTATGAGGTCGGCTTCAGATATAATTGGTCTGTGATAGACCAATTTTTCACCCTAAAACAAATAAAAAATAGCTGCTATGAGTACAGAAACGCGCTGCATATAATCCTTGTGAATTTAAGCAAGGCTCACGACCAAATCAACCAAAACGCGATGAGAAAGCTCAGAATACTACAGCAGATAATTAACCTCACACAAATGACCATGAACAGGCAATAAATGAGAGTATGGTAGGGGCATACGTTATTTCCTTTCGAAGTACAGCAGGGACTTAGACAAGGGAACCCTGCATCAACAACGGAATTCAACTTGGTACTATAAACGATTTTAAAACAGAAAGAACGATATTTAAGAGCGCATATCAATGTTTAGCCTTTGCGGGTGACGTAACTATAAAAGCGGAGATCAAAGCAGGGGATGCGAAAGGAAAGCAGGAAGCACGGAATGCCGAGGGTTTGATGAAATCTAAATTTGTTTCATAAAAAAACAAAGAAAGAGTTTACAGAACAATAATTCGGGCGACATGGAAATGAAAAATAGGTTCTTAACAAAACAGAAGAAGTGTAGATTGAACGATGGCTAAAGAATATTTCAGGGAGCAGTTACCAAGGCATAAGAACGAAAACTGGTTGTAGAAGAATAAAAAAAATGGAAGAACTGAAGAACTTATCATCTACCTTTGTAAGAGCCCAGAGATTTGGCTGCGCCTCATAGAGCGGATGAAGAGAGACTGTATGCCAAAAATATTGGCCAATAGAATAGGAAGGAAAAGAAAATGAAGACCTCGGAAAAGATGGCTGGACAATGTAAGAGAAGATCTATAGAGAATTGGCATACAACAGTAGAAGACCAGGACTACCAATAGAAACGAACAGATGTGTTTAATTAAATACTTTTTGTATATATTGTAAATAAAATAAATTTAAAAAATTATTGCATAGAATGTAATTACACGTCCTATGCCTTCAGGTGATGTTGTGCGTTATGGAATACGCAGTTTCCCAATAATAGTTCCAGAAATAATTAGAAAGTTGGTATTTTATAGTCTTTTCCTTCACAGTGCATTGATAACAACTCAATCATCTCCAACTTACTTTTACTTAAAGGTCGCCCACCACTATAAGGACCATATTAGATGGATATTAGATGGAAGATATTCCTCTATTTTGCACTATAAACGCCTTAAATATGTATCTCGGTAATTCTAATATCTTCCTGCGTCTACAAAGAAGTTTAATATTCCAATGTAATGTACGTAAATACTCACAGCCTAGTCTCAAAAATCCACTCACATGTATGATGCGAAAATCTCTTTGCAGAAATTATTGGAGCTTCAAGTTTCACCGCGATTTTCTTCTTGATAGATTTTTCTTGGTATATTGGTTTTGATCAAACATACGAACTCTGTTCCCAACAAATCGAAAATAGTTTCGAATATTTAATGGCGATATTTTCCAATCGAAATATTGAATTTTTAATAAAGTGTACTGATATAAAGTGAAATAAATCGCATGGTTTATGAATATTTTAGAAGTATTGTGACAAAAATGATTTAGGAATTTCCCATATTATGTAACAGTTCATATATACCAGGATTAGTTGACAATATATGCGACTATCCAATAAAATATTTGTTTTATTTGTCATTATTTAGTGAGCAGTAGAATACTGTTATATAAACACGTTAAGAGCAAAGATATTAAAAATACATCTATTTCAGGTCATTTACGGAGAAAAAGACTTTTTGAGGACAAAATTAATAGTAGAACAAAACCAACATCAATGTATTCTAATGATAAAACATGACTAATTGACATTTTTTATCGAAGCATTTTTGTTTTATAACAAAAAAAAAAACACGAAAAATCGGTAACAATTTAGTTTTTACACAAAATGAAAAACCTACAAATGAGGTACTATATACTCAATTTCGTTAATTCATTTCTTAGATTATCAAATCTTTATCCGAAATTTCAAAAAAAATAAATAATCTCTTACATATTTTTTTATTTTATAGTTAAAACATTCTTATTAACTGAAAGGGTAGATCTGCTCATACCCAATTCATGTTCCAAAAATAAATACTGTAGCCCCAGTAGTTTTTTCAAAATTTCAGTCAATCGTATGAAAGGTATATTTTTTTGGAAGGATATATTACCTTACAGGATGTCCCTATCATTATGAATAAACCACCGATCGAAAGTAGAAGAGCTGATCTCGAGACCCCTCATCTCACTTTTTCAAAATTTAAAGTACAAATACATATAAGTACTGAAAATATTTAGCCATTCCCTATAATTTTTCTGGACGAGTCCATTCGAAATATTGTTAAGGGGTGGTACCTGTGTAACTATATCCTTATAATAAATATTCTTAATGCAAATTTTAATTTTAAGCAGACACATTTAAAGTAACCTACTATTCCTTTATTTACACTTTTAGTACATTTTATATTTTATTATTATATAAAAATGAAACTCTGATACGACCTGATAATTGTTAATAATAGAAAAAAAAATGGTATTCTTCATTTAGTTAACCACGCAATTTTATGTTGGGCAATTTTGATCTTTTATTGGAACATTAACAAATGGAAAAATCGCTTGCAACAGCCCTCGCATTTTGCATCTTATGATTACTCCGTCATAATCATTTGTGGCTAAATGGAGTTTAGGTATTCTCTTTTTTATTACTCATGCGGGGAAAGTAGTATCTTTTTGCTTTCTTTTGGAGTCGAAAAGACGCTAATTTCCCACTTCACAATTACCACACGAGTTTTGAGCAAATTTAATGTCGATTTGAGTGCGACAAGTAAACTTCTCGCACCCAATTTTTTATCTGCACACGCAAATTCACAAGCAAGCTTATAAAATTAAAATAAACAGCAAGAAAAAAAAGACAGTCTCGAAGTGTCAATATTAAAAAACTGAGGTTGGCATTTAAATAAATTATTTTGTACCCGCAATTTAATAAGTTTAAATAAAAATTAAAAGAAAAACAAACATGAATAATAATCCTGACTGGATTCCGGAAACTGATGAAAGTGATAATGATGAATCTATATCGCCAGACATTTTTGAAACACCAAATGATGAGTCTATACCGCCTCAAATCTTAAAAAAGCAAATGAAGTGATTAATAATCTGACTCCTGCAACATCACGAATTAAATATGAATCAGCATACAAACACTTTATGCACTGGCGAGCAGCACAACGAATTACAAGTCTCTCTGAAGAGGTATTTTTGACTTATTTTAGTGAGCTTTCCGAAACTCTTTTGCCGTCAACTTTATGGGCGAAATATTCAATGTTGCGAAGCATGGTGGACATAAAGCATAATTTCAATATTCATAATTATTCAAGATTAATCAGTTTTTTAAAGCAGAATGGTAAAGGTTTTAAGAGTAAGAAAGCCCAGACATTGAGTGCTCAACAAATTGATCAATTTCTACGTGAAGCTCCTGATCGCGAATTCTTGGCTACAAAGGTTATTAAATTAATTAAATACTTAAATGTAATCTACGGATTAACCTTAATTGTTTCATTTCATTGTTAAAAATAAATTTATATAATTTCTTTTAACTTTTTCATTATTTTTCTTGGCCCCGCCGGGGCTTCGCCCCTGGACCCGACCAGGGCTTCGCCCCAGCACCCCTTCTTTGTCCTCTAATTATCTCCACATACGTAATAAAAAATAGTATGTGCAACTCGTGCGAAGTTGTCGATTGCCCACTCGAGCGAATGAGCAATATACTATTGCTAAATTTATTACATAACTCCATATTATCCAAGAAATATAAATATGTGTCTGCTTAAAATTAAAATTGCCATTAAGATTATTTATTATAAGGATATAGGTACACAGTGGTACCTGTGTACCTATAGCAATTTTTCGAATGGACTCGAAATTGATACGGAATCACCTAAATTTTTTTATTTATTTTTTTTTTGCTAAAATCATCATATAAATTTATGTACCATAACATTTTTTTTCCAATACAAGAATACTGGTGGGTAATATAGTAGACATCTTTTCCTTGTCTGAGGAAGTTGCAAATAAGAGAAAAAAATGTCCTAGAAAGAGGGAAAATTCAGAAAAATTGTTGGTCCAGATGGGAGGCAAGTAGGCAAATTTATGGACAGGTTTAATAGCTCACGGCAGTTTTTTCAGGTCCAGGTGGACAGCTGCCATCCCTTCCCCCCTCGGTACCCCTATGCTTATCAACTTCAGAGAAAAAATTGAGTTGAGAAAACCCTAATTTACAGGAAAAATGAACTTATTTAATTCCATTACGTTACATTCATTACAAAAGTTTTGTTAACTTTACATACAATTTTATAAAATATTCTCTGTAAACGATTAACGAAATAATTTCCTTGGATAATCATCATTTTAAGGTATTGCATTGTTTTTCCGAATATAAAGACAATTATGTAAATATACAGTGAGTGTCGATAAGGTATGTTCAATACGTAGTTGTTTACTAAGGGAATAACAAAGAAAGTTTTATTTAATTTATACAAAACGTCATGACAAATGTGGGTTCGTGTATATGTGTGTGTGTGTTTTAGGTGTTTTCCGGGAATTCATCCGCGTAGTTAATAACTGATCCCTGCCGCGATCGATGGTAAAATGACGACGTTTCGGCAGAGTCACATCTGCCCTCTTCAGGTCGGTTCGCATACCGATTATTCGAGTAACTCTATCAACTTCGAGGACAGTAGGACTATCGTATCTCTTAACTCCCTTACGGCATCTACAATTCGCGAAGCAATAGAAATAGAGAAAAGAGCCCTCTGTCTAAACCGACGCGATGACAGCTCTCGCCTTCACACAGCATGGACCTCCGTAATTGCCAGATTATACAAAGCAGACACGCCCACCAACACCCAACCAATCACCGCACAGCCTCATTACGTGACATCCCCTTCTAACCCAGGGCTAACTATAAATAAAAGAAGCAGAGCAGACTCAAATTCAGTTCAGTTACCTAGTGACTCTTGGGAAGTAGGCAGATTGAGGCCCCGAGTTCGATCCAGACTCTGAAGCTCTTTTTCACTTTTGTCTCTTGATAATGGCTCCAAAGCAGGAGTCGAAACGTCGAGTATATAATAAATTTAAACGCGGTTCTCAACCGGAACCTAGCATTGTTCATAGTAATGACCCGGGAGGCCTCTCATATAATAATTCTAAATAGCAGCGGTACCCAACGAAACAGATTTTGTCATTATGCCTACTTTGTTTTGCAAAATAAGAGAAATTAGTCCGGATGTTAAAACATACTTATACATACCTACAATGTGTCATAGGTAATTCACTTGTTGACGAATTCTGAGGCCACCTCTTATTTTACTCAGATATATTCAACATTTAAGAATCTTACTTCTGAAGCTAAACAGATTGATCCAAGAAAGCACCAGCATGTATGAGATATTATCAAAGCTTACACCCGTCTGCCATAATGTTTTCACAGCTGATTTTAAAAATATGAACTCAGCACTGTGACTTCATTAGTTGTGTCTTAACACAAACTTAATTAAAATCGGGCTATAAATAAAGCTATAACATGAAATTAAACTTTGCGATTTTTGACAATGTATTGGTAATGGCCACATAAATATTGCATAAAGAATATTTCAATCCTAAGCAAACTATTACAACTGAAAAATTCAGCATATAAACAACTTTAATGCACTAAAAATTCAAACATATATGTTATATCGGATCTAGCAAAAAACACCCATTTAGAGCAGTAAATTTAAAGTAAGAGAATACGTTTAGACTGATGCAGGATTCTGGTAGGATTGATATATTTACCCCTGAAACACTTTTACTTTTCTCATCTTCAGTTTAGGTAGGGCACAGATTCAAGCACTTCTTCATTGTGATCTGGCAATACTTTCCTCGGTAACTGAAATCCATTTCAAAATATTTACATATAAGTATTTTTATATATAATTCTGAAATGTTTTATGATGACTTGGAACAATGGTTAACAAAGTAATTCAGTGGAATAAATATAAGTTTGACCCTATCTACTGATATATGATATATATGATACGGATGGTGTTCCCTTTAAAACGTCGAAGATTTGGCTTTTACTCTTTACAGGTAACACGGAACGAATCCGTAAGTCATTTCGTTTGCAGTGTTTTTTTCTAGAACATTAGTTAATTTTTCGTACATTAGCTTTTCTTAGAAAAGGCCGACAGTAGACGACAATCTAATTTGCGTTAATAATATTGGAAACGTCGTCATATAGTTTTTTTTATGATTTAACGATATCAACGAAATTTTGCAACTATTTTTCTGGCTGGTATGCCTTGTGTTACGAAAATTGTCAATTTTAGATAATATCGTTAATAAGGTGAAAAAATTCAGCTTAAGGATTTATTACAAATACTTGAGTCATTCCTGAAATATTTTTCAATTATCTCTTTGCGTCCCTTAGATACTTTTTGTGGATTCTCTTGTAATTCGTCGGCTATCGAAAGTGATACCTTATCAGCACACCTTGTATATATGAAACCGATGTTCTGTTTTGTAGCCTAAGAGAGCCTGAGCACAAAATGTGCGTGTTATATTGTGAAATATTTTTAGTAATGTGTATATTTTAGAAAAAAAGCTAGTATTGGAAAAAATTGTGACATATTGTTTATAAGTTAGTTTGTTCGAGAAATAGAGGAGTAGAGAAAACAACTAGTTTTTGTTTTGTAAATAAACGCCTACACAAAGTATTGCTTAAACTACCAATAGTAGCCTGGACTACAGGATCAAGAGGTAAGTTCCAGATATTACAATTTGATATAAATATTTGTGAAAATGTTTTCCGAAACAGTATTTAATCCTCAAACGGTTAGGAATAACATGGTCAAAAATTCAACATGAGACACAATTAACATTACAAATAATATTTAATCGCGAAATGAATTTCGATATCTAGGAGTTGATGGAAAAAACTAGCTCACAGAGACTCAAAATCGGGAGTCTTTAGCGATTAAATAGTAAATTCCGTTATATATACTAAATACATAAATAATTATTCGAGATTTTAATCAGTTGAGGGAGTGCAACTGATGAAGGTTCTCGACTAGAAACAATATAATGTCTTGCGTTTAATGGATTGAAAAATCTCGAAAATAGAGTATTACAAGTAATACAGAGGTTGCATTCGTATGCGCAACTGATGAAGGTTCTCGACTAGAAACAATATAATGTCTTGCGTTTAATGGATTGAAAAATCTCGAAAATAGAGTATTACAAGTAATACAGAGGTTGCATTCGTTTGTACGAAAGATATTGTTCATTTAATTTGAAAGTCGAAATTTATTTTTCTGAACTTTTATATAATCTATTTTACTTTTGAACGCACAAAAATTCTAAAACTGAAAATCCACATAACGGGTTTTTTACGCCGAATGTGGGAATATCACTCACCAAAAAACATTCAATTATCGTCTGGAAGACATCCCCAATCAACCACTCAATCATATACAACGGCGCACCTATCAACTAATTCCCATTCCTCTCTGCCTTTTCCTTTCATAACATCTACTACCGATTTTTTCCTACTCTCTCTCGTGATCTCCACCACTTTTGCCTTGCCTGCTTTCTATTTTAGCACCTCTCCATTTTCACAAGCTCCTCTATCCACGCTTTCACTCAAAAAATAAATTTTTGCAGCTTTTCCAACCCAAGGTTCCAATTTTTTTCTCTCAAAGTGTGCATTTTCTTCTGAGTTTCTTGAAGTCATGGCTTTCTCTATATCTGCGTCCAACTACTCCGTGATCGTACTCTCTTCCTCTCTTCCGGCGGTATCCATTCTAATATTGCGAAATATATCATTTGTCTTGATGTGTCTAAACCAAATCAATTCTCTTCGTTCTTGCCATTCTGTGGTCAGGTTGGATACGTTCCAAACTTCTCAGCCATATAAACTGACACGTTTTGCCGTGCTTTCTTAGATACGCTTTTACGTCTTCTTTGTTATGTTTTTATCCCTTACTTATCCGTTCTCTCATTTTAATTTTATCTTCACTATATCTATGTTTACTAAGAATCACACCTCTCCATTCCTTTTATCCCTTATCCCTTCTTGATCTAGAGTTAAGTTTCGAATTTCTTCAATTGCTAATCACAAGGTACTAACACTTCATCTTTAAATATTCTAAACACATACGAATGTACTTCGTCTTTTTCTAAGATGATTTGGTCGTCTGCAAAATATAGTGTGAACAAGCTGTAGTCTCCCACTCTCAGTCTCAGTTTTTTTGTCCATTGTTCTATCTAGAGATCTGTACACGTATATATTTTCTAAAGTTGGATTGTGGTGATGATTTGTCAATAGTACATTTTAGTGACTCTTAGGGGTTTGCGTGCAGAAAATCACCCAGATAGCCAGGGTTTCCCAGAGACTCAGTCACATTACTGGTCCACAGAATACATAACAAAACAGCTCTAGGCATTCCACACAAATAAGTTGCATTGGTAAATTTAATAATACAACTTCAATTTTTACATGCTACAATATAGTAAAAAATAAAAATCAGAATTAAGGGAGATTGATTAAACAGCAAAGTAAATATAGCTGGGATGTCTTCGATGACACATTACACATAATATCCAAAAAAATGTATGAATTAGATGTTGCGGTTTTAGTTCAATGCTGGTTCAATGCAAGTATATAATTAACGAAGGACCTTTAGCGGAACAATCAATAAAACACGTGCCGTCGCGTAAATTAATTCACCAAATAAAGTTAATCACTAACATTTTACGTCGAAGTTCTGCAGGTGGTGTTTTCTTGGTTCTTCTTTCTTCAGAGGCTGGCCCCGCAGCAGCAGGAACTGTTTTTACACCTTCGTTTGGACAACACGTTACACAAAAAATAGCGACGTAATGTTCATTGATTGAGCAAACAAAAATTCGGGTTTAACAACAAATGATGCCCTTTTGTAAACACAAAAGAAACAAAATGAAAGCGTGGTTTAGCGGTTGTTACGACCGGAACTAATAACTCGCGGAATCATAACACAATACCAACAAAAAGCGGCCGCCTTAAGACGGAATCAAAATAGCTCGGCATACAATACAGGAATCACGAATACTGTCTATATTTTACACGCAAAAAACACTTAAAATTAGCATTAGCGCGACGGAAGTTTTGGAAAAGGTGCAGAAGTTCAATCAAATTTAAAACAATACACTAAACAAATTGCGGGAACGCACCAATAGCAGTGTTAGACGAAAATGTCTCAGGCGATCATACCACAGAACATTAACTCCAGAAAATGTTCTGGTTATGCGAAATTCCCCTAGGAATTCTTTCTCTCAGAAAAACTGTGAGGAAGAATCTTTGTACAGACAGCCAGTAATCCGGGCAATTTTACGAAATTGCCTTACTACACTTTGTTTAACATATACAATTTTTAAATACTTATCTGTTACAGGAAAAAATTTGGAGGAGAGAAAAACCAATGAATAGACAATATAATTCAAGACCTCCTCAACAATCTTTTCGAAATTACATATTTTAGATAGTCAATGTTAAATCACCGCATACATTTTGATAAAATCAAATCAAAGAATATGTCATAATTCCCAGATGGGGGACAATAAACACTTAATACACAGAGTTTTATATTTGCCACTTCTATTTTTATTGCACAGCACTCATAATGCATTTCAACAGTAAAATTTTTGTTACATACTAGTTCACTAACCTTATATGCATACTGATCCTTAACTAAGATAAGTGTTCCTCCATGGATATGCACCTTCCTGTAGGAAATAGCTTTATGTTGGTAACCTTCAATATGAAGAAGATAATAATTCGATGCAGTGTCCCACTGTTCCGATATACATACAATATCTGGTCGTTCATTTTTCGCTAATACTTCTAGTTTTCCGAGTTTATTAAATAGAGATTGGGCATTAATTATTAATTGAATTAGAACTATTTTGCGGCAGTCGCGATGGCATGGTTTTGGATTGTTCCCGTTTTTTGAGAAAAAACTTACTAATTTTAACATCTGTAGGCCAGACTTCCGGTCTGTTAATATCATTTAGTTTATCAAGTGGAACACTTACTTTAAAGGACGAGTAGTCACTAGTATATCGGGATTTCAGTTTCTCGCACACCACATTTTCACATATGTTTTTCAGGTGATTTACAATATCGTCAGGTTCAGTATTAGGGTGTAGTTTGAAGATGTGTAAGTAAGCTTTCCTCTTAGCAGATCTTAATGTCATTACTGAACTATTTGCTCCTATAGTTGTGTTTCGCTTTGTTTTATTGTGAACTGTTTGTTTACCTTTTTCTGCGGAGGTCGACGGCACTTTCGTGTCACTCACGTCTGACAGCTGTTTTAGTGTTATCTGTATTTTTGCATCGTTTTGGGAATACGTATTTGTTGATGATTCTGTCATCTTTTGGGCATTGTTTAATTTTTGTATAGTTTTAACGTTATTTTCTGTTTGATCGATCGCATACTTTTTACTTTTGCTGTTTGATGTTGAATATTGCTGCTCAATGACATTTATTTTAAATTGCATTAATTGGATACGTTCTGATCGTTCTTCTTCCAATTTTCTTAATAAAACATTTTCATTTTTAATATTGTAGTTTTCTTTTAATAAGTCATATATTACGTTGTTTGTAGTCTTTTATGTATTTCGTTTGAGCTGCTGTCTTCACTATCCTCAATAACAGTATCCTGTGTTGAATTTGGGTTAGTTGTTTCAGAGGCATTTTTATAGATTTTCCACGCTTCGCGTAGTTCGTTTATGTAACATATCACTTTTTTATTTGTCATTCTACTTAGTAGAACATGATTCACTATAATATCCACTAATTCATCCTTGTTAAGGACTTTTAATTTGCTCACTAATATATTATTAGTTATTAGGCGACAAGTGAAAAACGACATCTCGAAAAACCTAATTTAAATCAGGTTATCGAGCTGGCCAAAATTGAGGCCCACCTCGACCTATCAAGTGTTCTGGATATGTTTGGTTCAAATATTGACGTGCTCTCATACGAAAATGGACATGATCACCATCGTGCATAAACCCCACACCTAGAAGAATCGGATCAAATAGAACTGGCAACTCTTCGCTTAGAAACTGAGTGTATGTAACTCCATTTAATGGAGGAAGAAGGAAATGTGAGCCAATAAGGTTTTCTTCAATAGTTCCAATCCCCACTTTTAAACAAAATCGTTCCTGGCGGTGAGCTTCAGCGATAACATGAGAATATTTTTTTGCTCAAATGTAGCTGTAAATTTTCCTAGTGCCGGTATCGGGTTGCTCGTCAATTAAATTAAGTACAGCTTCTTCTGATTCTAGCGTTCTAATATCCCGGTGGCGACCACAATCATGTTATCTAGGCTTGAAGCTACCAGTTTCTCTTGGTCGTTGATGAAGCTGTTGAAACAAAGTGTGATAAGGGCCTATATTGAGTATACATTGTAGCATATCTTCTCGATGCTTCTAAGGAATTACCATTAGAGATACCGTAGAAATGCATGTCAGCAATTTCTGCGTTTAAATAAACCACCATATTGGTGAAAATTCTCGAGAAGTCACGCACTACTATCATTGGGTGTCAATAAAAATCAACGAGGGTAAATTAACAACAATTAAGTTAGAGTTGTCAATAAGAGGAATTAATATGACAGCCGCCTTCTAGAAAAATAATTAACAGAAGTATGGTTTGTTTCTACGGTAAACATGAAATTGATCATTTTTATCCAAAAACAGTGGCAGATTGCCAGGGGCGTACTGAAAAAAGTTGTAGGGCAGAAAGAACACATGACTCCAGAAAAAGTACCACCCCGTATATTTTCATGACCTTTCTGTCATCTTATTATGAAGACTTAATAGAAGCATTAACGCTCCAAAATGTAACTAAATGTCTCGAAAACTTTAATAGTTTGAAGAAAATATTGACAAAATCTGAAGATTTCAACACCTTGCAAACCGCTAATGAAGCGTTTGCGAACATATGTTCCAAGGAACTTTTCGTCATAAAATGACGAAATCTTTTGCACTTATTCATTGTCACCCTGTATACGATAATAAAATAAATAGTTCTCACTTCTGACGTCCAATGCTACGACTGACAGTTTTCTTAGTCCCACTTATGGGGGTTTGAGTAAAAGGAGGTCACACTCTTTGTAAGAAAAAGTGTCCACAAAATGGTTTCAATTTGGGGGAGCCACTAGTAACGACCGGGTAATTTGTTCGTAGAAATCAGTTTTCTACGAACAAACCTACGTGAATGAAATTAGGTTAATGTGAAGAATTCACATCCAAAAAATGCAAATTTAAACATCTCAACAAGCAGATTTATATTTAACAATAGTAAAGGGTTATATCAATGAAATACCTTGTACATATATAAAAATGACTTACAAGCAAAATTTTATTTGCACATTTTTTAAGGAGTCAAGATAAATATACTACATAAATTAAACTCTGAAAAACCCATTATTATATAATTACTAAACTGATTATGTCATTGTCCATCAACTCGAGAATTTCAACAAAGTTCTGAAGATATTTTTCCAGGGGCATTCACCAGGCGAACCTTTGGAAGTATTTAAAATACAACTACAGCACAAAGATGCCAAAAATAGTCATTTAATTGTAGTTAATGGAGTTTTTTGTCCAACTAGACAAGAAAAAATATATGGAAAACTAGTGTGTGAAAATGTTAGAATCCCTGAAAGAGAAACTATTCTAGAATAAAATGCAAGTGAATTTTCCATAATGATAACAGATGAGATAACTTAATTATAGCAGTTTATTCAGTGATGAAAACAATTGTTAGTTACCTTTTATCCAGAGAGAGGTGAACAAGAAAGTATAAACAACAACTTTGTCAAGGGACACTTTTCAAAATAAATATGTAATATGAACACAAGAATGTAAAAATAAATCTTTTTATTTACATCTAATTCACCAACATCTATTTGTTAATAAGTATAAAAATACTACAAATATACAAATTTTTCCCAATGTTTAACTGTTTCAAAAAGTTTTATAACAAAATAACAACTATAAAATCAATGAGTTTCATAAAAAGTTAAAACTGGGGCACAGGCTTATTAATTTATATCACAATTAACACACTATAAATTTATATCACTTGCAGGGATTACTAAAAACGGAGACAACCATTTACAAAGAGAAGTTCACATAACAGATTTTCTACGTTTTATTTACGATTTTTACTAATAATTACATCATTCTCACTTTTTCAGCCGCTTCACTTCTAAATGTAAGATTTGTGTATTTCAATCCGTTGACAATTAACTTCATAACATACCCCGTAGTCACACTTACGCTATTCTGGTCATTTCTTGACTTCTTATTTGAAACCGTCTGCTGGACACTTTTTCAGTTTTATTCCCGTACAAGTTTGTCCTCCCCACTATTTACAAAGATATCAGGTCATCTAAATATTTTTTGAATTTCATTACACTGCTACCTTCATATAAATATGAATATTTTAATATTCCAAATCTTGACAACTGACTCAAACGACGTCAAAACTCTAATTACAGACACGATTTCATTTCGTAATTACAAAACCATACTTTGGAATGTATCAACCAACGGTGAGAATTTGATTTTCCTGCTTGTCCTTCTCCGACACCACCTTCACAGTCGACATGAATTCCACAAAACTTTTCTAATTTAAAGTTGCTCCCTTTTACTTGTAACAACCCAGATAGGTATTACACAAACACCCTCAATTCAAAGCATAGTATATTAGTGTCTACCTATGTGCCACTGCCACTGTAGGGGGCGCCAAGAGCGCCCTGGCGTTCCTGACGCGAAACTGCTACACACGTGATCGTCTGCCAGAAAGTAAATCTCTACGTAGAGAGTATGCAAGTCATAAATTATCAACGGAAATAAATCTCGCTAAAAGTCAGACACATACATTGAAGTATTCAATAAAATTCAATACAATGAATAGAATTGAGGTGGTGACATCGTAAACTATAATTCAAAGAATTGAAAGCCGTTTTCGTTTCTAAATCATTTCCAGTCTGTTTCTCGTTGAATCGGATTTTTCTTAAATTTATATTACTACACCTTCTGCAGCGACGAGTTCAAACCATCTCGAAAAATATCTAATGGAGATCGTTTGTATTCAAGAAACGATTCGGATTTTTATTTGTTGTTTGTTCAGATATGAAACGGAACAAAACTGACCGATTAATATTTTGTGATCTTTCAAATAATGAGTGTCACGAAAATCCGTTATCAAAAATGTACTGTACAAATATTGTCTGTCCAAACAAAGAGCGGCAGTCACTGAGACTGAACAATGGAAGCGAAAGGGTCTTACTAAGTATACTTCCCTGTTCCTTCTCTCTGTTTCTCTTTCCTTGTGTCATTCTTAGTAATGGATATAAATTTTATGAGAATTATACTAATTGTCACTGTTTTGTAAAGAACAGTTTTTCAGCAAAACTACAAGTCCTACGGAATAAAGTTGTAGGTAATAAAAAGGTCTTCAACTTTTGTATTTACAGTTTTTTCACATAACCTCAAAATTTATGTAAAACATTCAAAAAACAAGTTTTGGTTTTTATTTTTATCTTTTACAAAAAAATCATTAAATTTGGTGAAAATTTACCCTTTTATGTACCACACCCACGTAATTTTTTTTAATTAAAATGTTTATTTTTTCACCTTATATTGACTGATTATCGAAAAAGATCCTAATTTTCGTTTCGTTCTACTTTCTGATGGTGTAAAAATTCTACTATGGATAATGTTCCATAGTTTTGCCAGAAATCGAAATAAACCGTTTTTACCCTTAAAAAACCACCCCCTTCCACTTCCCGACCTCAGATCGCCCGTATTTTTTTTTCATTTTTAAGTAACTTCCAAGTAACTTCAATTGGTATGCAACTTTTTTTATGTATCTGGGGGATTATTCAAAAACGGCTTGGGCAATTGTGATGATTTAAACTGCTTTATATTAAGGAACATTCTAAAAAGGTCCCATATAATTGTCTATAAAATGAGATTTACGGTTTTGTAGAAAATCAGAGAAAAAAGTAAATAAGGGACTAGATTCCAGGGATTTTCAATGAATCTTCACTGTTTTCGCTAAAAGTGCTCACACAATTTGAATATTATAAATTGTATTATACAAAAATATGTTCCATCTTGATTCCGTACATTTTCCTATAACGTAAAACATACCATTTTTTTATCATTAATGTCTATTTGAATATCTAGGATTTTTGGGGAAACTAGCACATAGAGGTTCCGAATTGGGAGCCGTTCCATGTAATTGCTGTTACCCTTAATTCCAAGGTTAGAACGTCCCGATGAAATTTTCAGGTTAACTTCACCTGTCGCGTCTTCAAATTTAACTAAATTTATCAAATACATAAAGAAGTGTTCGAGAGGACATTCAATTGTGGGAAGCGCAACTGATGAAGGTTCCCTAACCAGAAACAATATATATTATATATATTGTCTTGCGTACAAAAGAATGACACCTCAAAGAGAGTACATAAATATCTAGTTTAAATGTCATGATATGCCATAAAAGTATATCGTACAGGGTGTTTTTAATGGTGTTCAATTTGATGCATTTGAAAGTCACTTTCTGTTAGAGACGAAGTTATACGAGGGCTGCCTTTTATATTTCGGGATTGGACAACCCTAGTGTTGCAATCTGACCACTGACAGCTCTATCGTAAAGTTTGACATTTTTGAGGTTATACGTACTCAGAACGTTTTGACATACGAGCGCTATGTGTTGTTTACAGTAACATAAAGGATTCTACTTGGCCAAAAAAATTGAATTAAATCGTGAACATTTTCGTGCGATTATTTTTTACAACTTTCGACGTGGATTAAGTCAGCAAGAGTGCATGGATGAACTTAATTTAATTTTTGGCGATGAAATTCCATCAAGGACCACTGTTTATCGATGGTCTGGTGAATTCTATCGAGTTCACTCCAAGACGAATTTCGCGAAGGACATCCAAAAACAGTTGTTGTTCCGGACACCATTGATGCTGTGCGCGAACTGATATTGCAAGATCGTCATGTGACCTATCGTGAGATTGAGTCAACCTTACAAATTAGTGGGAATAGCATACATTCAATATTGCATAAACATTTGAATGTCAAAAAAATTTGTTCGCCTTGGATCCCACACACACAATTTGTCAATCGTTCAAAAAAGGCTCGTGTCGATTGGTCCAAAAAAAAACTCAAAAAATACGATAGCGGTGTTTCAAAACACGTTTATGACATAGTGACAGGTGATGAACCGTGGATTTACGCGTAAGAGCCTGAAAGTAAACAGCAGTCGAATGTATGGGTGTTTCAAGATGAGCCGAATCCAACAAAAGTTGTTCGCGCACGAAGCACTTCCAAGCAAATGTTCGCCTATTTTTTCGGAAAAACTAGACATGTCGCAACCGTACCACTAGAACAACGCAGAACAGTCAATTCTGAGTGGTACACAACCATTTGTTTGCCCGTTGTCTTCCCAGAAATGAGGAAAACCAACCGCCGAAGACGGATCACTCTTCACCACGACAATGCGAGCTCTCACTCATCGGCTCAAGCAACTGCATTTTTGACCACTCAAAACATCAATTTGATGAGTCATCTGCCTTATAGTCCTGACTTGTCACCAAATGACTTCTTTTTATTCCCGTACGTAAAAAACAAACTGAGAGGTCAACGTTTTTTGACACGTGAAGAAGCGGTTGCTGCGATAGAATGCATGTTTTGGAGATACCTCAATCAGAGTGGAAAAAGTGCTTCGACAATTGGTTCAAACGCATGCAAAAGTGTATAAATCTTCATGGGGAGTATTTTGAAAAACAATAAAGCGATTTTCGATGATTAATATTTATTTTTGTTCTCTAATCCCGAAATATAAAAGGCAGCCCTCGTAGTCGCCTGAAATGGCAGAAAATATTCCGTTAGTTTATCGAAGCGAAAACTTTTTAAGCCGGCATTTTACTTGATGTAGCGTATTCGTATATTTGCTATATATGTCCAAAAACGGCGATGTGTGGAGAGATTATTCGTTATTTTTGCTTTATTTGAACAAACGAATTATTCGAATAACGCTAAGAGCAAATACGCCTTATACGCATGTTTATAATTATACCATGTCATACGACCTAGAATTCAAATATCCTAACTGCTTATGCTTATGTAAAAAAAAAGTATACACCCTGAATAAGAATAATTTTACCCCAACCTCACTTCAAACACCTTGGATAAGCAACTACTAGGTTCCAAACTATATAACTAGTTTAGACCGCCTTGTATAACTGTAATTATACTCCACCTTATATTTCAACCATCCTGTGCATTCGACTACTTCTGACAATTTTTAAACCTTATGTGTAACTGTAATTATTTTCCGTCCAATAATTCTAATATCCACTCTGTACAATTATAGTTTTGCAGCACTTTTATTTCAACCACGTTGTATACGCAATTACTTACGTGCCACGCAACACAATATTTTTAGAACCACCCTGTATAACTAATTCAATTCCAACTTACATTTTAACCATCCTATTTATACATCTGCTTATGTACCACCAAATATCACATGCACACACGCACACACCTACAACCGTATACCAAATAGAAAAGTTCGCCGACACAACGAATTTTCGTTTCGATAAACTAAGGGACTATTTTTTGCCATTTCACGCGACTATAAGCACTCTAACTTAACTTCGTCTCTAAAAGAAACTTATTTCAAACTAATCGAAATGAAAACCATTACAAAGACCCTGTACGATAAACTTTCATGGCATATCTTATAATAATATATAATCGCACGAAAATGTTCACGATTTAATTCCATTGTTTGGCCGAGATGAATCCTTTAAGTTACTGTAAACAACACATAGCGCTCGTATGTCAAAACGTTCTGAGTACATATAACCTCAAAAATGTCAAACTTTACGATAGAGCTGTGAGTTGTCAGATTGCAACACTAAGGTTGTCCAATCCCGAAATATAAAAGGTAGCCCTCGTAAAAGTGGTTCGTCATTGTCATTCTGCCACTTAGGAGTAGGGAAGACGGTCTGTAGTTTCAGCCAATTAAAGCCTCATAGAATACCAAACAGCTTTAATATTCATCTGTTTCTAGATGTCAACATTATTGGAAAATATTTAATAACCCACAACCGGTGCTTTTTAGGTAACATGTATGGGAAAAATATCTTAGTAAAAGTTACAGGAATCCAAATATGTAATAATATACATGGTGTTCCCTTAAAAAAATTAACTTCAATATCAATCACACTGTATATGTCTGTCAATTCCAATAATAGTATTTTTAGGTTGTATCTCTCATTACCTCTCACCCTCACCTGGCGACAGATTTTTAAAATATATCCATGACATCGTTAGTCACAGTTTCACAATTATGTAAAAATCTATCACAGATTTTCCAAAATTTGTTAGTTTAAATAAAAATTAATATGTTCCATACTTTATGTGCACAGGATATACATCTAGTCAACTGGATGTAACATTTTATAGATAAGATATCCTACCACAAAACATTTTTCAACAGAAATCTCCCATCATGTTGAAACCAGCTTCCGACCATACGTCCTATAACTTCCCCGGCGAGATCCATATAATTTTTCAATACCGTTGTAAGCGACATTCAATTCTAATCTGTACAGAGAATGAAAAACTATACTTGTAATAATCTTACAAGAGCCTATTTCTTTTTACGGCCTTTCGGATGAGAAGACTCCCACCCACGAGAGTAATAAGTTTCTGCGAGAAGATGGAAAAATTGACTACACACGAGATTTTTGAAAGGTGAAAAGTTATTTCTTTGTTGGGGGAATCGCGTTGTTTTATTATCACGATGGGAATCACTGTGATAAGAAAACTCTCGGTAATTACATGCCGCTGATGGATTTTCTTTTTTCCACTATCCTAATCTATTTTTTTTTTAAATCCCTAAGTAGTCTGAAATCAAAGGACCGTTTATAAAGCCGCGCTTGTTTTGAACATGAATAGAATTTCATATCGTACGTATATATATGTGTAGCCTTTTTATGGGTTGGGGAATTTATCTCATCTCCTTGATACTTTTGCGTGACTTGAAAAGTTAAATCACATTTTCCTATTATCTGTTTGGATGAAACTCTTGAAAATGTATTTCATTGAAATTCACAGCGTCGAGCGGAAATCTTTTTCGGCTTCTCATTTTAACGAAAAGCGAATTATGAACGTACAGTAGATTTAGGTAATCGAAATATCATAGGACATTTAGGGGCCGTCGTTATTCTGAATAATGAGTTGCTTGTTCCTGGAAGGAATCTGTGCCAGAAAAATTACCTAATGATTTATCAGGTAACTTTTTAAAATCTAGATAATCAGGTTTTCTTAAAAAACTAAAATACAGAAGTTTTAATCATGTTAACAATGACCTTCAGCTTAACGTTAACCATGAGTGTATTTCAAGGAACGGATATTTATTGCAGAATCTATACAGGGTAAGTTTTTTTATGATCAGTATGGGGATCTCGGAAACTAGCGAAGATAGAGCAATGGTTAAATTGCGAAAGTTTTGCAGTTTTACTGGCCCAATTTAATGATTTTCGGATTTTTGTAAAAAGTCATGGCTTACTAGATATGTTGGAAAAAATAAATTCTGTCGATTTAGTCAAATCCCTCTAGCTGGTTTGTTTTTGATTTTATAAAAAAGTGTAAATATTAAAATTGAAGGGAATTGTATCCCGAATATAATGTTATGTCCTCGTTTGCGTGACAGCTCTCGTTTTCGAGATATGACACAAACTTATCTTTTTTGAATGGAAACCATAGTTGGCTATGACTTCAAAAAATCGGACACTTTTAGATCTTTTCAACTATATAAAACACGATAGATATAGTTATTCATAAAAATAACGGAGTTATGGATGTTTTTCTCTCTTAATTTCACTTTTAACGGAGGTAACCATGAAAAAGATTGTTTTCACTTTGACGTTTCCTCATTTGAGAGTAATTCCATTAGTAGTGCTGAACTGACAGTCGATATTGACAAGTTTTCGTGATAAAATAGAATATTCTAACGAAGAAAAACTGAATATGGTGAAATGTTATATCATATGCCATAAAAATTAAGTTCGTGCAGCTGAGTAATACTTTCATAGATATTTTAATCGTCGTCAACCTGCTCTATATATATTTAAGAGACTTTACGCAGATATGGATCTTTTACTAAACCACCAAAGGAACGTAATCAAATTAACGAAGCAGCACAAATAAATGTTTTGGCAATGGTAAATCAAAAACCATCTACATCAACTCGTGAGATTGCGGCAGAAGCTGGCACATTTCAACCAACTGTAGTTAAGGTACTAAAAGCGCACAAGTTCCACGCGTACAAACTTTCAGTTTCTCAAACTTTGCATGCTGGTGACGAACATCGACGTATTTTGTTTTGTACATGGTTTAAAAACATGTGCCTTGACAATCCACAGTTTCCATTAAAGGTGTTATGGTCAGATGAAACTAGATTTACTAACTACAGTATGTTCAATAAACACAATGAGCATATCTGGGCTAAAGAAAACCCTTTTCATGTAGAACAAAGACGACCTCAGATAAAATTTGGTTTTAATTTTTGGTCCGGTATCATAGGGTCTACTATTCTGGGGCCTTTTATCTATGACGAATCACTTACTGGGGAGCGCTACTTACATTTCTTGCAATACACTTTTCAAGACATGTTACATAATTTGAATTTGAGAACTCGTTAAGAAATTGAGTGGTTCCAATATGATGGAGCAACTGCTCATAACTCGTTACTAGTAAAACAACACTTAGTTAATATCTATCCAAACTCTTGGATAGGAAGAAATAGCCCACGCGAATGGCCACCCCGGTCTCCCGATTTGGCAGTTATAGACTTCTATTTATGGGGTGCTCTAAAAAACAAAGTATACAAAAGAAAGTGTGAGACACTTGGTGACCTAAGGGAGGCGGTATTACAAGCAATTGAAGAAATTGATAGGCGGTCTGTGAGGAAAGCGGTAATGTCAATCTTAAAAATATGCAATTTTTATCTAAATAACAATGGTAGACTTTTCGAAGATAAATTGTAACCATTATTATGTACTTTAATCTCTTAAGTTTTTAGTAAGTACCTACTTGTTTAGTTTTTTCGTTATATCTAATATACCTAATAAAGAATAGTTATTAATAAATCAATCTATTTCATCCATAACTCCGTTATTTTTATGAATAACTATATCGAGTATTATATCGTTGAAAAGCTCTAAAAATACCCGATTTTTTGAGATCATAACCAACTCTGGTTTCCAATTTAAAAAAAATAATTTTGTGTCATATCTCGAAAACGACAGCTGTCACGCAAACAAGGACATGACAATCATATTCTTTTCACTTTTGATATTTACACTATTTTTATAAAATCAAAAACAAAGGAGCTAGAGGGATTTGACTAAATCGACAGAATTTCGTTTTTTCAAAATATCTAGTAAGCCATTTTACAAAAATCCGAAAGTGTCATTAAATTGGGCCAGTAGAACTGCAAATCTTTCCCCTCCGCTAGTTTCCGAGATCCTCAAATTGATCATCAAAAAAAACTCACCCTGTATATAAATAGCCAAAGACAAAAATATTAGTTACCATTTTCTGCTCTGTCTCTCAACCGATTTTCTTCATTTCTTTTTCGTTAAGTAACTACTGACCATCTTCATTGCAGAATGCTAATATTAATTTATAACATTGGTTCATTCATTAAATGAAATATAATAAAAATTCATTATTTATGATCATACTGTCAACGCCAAACAACTGACAACTGACAGTGCCACCGCCGCCAGACGGTCAAAACTCAAAGCATTGAGTAATTATATTTAGAGCGAGCGATCGTTAGATGCTTTTATATTCTTAGAGCATGTACTTCTGGAAATGGCATACAGGCGTTATTAATGTTTAGTGGTAAAACAGTCAATGTAATAGATCAGTATTGATTTTTCGGACACGTTGCAGTAAATTTCATATTAAATATTCTGTTTTTAATGTGAATTTAATTATTTGATTAATATATTATTATCACAACCTTCCCGAAGGTGTTGTGTAAAAAATCGTCAGACAGCGGACAGTAGAGAATGTATTAAATATTTAAGTTCGCCTAGAGTTTTTGGTCCTCTCTTTTCTTTAATATTCCTGAACTTAATTAAAACCGCAAATGACGAAAACTTTTAGGTTGCAAAGAACAATCTTCCAATTATTATGTCGAATATTTTGCCAGGAGAGGTTCGAGCCAAAAATTTAAGGGGTCATTCATTTGTCAAAAATATTTCGAATACCGATATTTGATCACATTTTTTTTTTTTTTGCAAAAGATGTCAATATGAGTGAACAATTTTGGTCATTACATCTACTTCTCCGATTTCTCCACAACTCTGTTTCTTATAAAATTATACTTTTTACAATTTCATGAAATGAATTTCGACCACTGGGCGACCACTAGTCAACCTATATAATCTCTCAGAAATTTAGTAAAAAATGTAATTTAATTGCAATTTATAATTTCCATTTAATGAAAATGTATACAGGATCATTTTAGGATTCCGTACATTCAATATAAATCGTAGTCAATTTTCTCCGAAACTGCAGGATATAAAAAGATTGAAATTTGGTATCAGTGAGTTTGGTAAAGCGATCAGAAACATATGTTGTAAATGGAAAAATTCTGATTTTAGGAGTGTCTCTAGGGGGAATATAGGACGTTACAGGAAAAATAAGGAGAAATTCCCAATTTTAAATTTGGAAGGCAACTTAGAGAATCAAATGAATTTTTTTTTCAAACGCAAATTACAGAATTAAATGAAAACTATAAAATTAAAATTGTTTCTGACGGATCGTGTAATATATCGAATCAAACGAAGAATACAATAAATTATTTAAAAGATATTACCAAAAATATTTAAATACTTACCTATTCTTTTCCCCTTACCCCGATACTGTAAAACTCAAAATTTTTAAAAAAAAAGAGATGCCCTGTATCTCCTGAATTTTACTCAAAAAAATAAGGAATAACCGCTAATATTGATTTTGGGGGCTACATTACACAATTAAACGGAAAAAGTAAATTAAAATTATTTCTAACGCATCAAATCAAATTGCTTATTATGAGAAATACTTTTTTTTCATAATTTTTAAATAAATTGTTCAAAAGATATTAACAAAAATATTTCAAAAATTACTAATTTCTCCTTTATTTGAATTAAACGGAAAATAAAAAATTTTCTTTTTTAAACGAGTCACGCAGCACATCAAATGAAAGGATTCCCCCTCTATTTCCGAAACTATAAAGCCTAAAATTTTGAAAAAATTAGACTTTTATGGCTTTACTTGAACTTTACACAAAAAGTAAGGATATGTGCCTAATATTAATTTTGAGGGGCAAATTATAGAATTAAAGGGAAAATAAAAAAAATATGGCCTTTATTATGTATTATATATTTTCCTGGGTTCTATCTCAATAGCATGACGATGTAGAATAACTTTAGGAACGGGTCAAAATTTATTACTACTATTATTAAACTAAAAATAGTTTAATTTAATTCGTCTTTCACATTCGAGTCAATCCATCATACGATTTTCTCTCCAAGAAATCTGGCGACACTGTTATCTGTTTAGCACTGACAGTATGGACTTAAATAATGTTTTTTTTATTATATTTTATTTAATGAATGAACCAATATTATAAATAAATTTTTGCATTCTGCATTGAAGGTCGACAATTGCTACTAAAAAAACAAAAATGAAGAAAATCAGTTGACATACAGAGGAGAAAATGGTACCTAACTGTTTTGTCTTTGCCTATTTATATATAGATTATATCCCCCCTCCCATGATTACGTAAACATTGATTCTTGTCGGCCAAGGTGTGTAAATTTGAAAATGAAGCTTCATGTGTAAATAATACAATATGAGAACATTTTTTATCCTCGCTCTTTAAAAACCATTAATACAATCAAGGAAACAAGTAAATAATTTATTCACAAAAATTTTTGTTGTTGGAGTTGGGTCATCTTGAACCTGTTCAAAAAAGTTGTATTTTTGCTGGCATGTTCATCAAAATTTATGTAATTGACAAAAAATCTGCGGTGTACATTATTGTTTAACACTGTGTATCTTCAAAATTAAGAATTTCCATATTGAACATTTTATATATTTTGACACTACATAATATATAACATATATATAATATACTGATATTCATCATGAACACTAGTAAAACTCATTATGTCCAACATTCTAACCTACGAACTTAACTTATTAAAACCATCAAAAATTGGTACAACTTGGTGCTCACTAATACACATTGAAACACTTTTATGTATTGTCGTCCCTTTCGGAATATGGAATTACTGTTTAGAACGGCTCAAACCCAACTTTACAGAACGGCAGCAGCCGTAACCGCAAGAAGAGCAACAACTACAATGGCAATCCCAAAACGGGTTTAAATTGGGAACACCAAAAAGTGCATTGGATTAAAATAATTTAGTGGGATCTCCACAAGCCGGAGTTTCAGGCAAATGACTTGTTATGGATATCCCTAACTTGGAGGTAAAATAATATGAAGGTTAGAATTTGTGATGAAAATTTCAATAACTAATAATAACTAGTTTCTATCTAACCTGCCAATTAGAAAAATTGTTTCGAAAAAATTGATATTTCAATTAGGTAAATTTTTCACAAGTCTTGACAATTACGTTCTATATAAAATAATTTAGTCAGGTGTGAGTTAGACTCCTATACTAAGGTTCCGTCCCACCTTTGAAATATATTATGATCATTATATATATTTTTCTAAATTTCCAGTTTCAGACAAGAAGGGTATGAGTGAATTCTTTTACATTTTCCTTAATATCCTTTAAATTTATAAAAAATATTTAATTTTCTAATGTAGCCTCCAAAAGTAAAATTAGGATTTTCACTTTATTAACCGATGTCCAAATAGGAGGAGGTTATCAAATCGTCTGCAACTTTTTCTTTTATGTATGACGAGTGATTATTCAATAACGGCTTCAGCAATTTTGATGTTTTAAACTGCATTATATTAAGGAACATTTCAGAAACGTCCCATATAATTGTCTACTACATGAGATTTAAGGTTCTCCAGAAAATCAGAAAAAATAAATAAATAAGGGACTAGATTTCAATGAATTTCAATGAATCTTCACGGTTTTCGCTAAAATCGCTCAAGAAATTTGAATATTATAAATTGTATTCTACAAAGATATCTTCCAGCTTGATTCTGTATATTTTTCTATAACGTAAAACTTACCATTCATTCTGAAAATCGGAAGAATATATGCAAAAAATCTGTAAACATCATGGTAAATGTCAAATTTCATCATAAATATCTAGTTTAAATGTAAAGGTATGTCATGAAAGTATATCGTACAGCGTGTTTGTAATGGTTTTCATTTTTCTTCGGTTGAAGTAAGCTCCGTTTAAAGACGAAGTTAAGTTAGGAGGCTGATAGTCGCGTGAAATGACAGAAAATCTTCCGTTAGTTTATCGAAACGAAAATTTGTTTTGTTGGCAAACTCTTCTATATGGTATAGGTTTGTAGGTGCGTGCGTGCGTGCATGTGATATTAGGTGGTACATAAGCAGTTGTATACATAGAATGGTTAAAATATAAGTTGGAATTGAATTAGTTATACAGGGTGATTCTAAAATTGTTGTATTGGGTCACACTTAAGTAGTTGCGTATACAAGGTGGTTGAAATACCAGTGGAGCAAATCAAAAAGAGTGGATATTTGCGTTATAGGATGGAGAATAATTACAGTTATATAAAATGCTTTAAAGATTGTCAGTAGCAGTTGAATATACAGGATGGTTGAAATATAAGGTGAAGTAGAATTACAGTTATAAAGGGCGGTTTAAAAAAGAAGCAGTTGCATATACCAGGTGGTTGAAATAAATAGTAGAGTAAACTTATAGTCATAAAATGTGGTTCAAAAAGGTGAATTTTGTTATATAGGGTAGACCATGAGCAGTTGCATAAATGAAATACTAAATATATGGGTCGAAGTAAAATCACTGGAATACAGAAATAATTTAAACAATAGAAAAGTATAAAGAGTCAATAGTGTGGAGAGGACTTGTACGTATACAGGGTGGTTTTAAAGATATCAGGACCGTTGTAATATTGTGTTGAGTTGAATTATAGTTGTACAGGGTGATTCAGAAAATGATAGACCAATAAATTATATAGGGGTGACTAATACACAGCAGCAGATACAATCTGAATGCAAGGTAGAGTGAATTAGAGGTACATTTATAGAAAGTGGTTTAAATAATGAAACAAATAAAAAAGTTAAAATATATCTGGAAAATATAAACAAAGAATAAAAATTAGAGAGGGAGAAAGAGAGAGAGAGAGAGAGAGAGAGAGAGAGAGAGAGAGAGAGAGAGAGATAAGAATACACTATAATTTTCACTTGTTTTTACCTTAAATCAGATAAAAAAGAAGATATGTCTGGAACTAGTGGCTGATTGCACACAGTTTCTAAACGGTTTTTATATTAAGTCCGCTGAAGTCGGTTCTTTTTTAAATATAAATTATTTTAACATATTTTTTCAGTGAAGTGTTATATAATCTTTTTTCTAATTTTTAGCCTTAGCTGTTTGGGAGATGAACGGGAAATGGGTTAAATAATTAAATATTAAATATTTTTTTTAAATTATTTCATAAATACTAATTGCATTTTTTGAAGCGATCCTTTTCATTTTATACTTTACGGATGCGCTTGAAAAAAATTATGTTATTTTTTCATTTAACTTTATACATTGCCTCATCCTAAATGAATATTAGGACATATGCTATACTTTTAATGTGAGGCCCTTGCTTTTAATATTTTTTTCACAGGTTTGTCTCAATAGTTCCGAGGTTACGGAGGGTTGGGTGCAATTTTGAATATTTTTCTTAATATATACACTTACACACACAAAAAATAGAAAAAAATAGTTGCATTTCTCATAAAGAAACTGTTCATTTGCTACATTACACGATGCCCGTCAAAAAAATGTAATTTTATAATTTTCTTTTAATGATATAATTTACCTATGAAGACGCGAGATGTAAGACCGACATCATATTTAACGAAATGCATCAAATGCATAAAGAAGTGTTCGAGAGGACATTCAATTGTGGGATTGCGTACAAAGGAATGACACCTCGAAGAGAGTATATAATTTACCGTCCAAAACTAATATCAGAATGTTTATTCCAATTTTTCTAAACATTTCAGGTGTGGCGCTATTTCCCTACTTTTTCAAAATTTCAATAGATTTTTAGACACAGAGGAGTATACATCGAATTTTTGTATATTTTTATTACTATCAATTAAACGAATTATTTTAAAAATGTTCATATTTTTAACATTATATATTTGTATTCCTCATGAGCTTTACACTAGAAATATGACATAATTGGTTTGGAATAATTTCATTTTTTCAGATTTCATTTAATCCTATAATTGCCCTCCAAATATAATTTTTTTTTAAATCTATTATTTATTAAGGCGATTCTCATACTGATAAAGAAATGCTAAAACGTGAAGAAAAAGACGAAATGTATAAATACGGAGAGCTGAGGAAGCATTCATTCAGTATTCGACTGCCGTATAGTTAAGATAAATTGTAAATAGTTCTGTAAATATAAATTAAAGTAGTGGAAATACATTATAGTGAGATCGAAGGTGTTTATAAATATATCCGAGAACTGAACTGAACCCGAATGTGAAAATACAAACATTACAATGTACAATATTGTTTATCATAAAATTTAATAAAATATGAAATACATTTTTGTCATTTTTTTATCTATTGTAATCATATTTCTGACAATGTGTAGGTATACTGACATGCTCCTACAATTAGCATTGCCGAAATTGGGTGACGCTATTTAAAAGAATAGTGGATGGCATCATATCTCAAATAAGGAGTACGTCACAAATATAGGCCGTATGTCAAAACATGTCTTTGTTTAAAACAAAATCAACGTGTCAGAGAATTTTCTCGAAAAACTCTCACTTTCACTTTCTTAGGCAAAACAGAATGATATACAGGGTGTTCCTAAATTGGAGATACAAACGAAAAGGGGAGATTCCTTGAAAAGTTTTAGGAAAAAAAAGTCCCATAAACATGTTTCCGCAAACGTTTCGTTTTCAAGATACAGAGTGCTAAAGTTTCAATTTTTTTCAAGTTTTTTTCTCATAGTATCTGCACTTCACAAGATATTTAAATAAAATTTGGCATAGATATTACAATTAAGAGTTTACACTTTGTGACATGCCAATTTCGATTGCAAATCTACAGGGTGATATTTTTTCGGGAACACTGTCCACTGTTGTCCTTCAGAACTTTTTTTTGGTGAGCCATTGGTACTTTCAAAAATTGTAAAGAAAAGCTTTGTTATTATACCAAACTTAATGTTTGTAGTTTTGTCGTATCTACTACCGGTTTCGAGAAAAAAAAATTGAATTATTCTCTTGAAATCCTCAGAAATTCCGAATTATCAAAGAAATCTAGTTACCTACCTAGTAGGCTGTGGTGAATGAATACATTTATTGTTAGTTTTGACACATCAAATTAAACTCCTGTGTTTTGAAAATTAAAGATGATTCCATTTTAATATCAAAACATGCCGAATTTTACGAATTCCGAAATGGCTGACATGCATTTCATGTATGGTCTTGCAAATAGTAATTCAAGAGAAGCTAAGCGTCTTTACATGGAACGCTATCCCAATAGAGTGATGCCTGGTCATCGGATGTTCTCTAATGTTCTTTCAGAAACTGGATCTTTTTCTGCGAAAAATATTAATGCAGGTAGACCACGAAGTGTGAGAACACCACGACTCGAAGAGGCAGTGCTGAACTAAATAGAAGAACGTCCAGGAACCAGTACAAGAAAAATTATTGTTACCTTAAATACAAGTCATCAAGTTGTTTGGCGGATCTTGCAGGATTCTTTGCTCTATCCTTATCACATTCAGAGGGTGCAGGCGCTCTTGCCTCGAGATTGTCATCCAAGAATTATTTTTTGTCAGTGATACCTCAACAGACTATTGAACAATCCTTATTTTGATTGCCAAATTTGAACCAAAATTATGTAAACAGGTGGATTGGACGAGGTGGACATCAGCCATGGCCCGCCAGATCCCCAGATTTAAATAGTTTACATTTCTTTCTATGGGGCCATCTGAAATCTCTAGTGTACATAACGCCAGTGAATACCGTAGACGAACTGAGAAATCGTATAATAGGCGCGTTTGATACAATTAGGAATACTCTAGGAGTGTTTGAAAGAGTTCGATCGTTTATGAGAAGAAGAACAGAAGCTTGTATAAGGGTTGGGGGAGGACATTTTCAACAATTGCTGTAGTTTAGTTCCTTTGTTGTTATTTAGTTTTTTTATTATGATTAATTTTTGAGTTGTACGTTTCTTGCAGTAATACATTTTTTTGATGATTATACCAGTTTATCGAATCTTTAAGAATCATTGCTAGATCAATAATTCAAATTTTTTTTCTCGAAATCGGTAGTAGATACGACAAAACTACAAGTTTGGTATAACAAAAAAGCTTTTCTTTACAATTTTTGAAAGTACTCACCAAAAAAAAGTTCTGAAGGACAACAGTGGACAGTGTTTCCGAAAAAATATCACCCTGCAGATTTGCAATCGAAATTGGCATGTCACAGGGTGTAAACTCTTAATTGCAATATCTATGCCAAATTTCATTTGAATATCTTGTGAAGTGCAGATACTATGAGAAAAAAAACTTGAAAAAAATTTAAACTTTAACACTCTGTATCTTGAAAACGAAACGTTTGCGGACCCATGTTTATGGGATTTTTCTTTCTAAAACTATTCAAGGAATCTCCCCTTTTCGTTTGTACCTCCAATTTAGGAACACCCTGTATTTGAACTGACAAAATCATAAATTAACGTCCATTGAGAAATAGGCAATTATATGTATTCGAAAGTCCTGTATTTAAAAGTAAAACACATTAGTGTCCATACCAGCATTTTTTTCATTATCACTCACGCTTTCGAACAACCCACGCCAATAAATTATCTTACGTATACAAGGGAAGCATCTCCATAACTGAAAGGAACATTAAGGAGGGTCGAAGACACTGCGACACTTAGTATCGCTGAAACACGATTTAGTGTCAAAAGATACCGTAGCAGAAATTAAATATTTAAATGTTCACGACACGACTTCAATTCACGAGGGATCACTTTCTGAATTAAATAAATCAACGATATAGAGAAGAATGTCGTACATAGCAAATAAAATAAAACAAACGTAAAAAAGTGGTGAACCATTGACGAACGTATCACAGCTGTTTGACACATTGTTAGATTGAATGTGAATATGCTAAGACGTTCTGATCTGCTTTTCAAATTTAAAAGTCTAAGTGCTATGGAAGCCGATGCATTAAATATTAACAGCCAAGTATCGAATCTACAAGAGGGATCGTAGAAAAGAATTGTTCAAACAAGTGCATGGGCGTTATGTTTAAATTCGAAAAGTTCGGCTGATAAACCTGAGAGTTAATACTTTAATTATTGACGGGTATATCAGATACCATTTTCATACGAGAGTTATTTCGGCAAGATGTAAGTTCAGAACTTCTAAGAAGTTGCCTTACAAAGTTTTATTGACAAGGTTATGAATAATTTAGATGAAACGAAAATATTTAAATAAGGAATTTAAAGTTTGTAATTACATTTGTAAATTTTATTCCTGCAGTACAATTGTTACTTAAAGAAAAGTTTTTATAAACAGATCAACTGAGATGCTTTATAAAAGTACTTATCTGTATAGGTACGATATTAGGAAAATCTCTAAAAATATTATTTATAGGTATAATGTTCTCTAATCTCATACCCCGCGAGAAGTTAATTTGGCTTAAAATCGCCTTTTTGTTCTTTCATTTGTGATTTGTAAATTATTTAATATAACTGAATATTAAACAGTACTTTCGAAAAGTAAAAAAATCCGAAAAAAACCTCCGACACTTCGATTGTCAAACAGAGGCACTTTTTGACATACACTTATTTATGACAATCATTTTTAGAGATATGATATCATCCACATTTTTTTTTTAAATGGCGTCACCCAATTTCGACCATGCTAATTGAAAGAGTCTGTCACTCTACATATACATAGGGACTGATACTTTTGCACTCGATACTTTGTATCGATTATATAATAATGGGTTCTTCAGAGTTTAATTTATGGAGGATATTTAACTTGACTCCTAAAAAATGTTCAAAAAAATTTTTCTTGTAAGTCATTTTTATTTATGTACAAGGTATTTCATTGGTTTAACACTTTATTAATGTTAAATACAAATCTGGTTCTTTAACTGTGATGGTTAAATTAGCATTTTTTGGATGTGAATTCTTCACAGTAACCTAATTTTATTCAGGTAGGTTTCTTCGTAGAAAATTGATTTCTACGAACAAATTACCCGGTCGTCCCAGTGGCTCCCCCAAATTGAAACCATTTTGTGGACACTTTTTCCTACACACAACCCTCCATAGTCTCTAACTTAAAACATTGCAAATAGAAAACTGGAATTGGCATTAGAATGAGAAGCAAATTTTGTGTTCGTAGTATATGTTAATTATTTTCTGAATGATACTTGTGGCATATTTTTCAATGTCTAAGTGCTTCTTGGGAAATAACACCACAGTTTAAAGAAAATTGCTATATATTCCAAACGTTTCGGGGTCTAGATCGGGTATGCATGTATTTAGCGCGGTCACGAAAGGGATAATGAAACGAAAAATATGAAATAATCTAACAGTGTTTTTTAAAGTGAAAACATTTTATGGATGGCATCAAACTTAAAAGACATTGTATGGTGCTAGAAAGAAAGCACAGCCCCAGGTATCGCCAGCTTAGCGAAAAGTCGAACAGACAACGGACAAGGTACTCGAGGAGGCACCAGAACGCTAAGTAGTTCAGTGAGCCTACAACTCTCGCCACAGCAACTCCACCGTACTAAAGGTACATAATCTCCCTCAACTAACTCGTAAGATTAGTCAAGAAGGCTTGAATTTTTTTTACACGTTACAACCTAATACATGTTTCTTGCACAGAGAAGTATTTAACATAGTTATTTATGCATTAATCAAGTGTGGCGTCGGTCGGAACGAAGTGTCGAAACATATGCTATTTTAGTTTTTTATTTTTATTTCACTTCCACACTCGTCTATTACCATATATCTAAATGTGGACCTTTCTAAAAACCCCATTACAGAATACTTACTTATCTTGGGAGATTTATTTTCCCGAATTACTTTACGAACGGATAAAAATACCTGGACGATTATTTGCACCCCGTATAATACAGTTTAACATTTTAATCTAAGGTACTAAAATTTAGTTGTCAACTTCTGAGGCCTTATATTTTTTTTGTTGATTGCATTAATTCATTTCTAAAGTAAACAGAAAGGTAACTTAAGCTCACAATGACTTGGCATACATAGCAGCAACGATTTTTAACTGCAAACCTCTTGAAGATGAATAAGCTAGAGGTATATTCGGTTACGTTGGTAGTTAAAACTTTTCGGTACTTTAACTCGGCGGATTCAAACGGCAGGCATCGATAAAATACCATTACCCGAAAGTTGAAGTAGAGGTTTTTATCGATCGAGCAACCGGGAGTTTTTCATAAAGTTAAATGGAGCTGAACCGAAGAAAGCTACTAAATAACGCTGGTAATAAACACCACGTTCAGACGCGGCTTATGTAAAGTTCTTTCGTTCGGAAGAAATTCAAAGTTTTAGCCTTGGCGATTTCTTTCTCAAGATCTCACGGTAATAAACTAATTATGAGCAGAAAAAAGTTGAATTTCCGTAATGAACTTGGTGAATTGCAGGAATAAGCTACGCTGATTCCAGAATGACGACGGGGAGTCATTCAGATAAGCAAATGACACAGAACGTCACATCGATTGTTTATTGTAATGGAATTCGTGGAAATCACGAGTTTTTCCTATTGGCTTCATTTTTCCCGGTGATTCTTAAACGACTCCATAAAAAAACTCGTTTTATTTTTCACAGAGATTTCAGGACAGTGGTTCTTGCTTTTCTTATCAACCACTGTTTATCAGTTATCAGCAATTTCTTCTCACACCTGTTAGATTCTAATGAAATGCATCTACAGAGTTTTTCAAAAAACATGAGACAAGCCTCTGCTGAAGATTCGCTAACCAAAAATTAGTAAATAGTTCATATAAAAGTTGGTTCGGTATGACTTAGTTTTCTATATACAGTGAGGAGGCGTGTGTTGTCATTTAAAATTCAATTGTTGTTTTTTTGGAAAAACGCTTGGACACGTCATTTTTTTTGGACTACGACTTTTGTGATGATAAACTCATTTATTTTTCAAATGGAAACATTTGTTTTTTATTTTATTTTTCAATTCTGTATTGAATTCTAAGTATTTTTCATGTACAATGTCCTATAACGAAAATTAACGAGTATTAACAAAAATACATTTCTTTCTAAAGTTAAAAAAAAACAACGGAAAATAAGGTGTTTGTTGGTTTGAACCCATTTATTTACGTCTGGTTTTTATGATTGTTGGCGCTATTTTAGTCCCATGAATGGAAACCATTTTTTGTTAAAGCTGAAGTTTTTAACACTGTTTCTTTCAATATAAACTGTACCCTAATTTTACTTCAAATAAGTAGTTGTCAAGTGCAGTTGCAAAATTTCAAAGTACGACGCATTTAACTGAAAAGCAGCGAATAGAAATTTTGACGATGGTAGAATATCGCGACAGAACTCGAACACAAGCTGAAGTTTACGAATTATTTAATATGAAGTACCCGGAGCGGCCTATTAAACGATGGGTAGTTAGTAAGATAGATAAAAAGTTTCTAGAATTTAGCCACGTAAGAGACAATTACAAAACCAAACATCTTCCAGAAGATACACAATTAAATGTTTTGCTCGATTTACAAGAAAATTCTCACAAATCCACTAAACAAATAACCGCAGAAAAGTCAATAAGCAAATCTTGTGTTCTAAAATGCTTACATAGAAATAAATGGCACCCATAGAAAGTTCATTTAGTTCAGGAATTTACTGAAGATGAATTGGACCGGAGAGTCGAGTTTTGCGAAATAATGATGGGTAGATGCAATGCCAACCCACACTGTTCAAGTAAGATAGTTTTTTCCGACGAGGCAACATTTTATTTTGAGTGGTTCAATAAGGAGGCTAAATTTTCAATATTGGGACCAGAAAACCCACATTGGATTATCGAAAGTCATACACAGTTTTCCAAGAAAGTTAAGGTATGGGCCGGAATTGTGGTTACTTCAATTGTGGGTCCTTTTTGTATTGAGGGAACACTTAACTTGGACAAGTATTTAGACCTATTACAAAATGTCTTAATCCCCTGTTTAACAGAACTTTGCCCTAATGGTGAAAACCCCAATTTACTGGCAGATTCGGTATGATTTCAACAGGATGGAGCGCCCCCGCACTATTCGCGAACAGTGCGAGTTATTGGCAATATTTTCCCAAATAGATGGATCGGAAAGAGAGGTAATATCGAATGGCCACCTAGTTCTCCAGATCTAAGCCAATTAGGTTTTTGATCTTTGGGGTTACGTAAAATCGAATGTCTACTTCAATAAGCTGGAAAATATCGAGGAATTTGGAATTTCGGTCGAAATACCACAAATTTTGCTATAAACGCTAAATGAAGTGTTACGAGAATTTGAAAAAAGTTTTAGGTATTGTCAGGAAGTTAATGGTCAACAATTTAAACATTTAATTTGATGTGTTGATGTTTTTTTTTTCTTCAATTTTTAGATAAATGTAATTTTTAATAACTGTTAATTTTGGGTATGAAAAATACTTAGAATTCAAAAATAAAATAAAAACCAAATGTTTCCATTTGAAAAAATGAAGTTGATGTTATTTCTGGCCCACCCTGTATAAATGAGTATATCGTCACAAAAACCGCAGTCCAAAGAAAAACCGTCCAAGCGTTTTTCCAAAAAACCAACAGTTGAATTTTAAATGAATTTATTCCAATCCACGCATCCTCACTGTACAGGGTATTAAACAATTATGAACCACCACGAATACTTTGGTCATTAAAACAAAAGCTTCGTAACGGAGGCCTGCTCTTACACATACATAGGTAAATAGGGTACTGAAATTAAAAAATTGCAATTGTTTCTAGACTTTCCAACGGATACCACACTTCTTTGATCTTGAAATACTGATACAACTTAGTGTTTATTTCAGAACCTGGCACCAGTCTATATATTGAGTCTCTTCGTTTATAGAAAATTAAACAATTATAGTAAACAAACAAATATAACATCCAATTAATATACAATACAACAAGATTTTCTTTTTGTTTAAATAAACATTACAATTCTCTATTTGCCATATGTTAAATTAGAGACTTGACATACGTCAAAAGTCATAAATAAGGGCAACATTTATGGATGATTAGAGCCAAGAATTATAAGAGATAAATTAGAAGAGAAACATCATAGTTATGAAAATAAAGACATAAAACATACAACAAACTTCTTATTCGAAAATACATGCTTCTTTATGATCCTTCTTTCCTTAAATCTGGCAGAACCTATAACATCAATCCAACACTTTCAAACTAAATAAAGCATCGCACGTCTTCAAGCTCAGTTTTCAGTTTTCTTAACACAGCAAGTTTCGTCCTGTTACAAAATTCTATTCCTACAATCAGATATCAACTTGACCAAACCAACCGAAATTTGTATCACTGTTAGTCGGCACTATATATATTCAACCCTCTTCCAACTTGGTGAGACACTTTTGATCACATTTTACCGATAAAGCTGGACACTGGGAACAATAGAAAACAGTCACACAAAACAAAAAACTAACACAACTTACTACAAAATAAAAACCCACTGTCACCTCACTCAGTCAGACCATCATCCACAACTTTTCTAACTTCCCCTTAGACTCTAATAGTTTACACCTGCTATCCAAAGGTTTTAATTTCGCAGTAACGCCAAAAACTATCCAAATCGAAAGAATTATCTCTCAAGTTGAGGTACTTATCGTTGAACTATCAGATATTGTGGCTGAGGATACGCGTCTGGACATTACTAGAGAACACATCTAAGCCACCAAAATCAAACCTAATTGCCAACGAAAGACATTCATTAAAACAACTACGTGACAACGATGACGTAACTATTCTTCCCGCCGATAAAGGTAACGCGATCGTTCTTCTCAACACTATCATCTATATTGACAAGATGAATTCTCCACTCTAATCCCCAATCTAAATTAATAATAATCTCACTACTTACTTGACGTCATAAGGGTCACCAGTCCTCGTGAAAAATCTACTAAAATTCCGGCTACCCAAGATTCATAAGCCGTACATTTCTCTTAGGCCCATTGTCAGTACGGTACAATCTCTGACCCAAGAATTAACCAGGTACTAAACCAAAACTCTTCAATCTCTAGCCTAGCAGCATACTTGTACGCTAAGAACTCTTCTTCCTTTTTAGACATGTTAGGAGCTTATAGAATTTCAGAAAATTATATCCTAATTAACACCATATTCCACAATTTCCCTTAGGGCCTCCACAATTCACAAAGCTATAGCAATAGATTAACGACCCCTCTGTCTAAACCGACGCGATGAAAGCTCCCGTCTTTCTACAGCTCCGTAATAGCCAAATTAAGCAAACCAGACATGCTCCCCAACACTCAACCAATCACCACACAACCCCCTATTCACGTGACACCCCTTCTTAATCGACCGATAACTATGAATAAAAAGAGCAGAGCAGATTCACACTCCTTTCAGTTACCTAGTGACACTTGGGCATACAGATTCCAATAATTAAATCGTTTCCGAGACCTAGATGGAACTTTCACAAGGCTGACTGGAGCTCTTTCAAAACAGACCTAGACAATTACAATAGATTTGTCGGTGCAATTATATATACTGCTAAGAAGCACGTTCCTAGAGGGTTTCCGTAAGGAGTACATACCGGGATGGTCTGAGGAAAGTGGAACAACTTTACTGGGATTTCGCTGAATGTGGTGACCAGAGATAGCTGATGGCCTTCTGAATTCTCGGCTCGAAAACTAAAATGGATAGAGACCACCACAAATACTGACTTTAAGCACTCAAGTCGTAAAGCCTGGAATCTACTCAAGAAGCTTGGTGCTAGTCGACCCGCTACCCGAAACCAAACTGTAGTCACAGCAAACAACATAGCTACTCGAATAGTTGACTTGTCAAGAGCTCCTCAAGATCGCCAGCATACCAAAATGATAAAACGAGAACTAAAGGCATTACAACAGTCAACTCCAGAGTTTTCCGAGTGCTCTGGATAATTTAACATCGATGAGATATGTGCAGCGACTCTCAACCTAAAAGTAGGAAAGGCTTCGGAATTTGATGGAGATCACAATCAGTTTCTCATCAATTGCGGCCCCTATGCTAGACAGTGGTTAACAAAATTTTTCACTGATATTCTGAACACTGGTAAACTGCCTAATGAATTTAAAAGAGCAAAAATAATTGCCGTACTAAAACCTGGAAAGCCAGAATCACGAGCCGACAGCTATAGACCAATCTCCCTCCTTAGCACCTGCTACAAATTCTTAGAAAGACTCATACTCAATAGACTCAAAGACAAATTACTTGCGAACACTCCAATCGAACAAGCTGATTTAGACCAGGTAGAAGCTGCACGGACCAAATGATAAGCCTGACAAAATTCATTGAATCAGGATACCAGGAATGTCTTAAAACCAAGGCTGTATTCATAGATTTAACAGCTGCCTATGATACAGTCTGGAGAGGAGGTCTCCTTTATAAGTTTTTGCATGTGATTCCCTGTAAAAAACTTGGAAGGCTCTTGAATAACATGCTTTCTGATCGAAAATTCCAAGTGATCATGAACGGCAAATCCAGCAAACAGAGAATTCTAAATAATGGCCTTCCTCAGGGCTCCGTAATTGCTCCTGTCCTTTTTAATTTATACAACGCTGATCTTCCTGCAACGACGGCACATAAATTTGCGTACGCCGATGATCTGGCTATAGCGGTGAAAGTTAAATCTTTTGATGCAGCAAAGAGAATGTTAGAAAAAGATCTCGAAACTTTGGATGTTTATTATATAAAAAGGAGACTAGTTCCAAGTCCTAGCCAAAACAGAGTGTTCCTTTTTTCACCTAAATAATAAATAGGCTAATCAAGAGCCTGAAATATTCTGGAATGGTGAACGCCTTAGGTACAATCCGAACCCAAAATACCTGGGTATTGCACTGGACAGAACGCTCTCTTTTAGGAAACATAGAGAACACGGCTGCAAAAATTCAAACGAGGAATAACATTCTGGAAAAGCTCTGTGGAACCTCATGGGGAGCAACTGCCGATACCTTACGATGTTCGGCAATGGGTGTCGTCTTCAGCGCGGCTGAGTATGGTGCTCCAGTATGGATGAACAGCCACCATGTCTCAAAAGTTGATGTTCAAATCCGCAGGAGCATGCGTTTCATAACGGGATGCATAAAATCTACACCAACTTACTGGCTCCCAACTCTCAGCCATATTATGCTGCCAAATATCCGACGGAAAGAAGTTCTCCTACGAGAATACGAGAAAATAATGGATATCCCGGAGTTGCCCATCCATGAATATATACCAACTGCTTGCCTCACCAGACTGAAATCCAGACATCCACCAATCGTATTTTTATATTATAAGATCAGTTCATGTATACTATTGCCATACGCTAAATAAATAAATAAATACTTCGGGAGTAAGCAGATTGAGACCCGGAGTTTGAACCTAACTCTGAAACTCTTTTGCATTTGTCAATGTGAATTGAGTTTTGAATAATACAATTAAAACAAGCAATTCCTAGGAATTAAATTATTTTCTGTTAGGTAAGTGAAAGGGGGTTTTAAAAAGTAGTCATCTAGAAAAATACGATTCAGTTTACAGTATAATATAGAATTCAGGTACTTTTTCGGTTTTCTTCAGCTTATTATTAGTAATAGAGGAAACTTAATTGTAACACAACATAATTTTCGTACTCCTCTGACCTCTATCCAGTGTTTGATATCTAATACCCTTTATTAGCATTCGCTTTGAGATCCGATTGAACCCACCTGGATAGGTAAACTCAATTATTCCAGAGCAACTGATATCAAATATTCAATCAGATTGGCAAACACCTGTGAATTTTTCAGCCAACAAGAAAACTATTATAGGAGCCTGATTTGTTTACGGTTGCGCTATCGCCCAAATTGATCAGCAGCGAGAATTCGCGAAACAACTTCATTAGAGATAATTTCTGGGAAAAAATCCTGGTCGAAATTACCAAATGAAAAAGCTAAATCAAACGGATTGCTAATGACTAGTTTTCAGTTCGTTGGGGCGTTCACGATAATAGGATGGGGACATGTAGTGGAAAGTAACACAGAAAAGTCACAAAGACGGAAAAGTATTTTTTTGTGATGGAATGAATGGAAAGCTCTAGAACAGGAAGTTACAAAGGGTTTTGCTTGGTAAATTTCCTGAAACAGTTCGAGCTTAATACTTGTACTACATTATCATGCATAGAAAAATTTTATAATGAAGAACAATGTTAATTAGCCGTATATTTTCTGAATTTTTAAATAATATGCTATTCACTAAGCCATTTTTTAATGAACAGTAAGACAGGGAGAAGATTAGTTATCAATGGAAAATGTTCATTATTACTATTAGGACATAAAATTTTAAATCAACTGTTTGTGATATATTTGAAAGAATTCAAGTACACTCTCTTTATGTCATTCTTTTGTAAGGAAGACAATATAAATAATATACATTCATTCACTCATTTCAAAACTCGCCAGCCAAAATAACTTTTAAAATATCTTTAAAAGAAAAAAACACCTAAATTTATATTTACGGGGGACACATTTTACAAGTATCGGCCACTCTGGAGTTTCAATTTTTAAACGGGGCTGTATATCACTTCTTCAAGTTTAAATGCAAAGGGGTATCATATGGAGTAGTGACCTAGAAATCGTGAAAAATGTTGAGTTGTAATTGAAAAAAATTAATAATATAAACAAGCGAGAAAAAATCTTCATATGTTTTTGTGAAAGATATTTGCGACTGTAAATGTAAACACTTTATTAGTAGTAGTGATTTCGTTGTGTACACAAAAAAGTTGAAATAATATATATTTAGGGGAAAGAACAACGCTGTGCACGTCAAACTGCTCATGTTTTTCATCAGAGACATCCCGTTAAAAATATTGGGCATCAGTATGTGTTGGATTTTGTTCATAAAATTCAAGAAACTGGAAGTGTGTCCAAAAAGTTGTCACGAATCGTAGAGTTTGAACTGAAGCTGCACAGGACTCAAAAATTCAGACCCTAATTTGATTAAAATATTTGTTTTTCTGACGATGCAGGATTTTTTTTTAATGGATTTGTCAATAAACATAATTGTAGGTACTGGCACAATACCAATTCACAAGTTTTTCGGGAAGAGCACAACCGACAATCTTCAGAAAATCAAAGTATGGGACGGAATTCTCGGAAATAAATGAATTGGTCCTTCGTTCGTAGAGGAAAATTGAACTGGAGAATTAATTGTATTTGGACTTATTAGAAAATGTGATAAATCTCTTTGGTGCTAGATGAAGAAAACCTACTTTTTCAACAGGACGAAGCACCTTCACATTATGCCTTACCTGTACGAAATTGGCTTAATGAGACATTTCCAGATAAATGGATTGGAAGGGGCGCTATAGAATGGCCAGCAAGATCACCCGATCTAACGCCTCTTGACTTTTTTTTATATGAACCTCTAAAAACTGTGGTGTATATAACTCAACCTCGCGATATTGCTGAACTGAAACGTAGAATAGTGGAGGAGTGTGAACGGATTACACCAGAGACGTTCCAAAAAGTGCGGGAGGAATTCGAACTGCAACTTTACCATTATCTTAGTAACAATGAGGCACATTTTGAACATTTAATTTAAGTACAAAGTAATTCTAACTCTAATATAATACTAGTAGTTATAAATACAATGTAAATAATAATTATTTTAATTTGAAAGTTTAAATGTCATTACTCTGTAAGCAATAATCTGATTTTAAATAATGTTACATAAGATTGGCATAAAGAGACCTTTAAAAAGAGGTGTAACATGATAACCCTTTGTATTTAAACTGGTAGAAGTGATATTCAGCCCCGCTTAGGGGTTGAAAGTGCAGGGTGACCGATACATGTAAAATATGTCACCCTATAAATATAAATTAAGTGTATTTTTAGCTTTTTCTTTTAAAGATATTTTAAGTTATTTTGGGTGGCTAATTTTGAAATAAAAGCCCTTTATATTGTTTTTGGTCGAGAGCTTTCATCAGTTGCGCTGCCCACAACAGAATGTCGAACATTTATTTATGTGTTTGATACATATCGTCAAATATGTAGACGCGAGATGGAATGACCGAGATCTAGAATTTTCAAAGAAACTAGCTCACAGGGCTTTAGCCAAATGCCCATAACGTCAAGCTGCCGACCATTACATAAATCTAGCATTCAACCTAAGGTCTGAGTAACAGATATATATATATATATATATATATATATATATATATATATATATATACTTAGCCAACTAATATATTGAAGGTAGTCTTAAGAGGCACTCATTATCCAGACGGATTTCAGGCGGATGTTTTCAGATCCAGTGAAGGACGATGAATCCCAGAAAGAACTGGGGATTTAGTATTATGTACCTCAGATAACCATCATTCTATTTATGGGTATTTTTAGTCACCGAATTTTCTCAATATACAGCTCTTATGAGTCTAATTCTGTCTAATTCAAGGACATTCTATCTTATCAAACAACAATCAGATAGAGATAGAGGATGTGTAACGTCTCCAATGTTGTTCAATATATACATTGAATTACAGATGCGTAACAACTGACCTGGTGGCGTAAATACTGGAGACAACAAGATATCTAAGTTAAGAGTTGCCGGCGACATTACCGTTAATGAACATTTTAAAGTTTTGATTGTAGATAGGAAACATAAAAATCATCTTGAGATAAATTCTATGGGTTGCTGTCAAGTGCTTCAGAGCATTGTATATTTAGCCATAACAAAATTAACTATCTGGTGGTGCCATAGTAACACTGCAAAGTCCACTTAGGTAATGCTGGTTCAGTCTCTTCCTAATTTAATTTCCTATGTCTCCGAAATTTGTAAAAAGGTAAAGCTCAGTCGGATAAACGTTCTTGAAATGAGGACCACTTCTCACATTTTATTCACAGGAACAACTATACAGAGAAACTGATTGTACAAGGTCATGCCTCTTGGGGACGACTTCTTGACCATTCCCCAACTCGCTGGGTATATATGCTACGAAACAACTGTTATAAGTGACTGTCACCGAATTGACAGTAAACCATCAGAGATGGCGTGCTGCAATCATTTTGAACTTGGAAACACCGGTTTTGAGAGCGCTCCACCCCAACCTTAAAACTATTACGTGTTCACAGCATGTCTAATAAAACATTGTAACTATGACGAGGATTTTAGTTTAAAATTAGGGACCCGTTCATGAGTCAATCTATAACCAGCCCAACACGAGTATTTTTACCGATTCTGAAATTACTTAGAATTGCTCTTGAACACGTCCGAGTGCCAGTTGGACAACAAAGTATGTCATTCGCCGCAAGGGGAAATTTCTGGTATCTATGGCTAAGCTATATTAAGACTATTTTATGTTGTAGTAAATTGTCGCTGTATTCAGAACGTGAATTGTCAGTTGAGAGGTTATACAACGTAACAAAGCTCAAGGGTTATATTAAACCAAATTCACAATATAATAATAACGGATTATTATAACTGATGTACGAGTAGTAGTTGGTACTAAAGTGGAAGTCTAAAATGAACAGCTTTATACTTATGGAGTTGCTACATGGCAAACATCTATGCGATAGCCGAGCCCGTCCTAAGCACGAGAAAGTGTACCTACTGTTCCTGAGTGCATGGCAGCTGTGCTACAGTTCCGCTAATCATCTAGTGTTATTGGTAGAGGTGGGACGTAAACAGCTTCTTTAACATAGTTCCATAGGAAGTAGTTACATGGGTTGAGATCGGGAGCCCGGGTGGTCAGAAGTGTAGAGCCAAGTCTTCATTTACCGTGTGACATATCCAGCGTTGAGGAAGGAATTCATTCAAAAAGTCTCGTAAATGAAGGCGCAAATAGGACGGAGATCCGTCCTGTTGAAAAATAAAGTCCTGTGAATTTTTCATAACTTGAGGAAACAGCCATTGTTCTAACACGTCCAGGAACGTTGTTCCAGTTCTTTTTTCTCAAAGAAAAATGATCCATAAAGCTTTGTACGTGATACAATGCAATGTCAAATATGGATTTTGCAAACCCCATATGCGAACATTATGTCTGTTAACTTTTTGACTAAGCACATAACCACAAAAGGGACTCATCTCTGTGTCGTTAGGGTTAAGGGTCTGCTCTAGTTTTAATCGGTAGGGCTTGTACAGCAAACGCCATCTCAGAACATTCCAGACAGTTGATTGGGGTAGTCAAGTTCTCTACTAGTTTTATTAGTAGTCATACCTGGACTGTGCTTTTTCCTTTACACATTTCGAGTCTGTTAGAATTGCGCAAACTAAAGCTTAATGCTTTTTCCACTTGGTGGTTCAATACCCAATTTTGTACGAAATTGCCGCTACACTAAAATTTATGACTCACTTCTTTAGACTCAAGAACCCAGAAAATTGTGCGATCTATGGTAGCCATCTCACTCACAATTGAGAGGGAAACTAATGGTGGCCAATTACAGTGCGAACTCTACCTATCGCTTCTAGAACCATCATTGCCGCCGAGCTTTGAAACTTCCTCTTTCAATTGGTATAAACATTGTTCATTTTGGATTTGTACTTTAATTACCACAAATTGTTAAAAATGGGTTCACTATTTATATCAATCCTGTATTATTACACTTTTTTTGGATTCGGTACAAGTTTTTACCAAAATAAATCACAATACGTTCGACTTTCTGTGTTATTTATTGTCCTGTCTCTGTCATTCCTTTTTATATTTTGACAACTGTATATAACTGTATATAAGTTTGTCCAAGATTGCTGGCCAAGAAAAATCGAGTTGCTATCTATGAATATCAAAGAAGACGTTATGGTTGCCAAAAAAGACTACCATGCACTCAAATATCCAGAATTGAAAACTATTCCAAATTCACAAGTTGTTGAGGTATTACAATATTTGAAATCCAGGGGTTTTGTTAAGGAACAATTTGCCTGGAGGCATTATTACTGGTATTTGACAAAGTCTGGTATTGTATACCTACGCCAATACCTTCACTTACCTCAAGAAATTATTCTCTCAACTCTGAAAAGACCAGCACGCAGTGAGACTACTACTACTAAGCCAAGACCTGCTACTCTTAGATCAGAAACTTATAAACCATCAGAAGATCGTGCCGGTTATAGAAGAAACACTGGAGGCGTCGGTATCGGCAAGAAAGCTGATGTCGGTCCAGGAACGTCGAATTTAGGCAAAAATTCGGACAAAGACAGCCAACATAAACGTATTTATAAGTTTTTAAATTGTCCGGATATTTATATTAACAGTAATTCATACTCGAACAGATGATCGCTACGATACTATCTACTGAACTTGTCTCCTCCTATCCGTCAACCGCCTTTCTACCCTCATAGTCGCTCTCAATGTTGTTCGTATAAAGTGATGGGCAAATGTGTAGAACCAAGTAAATATCTCTGGAATTATTAGAGATATCCAAATTTTTTTACAATTTTGAACTTCCTGTTTTACCGGAAGTTTGATATTGTTTACTTCCTACCGAGATATTAACAGAATAGTAACTAAGGAAAGGAATAATTCGATGGTAGCTAAACTCGGTTCAGATTTCATTTAACGCCCGATATAAACAAACCGCTCGGTAAAGATTTGTATTTCTATTGGCCAATCGGTGGTATTATACCGTCACAGCCAACAGCACTGCTTGTTCCATTGTCGAATACACATGCGTTTGTTTAAATCAGGCGCAAATTAAATCTGAATCAAGTTTAGTGGTCCATGAAATTCATTGCAGAAGTGACAGTAGTTGTCAAAATAAGTTTTTTTTTATTTGAACGTAAAAAGATTGTATTGTTTTAATTTGGTAGTAAAATGGCCGAATTAAGTGAAAGAGAAAGAATAGAAATATTAATGATGATTGGGTATGGGAGAAGAAAAGGACGAATCAAGAAGTTTGTGACCTTTTTAGCATTGTTCATCCGAATACACAAATAACCCGTTCAGTAGTGACGAAAACTTTGCGAAGGTACGACACAAGTGGAACAGTTAGCAATTTACCAAAAAGTGGACGGTTAAAAAGTGCAAGTAATGAAGGTATAGCTCAAAATGTTGCTATATCTTTGGAAGAAAATCCTCACTTATCCACTACCGACCTCGCCAATATGCATGGAATTAGCCGTCGTTCGTAGGAAGGATATTAAGGCGAGAAAAATATCATCTATACAAAATACGCCTCGTTCAAGAACTCTCCGAATACGATTTCGACAGACCTTTGCAATTTTGTGAAACGATGATGGATATTTGTAACCGTGATAATAATTTTATAAGAAATGTGGTGTTTTCAGACGAGGCTACATTTTGTTTAAATGGTACGGTTAATCGACATAACTGCCGCTACTGGTCGCAAAGTAATCCTAATTTTGTACAAGAGGCTCATACACAACATCCCCAAAAATTGAACGTTTGGACCGGCATTTATAACAACAGAATCTTGGGACCCTTCTTCCTACATGAAACTTCAAACGGAGATATTTAGCTCTTCGAGACACAAGTTATTCCGGTAATTGAAAGTAAATGGACAATTATCAAGTAATATCTGGTTTCAGCAGCATGGAGCACCACCCCATTACGCTCGCATTGTTCGAGATCATTTAGATAGGACATTTCATCACAGATGGATTGGAAGAAGGGATACTTATGAATGGCCTGCACGAAGTCCCGATCTCAATCCACTAGACTATTTCTGTGGTGTTACTTAAAGTCTAATGTTTATGTTGATAGACCAAATAATTTGCAAGAATTAGCTGCAAGAATAACTCAAGACATCCAGAGAATTACACCAGAAGTAAAAGCTAATGTTACTAGAGAATTTAAAAACCGATTTGCTTATTGTCAAGAAGTAAACGGTGCTCAGTTTAAACATCTAATACATTAAGTTTAGTTAAGTTAAGTTTCAATGTTTTGAAAATCACTTTGATTTAGTTAATAATTATGATTATGTATTTCTTTAATGGATATTAGATTTTTCCTTTCCTTAATTACTTTTTGGTTAATATCTCGGTAGGTATTGAAGTAAACAATATCAAACCCGATATTTTTGTATTCGCAATAAAATGTTTCATCAGTAACTAAAATACTATACAGGGTGTTTCATTGCAAATTTTAAAATCGACATTACTTCCGGTAAAACAAGAAGTTCAAAATTGTAAAAAAATTTGGAAACAAATAGGCAATCTACTGCAGTATCCACCTTCCAAATTTCATTTTGATATCTCTAATAATTCCAGAGATATTTGCTTGGTTCCACACATTTGCCCATCACTGTATAGTAGTATATAATTTTTAATGGATTAGAAATACTTGATTTTATCATCAATCAGTCTCTCAGGTAATACCTCTTTTTGGCGGTATATTTATTTGAATAAGTTTTACAGTTAAATTGCTAGCAGGATTGGTTTTTATTTTCGATGATTAATTTTTTCCAAGAGTTCCTATTTTGGCGATGTAAAATAAAATGTTAGAACAATATCGTGATATGTCTTGTTTAGGAAATCAATTACAAATCTGAAGCGGAAAGACGCAGAAGCTCGCAAGGAAACTTCAGCGTAAATTCCACACAAAAAAACATTTGCGGACGTTTTAGTTTACTAACGCTTCTCGACGATAAAAGTTGTCATTCTGAACGTGTCCCGTGCACCGTAATATAAAACTCCGCCATGCCACACACCGCCAATATGCTGGTTGCTATTCCGTCCTCATAGGGAACATTTGTTATAGTTATATCGTTCCTTATCTATTAGTTTTTGACGCGGTAATCTTTCTGAGTAAAAGGATCCTGTATAGGATCTTGGTCAAGACATCTCACTTGTTATAATAAACCGGCTAAGCCGACCGTCGTACGTTAGCAAGGTCATAATTCTCGCTTAATATCATCCTATTTCCCAGAAAATGTTTCACCACCGCGCCCGCCACCACATTTTCTTGTTTTTTATGACTAAACTGTATGTCATTCGGAAACGAATTGGATTACGGCCGTCCGGGATCTCATTGTTTATTATTTCTTACTAACGCTCCAGAGAGATCTCTGCCAGACATAAATATTTACCACTGCACAACGTATTAAACACTGGACTTTTTTTTTCTTTTCGTGGATATGACACTCTATCCCTGCACGTACTATAAACTGTTTGTTGGGAAGTCTAGAAATTGACATCAAATTAAACTGCAGCACTTTGTATATTAATATTTATTTTAAAGAATAATAAAACATTATTTTATACATTGCTACTTTATTATTTGCAGACGATCAAGTGGTACTAACAGAAGATGTTGAAGCTATGACATATATGGTTCTAAAACTAGTGGAAGAATATAATAAGTTGGGTCTTGAATTAAATACAAAACATAGAATATATGACAATAGGAGGCGCAAGAGAAAACATAAAACAAAGAATATAAATACCTATGAGTTACATTGACGGCAGACGGAAATGATGAAAAAGACATATTACAAAAAATAGGTAGAGAGAGAGCCATCACAAGTCAGTTAAACTCAGTATTATGGAGTAAAGACGTTCGGAAAAAATATATTTACAACATTAGTGGCTCAGAAGTCTGGACAATAAATAAGAGAATGCAAAACAGAGTTAACGCTGTAGAAAAAAATTTCTGGCGGATATGCTGTAGGGCAACACTACAGGACCATATAAGAACAGATTGAATTAATCAGATGAAGTCTTGGAAAAAAGGAATTTATATAACCATGAGTAGAAGAGGTATTGAAATAGACTCCTGGCAAAATAAACAACAATGGCGTTCGAATTGCGATAAACGGCCACAGCTGTAAAACAGTCCCTATTCTAGGGGGATTTCTTTTTCAAATCCGTTTGGTGTTTTTTGAAAAAAAATAGGAACCTCTGGAAAATGTAATCTTTCAGTAAAAAGTGATTAAGAAAACTATAATTTTTCAATAATTTTAACCAAATTAGTCAGAGCAAGTGTTTGGGGGGTCCCTGACAAGAGTCCGTTGTCCGATTTAAAATTCAATATCGCGGATCGAATATGGCTGACCAATTTTTGAAATTTCGATTTTCACCAAAATTGGTTTAAGGTGGTTTTAGGGTCTCTGATTACGAATCCGAGGTCACATTTGCTAAATTCAAAATGGCGGATGAATTTGCCATCTTGCACCAAACTTATTGTAAGGGGTTTTTTTGATTCAATGATCACGAACCTTAGAAAATATACCCAGCCCCCACGGACTCTGGAGGTTCTAAGACATGAAATACAAGTAGCTTGGGATAGTATTCTTCAAGAAGAAATAGACCACCTTATTGAACCAATTCTAAGACGTGTTGGGGAGTGAATAGATAACTTCGGGGGACAAACACTTTATTAACAAAATTAACAAAAAAAATTAAACTCCTTGGAATTTTGTATTCAAATTTTATTCATTTACTCCTTTCTATAGCATCAATGTTTTACCATCTCCTTCTGAGTGGTGCGATTCTTTGTCAGGGTGTATACTGTAGCCTCCGTGATTCTCTACTTCGATTATATATATTTTTGCCTATTTACCGGAAAGTTGAATATTGGATTTATCTTGTGTGTCCTTAACAGTCGCCTGACTGTATCGGTAGACTCTCTAATTTTTTATTCGGTAGCATGACTGCTTGTTCTACTCTACGTCATTGTTGTTTTCTTGCCGTCTGTTTCGTTTCATTGCTTGCTTAATTGTATGATTTTGGTATCAGCTTTTCTCTATATGTAATGATTTCTTCTTCTACTCTTGCAGTCCTCGTCGTGTACCCTTAGCGCCATCGAGATTCTCTCTCTCTCTCTCTCTCTCTCTCTCTCTATTCTATCCAGATAATCGTTTATAATTTCTGCTTCCGGAATTATCTGGAATCCATTCCTTGTTCTTGTTTATTTGATTAGTTCACAAGTTCGTAGTTTTTATTTAGGATTTAGATTTCTAGCAAACATTCTCCGTTTTTAATTTTTTGAACGAACCCGTAGAACAAAAAGTTATTTCTCTGTAAGGTTCCGGTATGACGGGATGTATTCAATTGCTCAAACCTAGGTAAATGTTTAGGAATTCTTTCTCAACGGTGGCTAGTTATTTTCTTGTACGGTGTATTTTTTCAATTAGTAAAGCTCTGCTTCCTCTTTGAAGAATCTCATTGGACTTCCTGATTTTGGTGTGATAATTCAATTCGGTAAAATATGGTAACACTTTTGAGACCCGATACAACTTTTAAGAACAAGGTCACATAACAGTTTCGATGTCTTAGTTTCTCATATTTACTCCTCCTTACTAGATATTTTGAAAAAATGAAATTCTGTCAATTTTGTTAAATACCTCTAGCTCCTTTGTTTTTGACTTTATGAAAAAAGTGTAAATATCAAAATTGAATCCCGAATATGATTGTCATGTCCTCGTGTGCGTGACAGCTCTCGTTTTCGAGATATGACACAAACTTTTATTTTTTTGAACGGAAACCATAGTTCGCTATAACCTTATAAAATCGGACATTTTTAGAGATTTTCAACGATATAATATTCGATATAGTTATTCATAAAAATAACGGAGTTATGGATGCTTTTCTCTCTTATTTTCACTTTTAACGTAGTTAGCCGTGAAATAGATTGATTTATTAATAACTATTCCAAAAAATAATGAACGATTTTTTTAATAGGTATTTCAGATATAACGAAAAAACTAGATAAGTAGGTACTTACTAAAAACTTAAGAAATTAAAGCACATAATAATGGTTACAATTTATGTTCGAAAAGTCCACCATTGTTATTTAGACGAAAATTGCATCTTTTTAAGATTGACATTACCGCGTTTCTCACAGACCGCCTATCAATTTCTTCAATTACTTTTAATACCGCCTCCCTTAGGTCACCAACTGTCTCATACTTTCTTCTCTATACTTTGTTTTTTAGCACACCCCATAAATAGAAGTCTATAACTGGCCATTCGCGTGGGCCGTTTCTTCCTATCCAAGAGTTTGGATAGTTATTATCTAAGTGTTGTCTTACTAATAACGAGTTATGAGCAGGTGCTCCATCATGTTGGAACCACTCAATTTCTAAACGAGTTCTCAAATTCAAATTATGCAACATGTCCTGAAAAGTGTATTGCAAGAAATGCAAGTAGCGCTCTCCAGTAAGTGATTCGTCATAGATAAAAGGCGCCAGAATAGTAGACCCTATGATACCACACCAAACATTAAAACCAAATTTTATATGGGGTCGTCTTTATTCTACATGGGAAGGGTTTTCTTTAGCCCAGATATGCTCATTGTGTCTATTGAACATACCGCAGTTAGTAAATCTAGTTTCATCTGATCATAACACCTTTAATGGAAACTGTGGATTGTCAAGGCATATGTCTCTAAACCATGTATAAAACCAAATACGTCGATGTTCGTCACCAGCATGCAAAGTCTGAGGAAGTGAAAGTTTGTACGGGTGGAACTTGTGCGCTTTCAGTACCTTAACTACAGTTCGTTGAGATGTGCCAGTTTCTGCCGCAATCTCACGAGTTTACGTAGATGGATTTTGATTTACCATTGCCAAAACATTTATTTGTGCTGCTTCGTTAATTTGATTACGTTCCTTTGGTGGTTTGGTAAAAGATCCATATCTGCGTAAACTATCGTAAAACCTCTTAAATGTACATAGGGCATTTGTACGACGATTAAAATATCTATGAAAGTATTTCCTCAGCAGCACGAACTGAATTTTTATGGCATATGATATACATTCCACCATATTCAGTTTTTCTTTGTTAGAATATTCCATTTTATCTCGAAAACTTGTAAATATCGACTGTCAGTTCAGCACTACGAAAGGAATTAATCTCAAATGAGGAAACGTCAAAGTGAAAACAATCTATTTCGTGGCTACCTACGTTAAAAGTAAAAATAAGAGAGAAAAACATCCATAACTCCGTATTTTTATGAATAAGTATATCGAGTATTATATCGTTGAAAAGCTCTAAAAATGTCCGATTTCTTGAGTTCATAGCCAACTACGATTTCCATTCAAAAAAAGATAAGTTTGTGTCACATCTCGAAAAAGCTGTCACGCAAACGAGGACATGACAATCATATTCGAGATTCAATTCAATTTTGATAGTTACACTTTTTTTATCAAAAACAAAGGAGCTAGAGGGAGTTGACTAAATCGACAGAATTTCGTTTTTTCAAAATATCTAGTAAGCCATGACTTTTTACAAAAATCCGAAAGTGTCATTAAATTAGGCCAGTAAAACTTCAAATCTTTCCCACTTTAACCATTGCTCTATCTCCGCTAGTTTCAGAGATCCCCATACTGATCATCAAAAAAACTCACCCTATGTTCAATCAAATACAATTTGTTTATTCGTCATGAAATAAACAACTGTTATTCCCCTAGTGACAGGCCAAGACTTCGTTAAACATATCAACATATAAAAGATAAACATCCATAAAGGTATCAATCTTTTGTATTATCAAATTCGTGCTGTAATTCTCCAATTATAGATTTTAACACAAACAAATTGTCACTTGATAAGGAGAAGGGTAGATACAACCGGTTCAGATTTCTCTTATTAAATCACCGGATGACAGGGGCCAATATTTTGACGAATATTATTATATTTGTGGCTGTCAGTGAAGATAATTTTAACATTCTAAAATTAGACAAATGATTATCAACGTAAGTATTATATAATTTGAACGGCGAAAATAGCAACAAAGGAAAATCTAGACAATTATTAACAAGCTGGATCAATTCACAAATAATAATAGTTTTCCAGAAAATTTAAATTAAACATACATAATTTCAAACTTTAATATCATCTACTTTATAGCGTCAAACTCCGGGACACTTAATTCACCTCCACGTGCTGCACGCTGGGTAAAACTAACTAAACTAACACACGAGACGCCAGACAATCTTTAGAAAATCTTTGGTTCTCCTAACAAGAGAAAAAATTCGAAATTGGCACTCTCAATAAAGCTCGGATCTAGCATACGCTAGTTTGTCATTATTAATATAAAGGGCGTAAGCAGAGGTACATACCAAGTTCCTCCCACCCTGTACAAATATTTAAAAGAAAACGATGTTGCCCTGGTAGCAACTCCAGGATTCGCTTAATGAAGATGAGGTTTAAATGAGTTCAATATTTTTTCACAAGTTTGGTCCACTGCTAGAGCATATTGTTTAGCAACATATGTATGCACAAACATAGAAAATACATCCCGAATCTACACTTTTACCATGGGGTACCTGTGAAAATAGGCAATATTACAACAGACAATATTTATAACCTGGCTTGTAAATGTGCTTTACCTCTATGAACATCCAGCAACAAAAAGGACATGTCCGACTTCCGGATAACCAACATCGCCCTCTTCTGATCAAAGTCTGATTACATCCCAGTGTTCATCACGCCCCTGAAAATACTTCACGAAAGCTAATTGACCAAATTGCCACTAGTCATCATCATCGTCGCTAAACACTGATCTCGTCCACAGCTGGACAGACGCTTTCTCCAAAATTCATCCACTTTCTTCTGTTCTAAACAGTTGCTACCCAAATTATCTGTATTCTTTTGCTATCGTCGGTCCATCTTGTAGAGAGTCTTCCTTTTCTTGACTTGTCCGTTCTTGGTCCCCAGTTCAGGATTCTTTTTGTCGATCGGTTATTCTGCATCCTGGAAACATGTTTCGGCATTTTTAGCCGCAATCTGGGGTTTACAACGTTCTTACTTCGAGATCTTCTACACACTTCCTCATTTATTTTGCGATGCCAGTTGCAATTTTGTATTCATTTTGTAATTAGAGTCAAGGTCTCCGCACCATAGGTCAAGACTGCGGAGGTAAATTATCTCTAGAAACTTTGACAAATGCTTAAGTTGCATTCCAGTGAAGAGCGTAAATACGGGAGATTGAAGGAGACAATAATGACAGCAGCAACACTTAGAGGTTACCGAAAAGAGTTTGCACCCAGATGGACAAAGGTGAGCGAAAAACTGTATGAAAAATTCTGTTCATATGGAAAGGGAGACATTCAAGATTAACTCCTCTACAGTATTTATGTCGCTACGCGTGAGAAATGCACTGAGCCAGTCAAAAACCTAGATTTCCGAAAGTCTAGTAAACAAACCAGGTGTGTACTGCGAAAACTTGGTGGCAGTAACCCAACCCCACAAACAAGGTGATATTTTTATTTATTTAAATATTTGTGTTTTTAAGAAATAAACTATTAACAAAATTATGTTATTGTGAAAAAGTCTAGTGTGGGTCTATAATTAAAAAAAAACTTAATCACGATAGTCGAAAAATGAAACTCGCATGGCAAATGTGAAAAAGACATCGTATAGTTGAATTAAAATGTCGGCAAAAATGTGTTATTGGTTTTTGAGTTCCATTTTCAAAGTTCCAATTTTGTATATTTTTTGCATTTCTTCGGATAATTTATATTTAAATAATTTGGTCAAGTGTGAGTTAGACTCGCATACTAAAGTTCCGTACCACCTTTGAGATTTGATATAATGTAGGTGAATCAAAGTATATATTTTTCTAATATTCCAGTTTCAGACAAGCATGGAATGAGTGGATTTTCTTACATTTACCTCAGTATCTTTTAAATTAAGCGTTTTAAATTTATAAAAAATTTACACTTTTATTTCTCACACAAAGACTTTTTAGTTCATTTGTTACATGATTCACTTGATTTTTATAAAAATATATATTCAATTTTTAAATATTTCTGCAAAAAATTAAGATAAGCAGTTTTACTTATTTTCTCAACAAACTTTAGGCTCAGTAGTTTGGAAAATAAAGGGGAGAATGATTCAATATTTAAATAATAAATTACTAAATCATTTGATACATTAAGAACATTTCTAATTTTTTTCAAAATTTTGGGTATTGTAGTTTCTGAGATAAAGGAAGAATAAATCGATATTTGATATGTTTTGTCAATATCTTTTAAACAAATAATTTTTGAAATGTATATATATATATATATATATATATATATATATATATATATATATATATATATATATATATATATATATATATATATATATATATATATATATATTATATATATATATATATATATATATATATATATATATATATATATATATATATATATATATATATATATATATATATATATATATATATATATAGTTCAGTTACCTAGTGACTCTTCCGGAGTAGGCAGATTGAGGCCCTGAGTTCGATCTAGACTCTGAAACTCTATTTTATTTTTTTGTCTCTTGATAATGGCTCCAAAGCAGGACTCGAAACGTCGAGTATTTAATAAATTCAGACGCGGTTCTTACCCGGATACTAGCTTAGTTCATATATATATATATATATATATATATATATATATGTTATATAAGTTTATACTATGAACTTAGCATGAACTTATATCGCAACGACAATACAACATTCCCAGCTGAGTCAGCGACACGTGGAGTATCAGATTACAGCACCACCGAGCATCCGTGGGAATCGCCGTGTCATCAGTGCCGATTCAGCACACATTAAGTTATATATTGTAAAATCTCTCTTGTTTGTCATTCATTATTACTCTGTCTGTAGTTAGTTTATATTGTTATTTTTCATTTTATATTTCAAACGTTATATTTTTTGTACAAGTTAAATAAATCTTTTTTTAAAAACTCAATTTTGAAAAGTGTGATATAACAAATTGGCGCAGTCAGTAGGATCCGTCAACGTTACTAGAACACGAGCATACTTCTAACTGGTAGCGGCGGATTCCTATCCGCTCCTATCGGAACAAAGAACCTGGAAGAAGTCCCAACTGCGATAAAAAGGAGAACACGGATCTTCCAATGTTCCTGTTGATGTGAGTAGTAGTGAATCGTCTAACGTTTAAGATTTTAATAATTTACTTGATTAATTTGATTGATATATTCGATAATTTGATTTTTATTTTATTGATTATTTTATTTATTTGATAATATTGATACACTATTTTGAATTGATTTATTATTTGATTATTTGAATTGAAACATTTATTTAATATTTTGATTTACGTTTACATATTTATTTTATTACTTCATTCTTTACTGTTCTATTATCCAAAATATCGTTTATTCCCAATTTACATACACTCTATTAATAATTTTTTAATTTTTATAGAATCCCTCGTTTGTTTTATTGTTTTTTTTTTCAACTTGTGTACATATTTTAAATCTAACAAATCACAATGGCACAAGCAACAAACAACGTTGTTTCCGATGAAACCGAAAAATACCGGTTATCGGAAATATTTTCAATCATTCCCGAATTTGAGGGAGACCAAATCTCCTTGGCCACCTTCATACATGCTTGTAACTGTGCTTACAACATGTCTACCGCGGATCAAAAATACCTATTAGTGATCCACATTAAAAATAAATTAAGAGGCAAAGCGGCGCAGTTAATAAACTCTAGAAACCCTGCGTCGTACCTTGAGATTAAACAGCTTCTCACGCTACACAGATTCTCGTGATCTCTCTTCATTAATTCACGATCTCCAACGGTTAAAACAACTAGCCAATGAGTCTCCCCTGACATTTTACAACAGACTTCAGGTCTTGAGTGCGAAAATGCACTCATGCATTCAAAAATCAGGAAATCTAAGCAATGAGCAAAAAGATGCTCAGACTACACTTGTTGATACCATGGTTCTAAACACGCTCCTTACAGGATTAGAACCACGTCTAGGCCAAATAATTCGTGCCAGCAATCCCAAAGACCTTCTGGAGGCACATTCTCGCATAAGAAGAGAGCTTCAGTTGTCTTACTTCGAGGAACAGAAGATAAACAAATCTGCCCCTCCTAAGCCCTCATTTCCGGCTAGGAAACCAAGTCAGCCACCCAAATGTTTAAATTGTGGACGATTAGGCCACATATCCACAGACTGTCGTTTAAGATACCAAAAAAACTCTCAGTCCTCAACTCAAAACTTCCGACCAAATTTCGTAGGGCCAAATCAATTTTCGAGGCCAAATCCAACCACAAATAATCCCAACCATCAAGGTCCACCATTTCGACCGACAAATTTCCAAAGACCCCCGTTTAAGCCAAATCAATTCCGACCGTCTGTAATACAGACCAACCCTCACTATCGTCCAGAAAGGACACATCATTTTAACCACCATCAAAATGGTGAATATTCTCAACATCCTGAAAGCGATTACGGTTATTATACTGATAATAACCAACACTATTTTGACGATATCAGTCAAAATTATGTAAGCCCCGACTTCGAAGAAATACCAGACGATACCCCCATTGAACCTTTCAATACCGATGAATACCAGGATTTTCTAGCTCTCCCGAGCCTAGATCAGCCCCCGGATTCAACAACTACCATTTCCGAAGTCCAAACCCAAATCCAGAATTTGAATCTGGAAGATTTCAACCCAAATGCGAATTTCCCGGAACAAGCATTTCTCTAAGTCCTCTTTTAACGGTAAACTCTAAAAATCTTTATTACATTCACGATGCTTCCGAAAAATTTAAACTTCTGATCGATACCGGAGCTGGTATCTCCATTTTTAAAGAAAACACCGTTAAGAATTTCCGTCAACGATTTCCCGAAAAAGTGACAATCCAAGGTATTACGCACGAGAAAATCCCGATTTCAGAATCCACCCTTATTCCATTTGCCTTAGGTAACCCCCATAAGGTTTTTATCTACAATCTAGATATTGAGTTTGATGGAATATTAGGTCTTGATTTTCTTGAGCATTACGAATGTATTGTTGACTTAAAATCAAAACAGTTAATAACGAACTTCAAAACTATTCCTCTACATAAAGTCCCCGATCACTATCAACCTAAAACACAGCCGACAGACATTCCCAATACTAAAATGCCAACTTGTACTTATAACAATCAAATAACTATTCCAGCAAGAACCGAACAAATTTTCAAACTCAAGTGCGACCTTTTTAATACTGACGCAATTTTACCGACACAAGTAATTGACAAAGTACGACTTCCCAACGCAGTTGTACGCGTTGATTCAAAGGGAGAATTTCTGACCTCAATAATAAACGCGAACGCGATGCCTAAAACTGTTAATTTTTCCGATCTTCACTTAGAACCCCTTGACCAAACACACCCCCTTTTAAATATGAATACACACGATTACTCTGAACCTATAAACTTGGACAGAAACTTAACTATCAGGGAACAAATTCGTACAGAACACCTTAATGACGAAGAGCGAGAACTTATCACGAACCTCTGTTTAGAATTCGAAGATATTTTCTATCTCGAAGGCGATGTTTTGACGTTTACTAACGCCGTCAAACACTCTATTGACACCAATAATGCCAAGCCCGTTTTCACGAAATCGTACAGATATCCTCAAGTGCATAAGGAGGAAGTAAAAACCCAAATTTCCAAAATGCTTGATCAAGGCATTATCAGGCACTCTTCTTCTCCTTGGTCCTCCCCCGTATGGGTCGTCCCCAAGAAACTCGATGCTTCTGGTAAGCAAAAGTGGCGAGTTGTTATCGACTATAGGAAGTAAAACGAACTAACTGTAGACGATAAATATCCTCTGCCCAACATTTCTGATCTCCTCGACCAACTTGGTAAGTGTCAATACTTTTCGACACTGGATCTCGCTTCCGGGTTTCACCAGTTGGAAATCCTTGAGGAAGACATTCCCAAGACCGGTTTCTCTGTTGACAATGGCCATTACGAATTCGTTCGTATGCCATTTGGTCTGAAAAATGCACCTTCTACCTTTCAGAGGGTCATGGACAACATTCTTCTGGGCATCCAGAATGAACGTTGCCTTGTTTACATGGATGACATTATCGTTTATTCTCCAACCATCCATGAGCATATGTCCCGTTTGACAGAAGTCTTTAAGCGTCTTAGACAGTCAAACTTGAAAATTCAACCTGACAAGTGTGAGTTTCTCCGTAAGGAAGTTGCTTACCTAGGTCATCTGATCACCCAAGAAGGAGTAAAACCAAACCCTTCAAAGGTTGAATGCATCCAGAATTTTCCTCAACCCCAAACTCCTAAAGATGTTAAATCTTTTCTTGGTCTCGCCGGTTATTACCGACGTTTTATCCCCAATTTCGCCAAGATCTCAAAGCCCCTAACGAAACTCCTGCAAAAAGACGTCAAATTCATCTTCGACGCAGATTGCAAGTCTTCCTTCAACGAACTGAAGCAAGCCCTTGTATCTGACCCTATCTTGATCTACCCAAATTTCGAAGAACCATTCCTGCTCACTACTGATGCTAGTGCTTTTGCAATTGGAGCGGTTCTCTCACAAGGCCCCGTAGGAAAAGATCTTCCTATAGCATATGCTTCCCGTACACTCTGCGCTGCAGAAACTCGATATTCCACTATCGAACGGGAACTGCTAGCCATTGTTTGGACGGTCAAGCACTACAGACCGTATCTTTTTGGGAGAAAGTTTACACTCCTGTGTGATCACCGTCCGCTTACTTGGCTCTTTTCGATCAAAGACCCTGGCAGTCGTCTAGCCAGATGGCGCCTCAAACTAGAGGAGTATAACTATAAAATCGAATACAAGCCCGGCAAGGTAAACTTGAACGCAGACGCTCTTTCCCGTATCAAAATTAATCACTTCAAACAATGCACCGACTTTATTTCTAAAATCAACATCTTTGCAAATAACGAAACCGACCCAGAACAACCAGATTCCGATAATGATCAAGAACCCGATGATCATGACGAACGAATGACAAGAGAATTTAATCGATTTGTTCAATTATATAAAACCGAGTCGATAATCGATTACTCAAAAATAGAAATTTCTAACGCCCAACTCCTAGACAAATCTCACAAACGAATAGTCACTTTCTTCTGGCAAAATAAACTCAATGACTTGCATGACAAAATCATCGAAGACATTTTCGAAGAAGACCCAAATTTCACTACCGACACATTAAACATTCTAGCCAGCAAATCTGTCCGGCATAGAAAATATTTAATTGTCCCTTTACCATTCGATCCCGAAACTGTTGTCTCGCATCTTTTTAACATCCTCTATAATAACCAAGATCAGTTCGACGAATCAGAAACCTTCTGCATTGAAAACAACGTCGAACTACCTATTCTCGAAACACTATCTTTCATACTCGCAGACAAAGACATAAAACTAAAGATTTGTCAAAACATTGTAACAACCCCTTCTCAAGACGAAATTCCCATTATACTGCAACAGTACCACTGCGGCAAAAATAACCTACACCGTGGAATTAATGAGACTATTCGACGTATTAGGGAAAAGTATAACTGGACTGGACTAATCAAAAGCGTAGAGCAATTTATCAAGTCTTGCGAAACTTGCCAAAAGGTAAAGTTTTGTAGGAAAAACTTAAGTGCTCCTTTTGTCATAACCGAAACACCAAAAACACCCTTCGAACGTATCAACATTGATATTTTCGAATATCCAACGAGAAACTACGCACTGACTATTAGGGATGAACTCACCAAATTTACTCAAGCTTACCCTATTGGTGACAAAACAGCTAAAACAGTCGTAAACACCCTCTTAGTATTTTTCCAACATTACGGTACCCCTCTTCGCATCCATTGCGACTATGGACGTGAATTTGACAATACTCTAATAAGGGACCTGTGCGAACTATATGACATAAAACTATCCTTTTCAAGTGTCCACCATCCCGAATCAAATGGTTCTATCGAAAGGTTTCACGCGACTTTAGCGGAAATGATAAGGGCAAATACAGCTGAACATCCGGATGAACATCCATTCAACGTCCTCCCTTACGCAGTTATCTGCTACAACAACACTAAAAACAAGACTACTGGTTTCACGCCCTACGAACTCATCTTTGGGCACACTTCTAGTAGACCCCCCGAAACAATATACGATCAGGAAAAACTCATTTCCAAATATGTTAGGGACCTTAACAACAGAATGAACTACTATTATAGACTTGCCCGCGCAAAAACTGACCAACAAAAACAAAAATCTAAAGTTAGATTTGACAAACATGTTTCGACTAACCAACCAGAATACAAAGTAGGCGACAAAGTTTACGTGAAAGAATCTCAGATTAAAAGCAAATCTGACAACAAATTCAATGGACCTTTTGAAATCACCGCGATTAGAAAAAACTCTGCCACAGTTATAAACTTACAGACTAACCAAATTAGTAAAATTAACTTTGACAGACTAAAACCACATTTTGAATGAATCCCTTCTTTTCAGATTCTGTGGACTGTTTTCAGTCGTGAACCTCCAACAATACTCTCTTACACCCGTTAACAATACAATAGGAGTTTTCTTCCACGAAGAAGGCACACTTAAAATTTCAAACGACAAATGGTCACTTCTTGTCTTCAAAGACCTCAGCCCTTTCAGAGGTGCTATTTCAAATAACGACGCCATACTAAACCGAATTTTAGAGACAATTAACGAAAACACAACTAATACGAAATCATTTAAACCAAAAATACAAACACATGTTAGCCTCTTGAAACAAATTTCTAAATCCGTTAACTCTAAATATACAGACATCTTCGCTGACACTCAAACTTACCCTACTAACAGAAGAAAACGCGGACTTATTAACGGACTGGGATCAGTTTGGAAAGCTATTTCAGGAAACTTAGACGCAACAGATGGTGAATACATAAATGACTGTATAACTAAAATTACTAAAGACCAACACCAAATTCAGGACTTAGTAAAGAAACAAATATCTGTAACAACCTCAGTCATTACGAGCCTCAACAACACTTTACAAAAATTTCAATCCGAGGAGAAACTATTCTCGAATAACATCGAAAAAATAAGGCAGTCAATTTTATACATTTCAAATGATCTTGATTTTCATGAATTTCAAATCAATATCTTGGATCTGTGTGAAAGCCTAATGGAGAGTTACATATTTATCGAAAACACTCTCGATGATGTTTTAACTGCAGTCTCTTTCGCCCGCTTAAAAATTTTACATAGTTCGATCATAACCCCAGTAGATTTGGTCGATTCCCTTCAAAAGATTTCTCAGTCACTACACGAAAATAATTTACCACTTCCTATTTACAGTTCAAATGTTGCTCAGTACATTGATTTGATAGAATTGGAAGCTTTTCAAATCAACACCAAAATCATTTTTGTACTCAAAATCCCTTTAGTTGATCCTGAGATTTACACCCTTTACCACCTTTATCCGATCCCAATTTTGGATGATCGAACAGGGTTTCATCATATACTTTCAATAAAGACAAAATTTATCGCGAGAGATGACGATTCGTTATTATACACATCCTTCGAAGACCTGGGTGACTGCAAGCCTTTAACTAAACATCATAAGATTTGTTCCAAAGCTATATCACACCCAATAGACAAAGATGCCATCTGCGAAGGTCAGCTTCTCAGACAGCCAGCCACACTTCCAGCAACCTGCAAAAGTTTGATATTATATGCAGCAGACTATAATATCCAAGAGATTGACGTAAACTTTTGGTTGATCTCGATTTCAAGACCACTGGCCATCACCATCAAATGCAAAGGGCAAGATGTCGTGACACAAACCATATCGACAAATTCAGTGTTGCAAATCCAACCCGACTGCAATGCCTTTATCGACAACACAAGGGTCCATGCTACAAGAACTTCTAAAAATGTCCAAAACATCACATACAGAAACCACCCAGTGGACATTCCTTTCAACTGCTGCAACGGCATGCCAGCCGCCAATGAGATGCCAAACCTGACACCCCTACAGCTACAAGAATTAGATGTACAAGACCTAGATGTTGCCAACCATAAGCTCTCCCAATATTCTAAGGAACTGGAAAAGCTGATGGAACAACCACCCTTAGAAAAGCATACGTCCTGGCTCACAATCACAACGACCACCTTAGTAGTAATTGTGATTATACTCCTCACAATGAAGTCAATCCAGAAGAGGTTCAAGAATACCACTACACCAAACTCCGCTGTCCAGCACACGCCACCGACAGCACCATCAAATCCTAAGCCCAAAGGAAAGCTACACACCCTCCTGAATCCAACCGACGATACAGAACTCCAGAACTTGACGTAAAAGTTGATGCTGTACCATCAACTTTTTTATATGGATGGGAGTTGTTATATAAGTTTATACTATGAACTTAGCATGAACTTATATCGCAACGACAATACAACATTCCCAGCTGAGTCAGCGACACGTGGAGTATCAGATTACAGCACCACCGAGCATCCGTGGGAATCGCCGTGTCATCAGTGCCGATTCAGCACACATTAAGTTATATATTGTAAAATCTCTCTTGTTTGTCATTCATTATTACTCTGTCTGTAGTTAGTTTATATTGTTATTTTTCATTTTATATTTCAAACGTTATATTTTTTGTACAAGTTAAATAAATCTTTTTTTAAAAACTCAATTTTGAAAAGTGTGATATAACATATATATATTACATGATCAAATAGTATTGGTTTTTCTATTTATTTTTTCTATAAAGTTCAAGTTAGGCCATATACTCTTTTTCCAAAATTGTTGGATATTATAGTTTCTGAAATAAAGGAGGTGAATAGTAAATTTTTTATATTTTTCTTAATACCTTTAAACTGTTTATTTTAACAATTTGAAACCAATATATTTGTATTAGTTATAAAGAGCCCTCTGATTTGATATATAACATGAAGCCATTAGAAACGAACTTAATTTTATATTTTTCAATTAATCCTGTAATTTGTACCTCAAAATTAATATTAGGAGTTTTTCCTTATTTTTTTCTATAAAGTTCAGGTGAAATTTTACAATTTATAGTTTCGGAGATAAAAGGAGAATGGGAAAAAAGTTGTAAATTTTCGTTAATATCTTCTAAGCTAATTATTTTTAAAATATGAAAAAATATATTTGTGTTCCTCGGAATGAGCCCTTTTATATGATATATTACATAATGAGGTTGATTTTTTTTAATTTTTAATGTTTCATTTAATTCTATAATTTTCCGTCCAAAATTAACATTAAGGGTTTCTCGTTATTTTTCCTGTAAACTTTGGGCAACGTTGGATATTCCCTATCAAAATTTTGGGCTCAATAGTTTCGGAGATCAGGGGGGTGGTACCCCTAAAATCAAAATTTCTTCATTTACGATATGTAGTCCTGTCCTAATTGGGTCTCCAAATTATGCCAAATTTCAACCTTTTCGGTCCAGTCATTTCAGAGAAATTTACTGTGGTGATCACGAGAGTTTTTGTAAGGGTATTCGTGTACTGAACCCTACAGCATTTCTTCAAGAAGTAAATTATGCTTTTTGATCCCCATTTAAATTCGTTAGTATCTCCTGTAATTTTCACAATGGTGAGAGTCGAATTTGAATTACCCTGTATACCCTGATATTCGTAATACTCTCAAAGTCAAAATGGCTTCTCTGATATCTTGTAGAGAATTTTTATATTACATTTCTGATGTTTGCCATATTAAAAAAGATTTTACCAAATTACAAATTATTTTCTTGCGATTTCTTCCAATTTTCTCTGGACTTGTTTAAGTTAAAAGTTTTCAAACTACATAATAGATCATTTAATTCCGAATCAAAACTACCTGTCTGGTTTCCACCGGATTGCCAACTTGAATAATTAGAGTCGTTGGGCCTCGGGCAATATTAAAATGAATATATCATGTTTTTGAGGCAGAACAACAGAAATCGTTCATAAATTATTTTATCCCCGCAAAAGCCCTCAAGTTGCTTGAAATGTTCTTCGTTTTTAACTTGATTAGATAATTTGATTTCGAGTTTAATTCTTTCAAATCCCTCAGACCGCCGAAGGCACCGTTTCGTTAGATACTCTGATTTTCATTATCGCCGAGATTAAGCACTTCCAACTTATTTAAGTTATTAAATGAATAATACTCTCCATGGATTTCGGTTTGTTGTAATTTAAATGGAGTGTTTTCCGAAGATCTGATTTCATTCACGCAAAGTTTTCATATCACTGAAGCCCCAGCTGAATTTCAATGTCCGGTTTTATCAACAAAGCCATCGGCTTCAATCCAGCCGATTCCGTTTATTCTAAACTTCTCGATTCAGCGAATCTTTTTTTAAGGGATTTATGATTTTTAGTGACGGCATAATACCGAAGAATTAATAGTGGCTTCAAAGTTTTGAATGTAGAGTCGATTGGGGCTTAAAGAGAGCTCGATTCAATTCCAGAATGTTTCTCAACAACAATGTTCGCATTATTTTCCGTATGAATATATTCTGTTTTTATTTATTCGAATAATTTTAAAAATCCTAAAAAAATGTGGATTATAATAAATACAAAATTTGGCAAAAAGCATAGTTACATTTACAATGAAAATAATCAAAAAATTATGGAACCAGAACAAATTGCTAATGACATGAATCAATTTTTCTGTAATATTGGGTCTCTACTTAGCCATAAAATACAGCAACCCACAAATGCCATAAATAAATTGCCAACTGTTAACTCTGAAACCATATTTATAACACCAACTAATAGATTTGAAGTTATTAAAATTATTAAAGAACTGAAACTTAAAAGTGGTGGAGTAGATAACATTAACGCGAAGGCTATTTTAGCTGTATCGGAGCACATTGCTGAGCCGCTGACTCATATTATAAATCTCTGTATTGAACAAGCTATATGGCCCAATGCTTTAAAAAAAGGCGATGTTATACTTATACATAAATCTAAAGATAAATACTTTACATCAAACTATAGGCCACTAGATTATTGCAATTTGTTAAAAAATATAAAATATTATCAAAAAGGCAATATGGATTTACACAAAATTTGGGAACCAAAGGCGCATTGAACTGTATAACAGACATTATATATAACAAATTAGACAAGAATCGTCCTGTAGCTGTGACATTCCTCGACACTGTTGACCATCATATCCTACTTGACAAGATATACAATATAAGGAGAAAAGCTCATAAATTAATAGCAAATTATTTAGACAGTAGGTACCACAGAGTAAAAATCAATAATATCATGAGCCAATTCTCTCATATTAATGCAGGTGTTCCACAAAAACTATCTTAGGACCGTTTCTATTTATATTATATATTAATGAACTTTTAAAGCTATACCTGATGATATTGTAATATCATTTGCCGATGATACGGCGGTTGTAGCTAGTCGAGACACTTGGAAGGAAGTTGAAACCTACATGAATAACAACCTAATTGAAATAAGTATATGGCTGGCTGTAAATAAATTATCACTAAATATTGACAAAACTGAGTATATTACCTTTGGCAACTATTTTAATAGTGTTCCTGAACGCATAAACATTAATATCAATGGACTTAATATAAAAAGGGTAGAACATTTTAAAGATCTGGGCGTAGTTCTCGACTATAGGTTGACGTGGGAATTACATATTAAATATATATTAAGTAAAACTAAGTACCTTATATATATTTTCTATAATGTGAGTAAATCTATGAACACTTAAACCTTACTTATGTTATACTACGCTTTTTTCCATAGCGTTATTAGCTACTGAGTAATAGCCTGGGGAGGAGCATATAATTACACTTTACAAATGCTTCAGCGATTTCAAAATAGACTACTAAAAATTATAGAAAAGAAACAAGTTATACCTAACCAAAAATACCCACTCAACATTAAACAACTGTTTACATGTGAATCTGTAGTATATCATTATAAAACCCTTAGTAATGTATTCAATAATTCTAGGAGCATAACAAGAAATAAAACCATTCAAATCCCTAACAGAAACTGTAAAACTGTCAGCGTCAATGATAGTTACTATAGAGCAATAATAACATTTAATTCTTTAGCAAATAAACTTAAAACAATGGCAGCAGATAAGGTAAATAAGATTAAAATAAAACTTAAACCCTGGATTATGAAAAATGTATGAAAGTACTTAGGGTACAACTGTTGTGTTATGGACAACTTAATATATGTATAAGTACAATGAAACTTTTTTTATCCAATTAGTTTAATTTTCGTTAATTAGTTTAGTTAGTATTTTGTAAGTATATACCAGCCTACAAGCAGGTAGCTTTGTTACCTTGTAGGATTTGCTATGTAAATATGCGTGGAATGTATCTGGTAAGGAAATAAATAAATTAATTAATATTAAGTTTCGGGGGTAAGATATGTACAGGGTGTTTCAACGAAACGAGCCACCTGGAATATTTCCCAAAATTATTTTGACGATCGCAAAACCACAGTAGGACATATTCGGACACAATAACTGTTAAATTTTGCACCCTGATCACCTCAGCGCGAGCCACTCAATATTTTTTAAATGGAACCCTACCATAAGTGACACTTCGGTTTGAAACCTGTTTAAAAAAGGATTCAAAGGTGTGTCGTTTTTGATATTCCATCAACACTTCAGGAATTTGCGAATTAAAACGTGATTCCTGGATAGTTTTCCTGAACTCTGATGTTATTGGCGAATAATAAATAAAAACAGATAATTAGCTTAAAATTTTAAAGACTTTATGCCATTAAAACAGATAACACATGTTCTCTATGGTCTCCATTGTATAACCTGTTTGACGAAAAGTACTATTTTGAAGAGTAATTTTTAAGCAGGGCCATCGTTTTTCACTTTTCATAGAACAAAAACAATAACAATTTTTCCTTAAATAAGACAAAAAAAACTAGTAAATGATTTAGTTTCTTTCCGTAGTCACTTCAGTGTAGTTAAGTCTTATTTGGTTATTTTTTTTTATGCGGCAAAGCAGAAAAAATTTAAAGTATTGTTCTTTATGTTCATCTATATATAAATAGGCAAAGAGAAAACGGTTCGGTACCACTTTCTCCTCTGTCCCTCAACCGATTTTCAGATTTTCAGTGCAGAATACCAAAATTTGTTTACAATATTGGTTCATTCATTAAATAAAATATAATAAAAAAACATTATTTACTTTCATACTGTCAATGCCAAATGATTGTCATGGCCATCTTTGTTATAGGGACTTTGATTTAAATGTTAACATTTCATAATATTGTTAGCCGTTAGATTATTATAGCACGGTGGTAAAAGTAAGTTTTTAATTCAATCAGTAAAGTTCAAGATTTGAGTTTCATTCAATGAGAAAAGTTTCTAACAAATATAGGTATTATTTGACATTAGTTAACAGCAAGTGCATTGTTATTTCTTTATATTTCCCATACAAAAGAGACAGTCATTGCTTACTATGTGTGATTTATTAAAATTAATGAAAAATATATTGAATCTTAAGATATGTGATGTATTAATATGCTCTTATGTTTTATAGTTATTTTTTAATACTAATACCAAATTGTAAGATGATTACTGGCAATATCAGCTTATGATTTGAAATCTATTATAATTCGTTTTACTCATTTTAAGACGGTCGTTAAATTTGTTCAGTCTCATATCCCAAAACATATATTAATTAGTGTTTACAAATATGATGTTTAACATTAATATATTATATAATATAATGCTAGTATTTTTATAGAGAATTGATATTTCTTATGTAGAAAACTATAACTACATCTTTAAATATATTTAAAGGTCGAATCTTTTTACTGTTTTCTATTCAAGTATTTTTACATTACATGGGCCCATTCTTGCAAACATCTGGGTTTTATCACAAGGTTACTGACTTTTACGTAAAATAAGCATCTAATTCACATTTTAAGATAGGTACTATTTAAAATAGGTAGAAATTCAAAGTATCTACTGTTTTTTTTTTGGGGTACCTACTTTACACAGAATAAAATGTATTTTTATTCAAAATATTTTTCCTTTGAAATCTTGCATAACTAGATTTGACGGTCTAAACATTAAGTAATTATATAGGGCGGAAGCGTTAGATGCTGCTAGATTGGTTTACAGTGACAGGATACCGCTCTTCCAAATCATCAAACGAAGACTATCTTTGATCATAAGGCGTTGTTATTGTTTAGTGCACAGTATTCGTGGTATACAATATTAAACCCACATCATAGTTCTTTTTTCTGCCACCAGTTGCGCAAATGTTGAGGACGTACCGATGTTATTATTATTATCAAAGGTAAATACGCGCTGTCGAATGTCGAAATTATTAAAATTATAAAACTAAGTATAAAATATTAATGCAATTGTTTAATAAAAAAATGGGAAGGTGTAGTGCTGTTCATCGTCGCCTCAGTGGCCGAAAGGCAAGTGGAAATGTGGCTAAAGTGGGTATATTCAAAGTTCCGAAAGTGAGTAACCTAAAAATAATATTAAACATCAGTGTTGTTAATAAATATTGTATTGTATACTGTATACACTAGTGTATTTGTCAAATATAAATTGTTTGGTATTTAAATGTTAAACGTCTTTTATTTATAACTAATACGATTAATAAATAATATATTTAATTGTAATCAATTAATTACTTTCCTATTATCAAGCATTGTAATACTGAAATAAATAGGTATTTAACCATTTTTGAATTTATATTTACTACTTAATTTGCAGAAACTATGTTTAAATTCTTTACTTCACTTACGGTTTGTTTAATAGTTTGACACGTATAGACAGAAGATGAACTATAATTTTAATTCTTAAAGACCAGTTGCTAACATTAATTTATTTTTTTAATAAAATTGTTTGGTAAGTAATTTCGAAAAGATTGTTGAGGAGGTCTTGAATTATTTTGTCTATTCATGGGTTTTCTCTCCTCCAAATTTTTTCCTGTAACAAATAAGTATTTAAAAAATTGTATATGTAGAACAAAGTGTAGTAAGGCAATTTCGTAAAATTGCCCGGATTACTGGCTGTCTGTACAGAGATTCTTCCTCACAGTTTTTCTGAGAGAAAGAGATGTCTACAAAATGATCAACCAGTATTCCTGTATATAAGTAATGTATTGTATATTGTGTAATACTTATCTGTGTATGGAGACGTTTCAACTCCGAGTCTGGAGTCGTTGTCAATCGTTTAGTGTTGTTTTCGAGGTTTTTTTCTAAAAAAATTTCGGTTTGATTTTGAATTTATTGTTTGTCAAAAAATTTGACACTGACAATTTGTCGTTTGGCGATCACTTGACGCTGAGGTTACCGTTTTTTTGTTCTGTTAGCAGTAAATTCTTCCAGTCCAAATGAAGGTCGGCTGAAGGTGCTCCGATTTCAGTGTTGTTTATCATCATACAGCTGGCTTCTTTAAGTTTTCTCTTTTTTAAATTTTCTTCTTTCAACAAGATCTTTGTTTTATCCCAGTCTATCCTATGGCTGCCGGTGCTCGTTAATACATGATTGTCCAAATTTGATTTGTCCACATGTCTTCTGGAAATGTTATATTGATGTTCTTTTATCCTTACTTCTAAAGGTTATGAAGTTTCACCGGTATAAGAATGGCCACAGTCACACAAAACACTGTACACACAATTTTTAGAACTCTGGGTTGCGTTAAACGGTTTGGTATGTGTGAGAATAGAGCGCAAGGTATTATTTGTTTTAAAAACAGTTTTAACGCTGTATTTATTTCCTAACCGCTTAATTTTTTCCGATACACCTGGGATATATGGAATTATGTTCATAATTTGGTTGTCTGTTTGTGTTTGGTTGTTATTAGTGTGATGGTGCTGATTAATTGTATTTATTTATTTACTAATATCACACATTTTTAGCTTCGCAGATTATCGAAATAATATTTTCAGAGCTGTCAGGTGGCTGTCAGTATCAACAAGATTACCCGCGTAAGGATTTAAACGAGTACTTCCTCAAAAGTGGCGCGCTCTACCGGCAAAACATTCTGTCCCCTAAAATGCTACCATTTATTTAACATTACGTTCGGACTCCTTGTATCTATACTTCGTGGTTTAGTGGTAAAATATTCAATGTACTAGATCAGTACTGATTTTCCGGACAAGTTGTTGGTCATCTCTTTTCTGTAATATTCACGAACTTGATTAAAACTGCAATTGATGGAAACTTTTAGGTTGCAAGGAACAATCTTCCAATTATTATATCCTCCAGCCAATTTGGGGAGTCACGCATTTGTCAAAATTATTTTTATTTTATTATTTTCAACCCAGTAGTCAATATGAAGTGAACAATTTTGGTCATTACATCTACTTCTCTGAGTTCCCCTCAACTTTATTTCTTATAAAAATATACTTTTGAGATATTTGATGAAATATTGTCGAATTTCGACCACTGGGCGACTACTAGTAGTAATAATTGTGCTAAAGAAACAGGATCTATGGTTAACAAAAAACGCGATCCAAGAAGTAGTTTTCACAAAATTAAACCCAATAAGTTCCGTTAAATTAGACTTGTCCAAGAATTGAATGAAGACGACTTTAAAAGAAGAATAGAATTCTGTGAAACATTGTCCCGTCACATAAACAACAATCCCATTTTATTTTTTTATAATATAATAACGTCAGAAATCAAATATTATATATTGTCAAATATTTTAATTTACATCTCAGAATTGTGCCCCTTTTTTATCCCTAGTTTCTTAACCATTGACAACGGGGTCTGATCTAGACCCCGAAACGTTTGGAATGTACAGCAATTTTCTTTGAACTGTGGTGTTATTTCCCAAGAAGTACTTAGAAAAACGATTGTATCGCTACTACCTCCGTAGAATTGAGACGTTCCTGGTTGCCGATGATTAAGGAAGAAATTGCTAATGGTCATGTCCTTGTGAACAACCCAATATCGGGATAGTTCATAAGGTTTTTCCTAGGTTTTCCCTTATGATTTTAATGGGATCACTGAATCAACAAAGTTCTTTGGTCGCATTTTTGGCGAATGCACTATCTTATAACAAAGTCGCACCTAGGAGCGCCACAAAAAATTCTGAAGATCTCCCTTTCAAATTCTTCCAATTTGAAAGCAACATTATGATTATATGATCTTTAGAAATTTTTGTGCTACTCTGTATATTACAAATAAAATTCTCTTAGTTACGTCAGAAATCAAATAATACACATTGTCAAATATTTTAATTTACATCTTAGAATTGTGTCTTTTTAATCCGTACTTATTGACAACTGGGTCTGTTCTAGACCCCGAAACGTTTGGAATATACAGCAATTTTCTTTAAACTGTGGTGTTATTTTCCAAGAAGCACTTAGACATTGAAAAATATGCTACAAGTATCATTCAGAAAACAACTAGGAACATTTTATGTTTCAAAAGATGGAAAACATTAGCTATATAATTTCCTTAACCCTGTTGTTGAAAACTCAAAACTTCTAGGCTGACGAGTCTTGTCACCAAACAGTTTCTTAAATCCTGTCGAGATATTAAAGCTGGGAACTCATGTTTCATATCGAACAATATATTTAAAACTTGGAAACGAAGTTCAATCAGACACTTGCTAGAAGAGTCTTCGAAGAAAGCAATCAATCATAGAACTTCAATTCATTTATCATTTTGGGAAAACGAGATTGCAAGGAAAAATATTATAATAGTGCAACGAATCTCTCTAAGTTAGTGGCACACTTCGACGGTGACACAAATAGCCGACGATTAATGGCTACCAGAACAATTTCAAATAGCATCTTCAAGTAATTCGATATCCTCGAAAAAAAAACAACCTCTTATAGATTTTTTTCGTATTACCAGTAATTTCAGATTTGAATTCAAGTACCAAAATTTGTATTATGTAAAATATAAAGGACTGGTCTGAACCTACACATACAGGCTGTTTGCAGATGTTTTTAAAATAAAAGTTTCGTGACTAAGGCGCCCTCTACTGTACCCGCGGGAGTATAAGTGAGCAAAGAAGTATAATAGGAAACTAATATACAATGATAGTAAATTGATTTATATACTATTTTGAAAAAAAACTCCTGGTTTCCATTATTATTCGTAATATTAGTTATTTAATATAAAAATTTACTTTATTTTTGACAAGCTTGTTGACAAATAATTTGCAAAGTTTCCAAACTTGTATGCAAACTTGCACTATATGTATTTGCTCTCAATATCCACCACATCATTATTATTCCCATTTTAACATTAGAGAGGAAAGACTTCCCTGGCAAATATTGTTTATTTGTTTTATGTTCTTTAAAATGTTGACATTTAAGTTTAACCCCTGTTTATTTTATATGTTTATTGTAGTTAAAGTTGTTTAGCCAAAGTTGACGGTGAAGGATTTAAAAATTCGGATACGTAGCCAAACTTGAAAGTACGAGGTATGGCTATTAAATAAAGGGATTTATACTGTAAAAAATTTTATTTTTATTTTATACATAATTACTTATTATCGCCTTCAATATACACCCCTTCTCTATCCCTACAACGCTCCATGCGAATTTTCCATTGTTGGAAACAGTGCTGGAAGTCCTATTCTGTCAACTCTTTCAGGACTCTTTTCGCTTTCTTTTGAACAGCTTCTACGGATTCAAATCTCGTACCTTTCAATGCAAATATCACCTTAAGGAAAAGATAAAAGTCACATGGTGCTAGGTCTGGTGAGTAAGGTGGATGTTCTAACACTGGGATGCTGAACTTGGCTAGGAACCGCTTAACAGATAACGCGGAATGAGCTGGCGCATTGTCATGGTGCAAAACCCACGATTTATCCTTCCACATTTTGGGTCGTTTTTTTCTTACTCTTTCACGTAGTTTATCAAGTACCTCAAGGTAGTAATGTTGATTAATTGTTTGACCTTCAAGAACCCAGTGAAGGTACACAATCCCATGAATATCGAAAAAAACAATCATCTTTGCTTTAAATTTTGACTTTCTCATCCTTGCTTTTTTGATTCTCGGTGAATTTGGGGTCTTCCAATGCATGGATTGGCGCTTCGTTTCCGGATCATAAGTAAAAAACCACAATTTATCACATGTTATTATCCTTTCCAATAAATTTGGATCATTTTCAATGGCATTCAAAGTGTCAGTACAAACATTTTTGCGAGCTGCTTGTTGTTCGATCGTGAGAATTTTTTGTACCATTTTTGCACACACTTTTCGCATGTTCAAATTGTCACGTAAAATTTGCCGTACACATTCTTTATCAATGCCTACAGATTCAGCAACTGCTCCAATACTCAATCGACGGTCAGACCGAATCAAATTAGCAACTTTTTCCACATTGCCATCCGTTTTTGATGTTGAAGGACGACCTGGTCGCAAATCATCTTCAACGTCTTGTCGACCATATTGATAACGCTTAAACCATTCAAAAACACGAGTCCGCGATAAACATTCACTGCCATACACTTCTTTTATAATATTACAGGTTTCGGTAGCGGTTTTTCCAAGTTTAAAGTGGAATTTAATAACAATTCGTTGCTCTATTATTACGCTAACCATTTTTCCGGCAAAATAAAATAACGCTAACGAAAATGAAGGTTATGTCTCAACAATGTTGTTTACGAGACTAACTGCATTTTGAAGGTGAGGCCTCAAACTAAACAGCTATTAGTCAATGTTGATTGGCGCATGCGCACTCGTTCCACTGCAGTGTCAGTCCCTTTATTTAATAGCCATACCTGGTACGTCATCAAAGTTGACAATAGCCGAAACATTTTATAACCGAACTTGAAGAAATACACCTATGCATTACAAGAAAATATCGAGACGCAGCCAAAAATTCTTTGGTTACAAGGAAGAAATACTCTGATTGTAGAAAAACGAATTACTTTGATTTATATGACTAATTTATTTATTTATTTAATAAATAAACATAAAAAACCGTGACTAGTTTCGACAATACTATGTCATTTTCAAACGGAAACAAATTCATGAATGACAACAAAACATTTTGAAACAGACCGAAAGGGTCTTGTCTACAACAGTAGGTATGTGTTAAATTCTCGGAAGGATTACATAAATATGGCATTTTTGTGTATAAGAATATTGCATAGAAAAAAAAAGTGGCAGACTAATTAAAAAAATTTAAATATATCATTTTTGATTATTAGTTATTAAAAATTTTCAAATAGGATGCTATTTTTTAAATCTACCTGCTCGTTAAGTAGTAAATTGCAAGAAACGGAATTATTATGGCTTTTGTAAATTTCTATGTTCTCAAGTGTTTCAATAAATGGCGTAAGATTGTTATAGTGAATGATTTCTGTAATTTAGGAAATGTATGCCCTGTAGTAAGGAAATGATTGGCAAATGTTGAATCAGTTTTATTTAATTTAAAGGAACGTAAGTGTTAATCCCAACCAAAATTGTCAAATCATATTTTTAACGCCAAAGATCAAATAAGTGATAAGTTCTTAAACAGTATACAAACTAAAATGTTCAGAGTGCAATAACTTTTACCTTGATATGACCTGTAGAAATTTCAACATTTGAACACTTACGTTCCTTTAAATAAATAAAACTGACTCAACATTTGAATATCAGTTTCTTACCACAGGGCATACCTTTCCTAAATTACAAGAAACAGAGATATAATAATTTAAAGCCATTTATTGAAACACTTGAGAACATAGAAATTTACAAAAGCCATAATAATTCCGTTTCTTGCAATTTACTACTTAACGAGCAGGTAGATTTTAAAAATAATATATGAAGTTTTTAATAACTAATAATCAAAAATGATATATTTAAATTTTCTTAATTAGTTTACCACTTTTTTTTCCATGCAATATTCTTATACACAAAAATACCATATTTATGCAATCCTTCCGAGAATTTAACACATACCTACTGTTGTACACAAGACACTTTCGGTCTGTTTAGAAATGTTTTGTCGTCATTCATGAATTTGTTTCCGTTTGAAAATGACATAGTATTGTCGAAACTATTCATGGTTTTTTATGTTTATTTATTAAATAAATAAATAAGTTAGTGATATAAAACAAAGTAATTCGTTTTTCTACAATCGTAATGATAGTATATCACAAAGTAATGGCTTCCACCATCAACTATTTGAAAAAATACTCTTTTAACTTATTTTGAGAGCTTTCGAAATATATTTATTTCTTTCGTCAAACAACACAAAAATAATTTGAAACACGTTAGTTGAGGTTGTAAAAGCAGACAAACATATACATCCATAAAACTTTTGAATATTTTTAGGATCTTTGGAAATTCATCTAACAAGAATTGTCATAAAAGTACGAGTGTAAATCACTTTTATTAGTTGTAACTTACTGATGAATTTAAACAATATTTAGGAAACAAAAATTCAATGAGTCAATAATATATATATATATATATATATATATATATATATATATATATATATATATATATATATATATATATATATATATATATATGAAAACAGATTTCAACTTTTGAAAATGCCAAATGAGATTTTGACGAAACGTCAGGTAAAATATTCTTTTCAGAGCACACACCGAGAAACGGATATTAGGTGTTTTCCGGGAATTCATCCGCGTAGTTGATAACTAATCCCTGCTGGGATCGATGGTAAAATGACGACGTTTTGGCAGAATCACATCTTCAGGTCGGTTCCCATAATTTTCGTAGCCTTCTGCTTACGCTTAGTTACTCGAATACTGAGATTTTCAGAAGCGCGCCTATCGGTTGGCACCGTGAACGGCTCAGTGTGATTGACCCTTGGCGTTCAGTGGCCTCGCCTCCTGCTTGCTGATTGGTTATTTCCAAATACCTAGCCAAAACTACCGTTTTTTGGTTTGTGCTTTGAAAATAACATTTTACCTGACGTTTCGCCAAAACCTCATTTGGCATTTTCAAAGCTGAAAATCTGAAAACAGAATGAAGAAATGTAGAGAGTGGCTTTCTATTTATACCTTCATTCGAGATCGTAACCTTTATGATGAATGTTGAGATGCCGTGCCGCTAGTGGTCTTTGTTGCTTTACCAGCTAATCCCCTTGGATTGTGATCACCCGTCGCGCTGTTTATTGTCCCTTGTGACTGTTTTTCATTGAGATTTTTATTAGTATGCCTTTTATTATGGGATTTTTTATAGAAATGCCACGTTTTTGACAAGTTACGAGCGACATCTATTTATTTTATTGTCGGATTTTTTGAATTTCGATAGCTTCCCGTATTTGCCTATTTCGGGGATTTTCTATATTGGCGATTTCCTTGCCCTTTTTGAAGTCTATTTTATGTCTTGTATTGAGTTCTATTGGAATAAGACGGATGTCGTCTGCTTATTCATGATGCTTAGTTTATGCTCCTCTGCTCTTACAGAAATGTGTCGGTTAGTTAGTTAGTCTAAACCGACGCGATGACAGCTCTCTCCTTCCCACAGCATGGACCTCCGTAATTGCCAGATTAAACAAAGCAGACACGCCCACCAACACCCAACCAATCATAACACAGCCTCATCACGTGACATCCCCTTCTAACCCAGCGCTAACTATAAATAAAAGAAGCAGAGCAGACCCAAATTCAGTTCAGTTACCTAGTAACTCTTGGGGAGTAGGCAGATTGAGGCCCCGAGTTCGATCTATACTCTGAAACTCTCGTTTTTACTTTTGTCTCTAGATAATGGCACCAAAGCAGGAGTCGAAACGTTGAGTATATAATAAATTCAGAAGCGGTTATTACCCGGAACCTAGCCTTGTTCATAGTACCTGCTCATAACTCGTTATTAATAAGACAACACTTAGATAATATCTATCCAAACTCTTGGATAGGAGGAAATGGCCCAAACAAATTGCCACCCCGGTCTCCCGATTTGGCAGTTACAGACTTCTATTTATGGGGTGCGCTAAAGTGCAAAGTATACAAAAGAAAGTATGAGACAGTTGGTGACTTAAGGGAGGCGATATTACAAGCAATTGAAGAAATTGATAGGCGGTCTGTGAGGAAAGAGGTAATGTCAATATTAAAAAGATGCAATTTTTGTCTAATAACAATGGTGGACTTTTCGAACATAAATGGTTACCATTATTATGTACTTTAATTTCTTAAGTTTTTAGTAAGTACCTACTTATTTAGTTTTTTCGTTATATCTGATACACCTAATAAAAAAATCGTTCAAAGTTTTTTGGAATAGTTATTAATAAATCAATCTATTTCATGGCTAACTACGTTAAAAGTGAAAATAAGAGAGAATAGCATCCATAACTCCGTTATTTTTATGAATAACTATATCGAGTATTATATCGTTGAAAAGCTCTATAAATGTCCGATTTTTTGAGGTCGTAGCCAACTATGATTTCCATTCAAAAAAAGATAAATTTGTGTCATATCTCGAAAACGAGAGCTGTCACGCAAACGAGGACATGACAATCATATTCGGGATACAATTCCCTTCAATTTTGAAATTTACACTTTTTTATAAAGTCAAAAACAAAGGAGCTAGAGGGATTTGACTAAATCTACAGAATTGCGTTTTTTTTTCAAAATACCTAGTAAGCCATGATTTTTCACAAAAATCCGAAAGTGTCATTAAATTGGGCCAGTAAAACTGCAAATCTTTTCCAATTTAACCATTGCTCTATCTCCGCTAGTTTCCGAAATCCCCATACTGATCATCAAAAAAAAAAACTCACCCTGTATAATTCGGCAACAGATTTGTATTCAATTATTCCCAAATGAGAGCTGTGCTATTAAACGCTGACCGGCATTGCTCCAATTCATCCTACCTTTACCAAACTACTTTAAAATTATTTAAAAAATCAAAATATTTTCATATGATCGATATTTTTTTCACTGATTCCTGTTTCCATTCATGGAAGAAATATAATTAAATCCCAAAGAAAAAAGCAGGGAACTTTCCCACAAGTTATATCAAAGATTTAACTTTTGTAGAGGACTCGTTTAGAAAAGTTTTTCAACGGGACTTTCATAAAAGGCAAAGTTGAATATAAATGTTTCATAATAGTTGTTTCAAAGAAACGTTTTCGGTAAGACACAACTATTACAGAAAAACATTTTACCGGTCGGCAGATATTGGCTAGATTAAAATGTGTACCGATGGGGCAAGTAAACACCTTTTCTATATAAGACACGATACAATAATCTTTGGAATATAATAATGTATGATGTTTTTCGATAAACGCATTTAGATGAAAATATAAAACGAAAAATATAAATTTCAAGTATATCGAGCTTCCTTTCCAGACCAATCGGTAAAATATTAAATAACACTAAAATAAAGTGTTTATTGAACAATTGTTGTCATATTTAAACAAACTAACACAAAACAATATTAAACTATACATATAAACTTTTTGATGAAAACTACATTAAAATCCGTTGCGTAGTTTTAAGGACACTACCACCTGGATCTAACCTGCCGTTAACCAATAAACCTTTCTTAAATTTGACTTGCCCCCTGGACCAAAAAATTCTCTGAATTGTCCTTCTTTCTAGGACAACTTTCTTTCCGATTTGCCCCATTCTAGGACAATTGTTTTCCTAATTTGCTCCTCCCTAAACCAAAAGCTGGGTACGCCCTTGAGAAGATGTTTTAAATAATTCATTGTTTCAGTGAAAATTATGTATTTATACAATGTAATCCATTAAGAATGTTCTTTCTCTAAACAGTGGATTCTAGTTGCCTAAAAATGTACAATAATTTTGCAGGTTCCGAGATCCAGGGTATTTATAGTTTCAAATTGGTTTTGCAATTTCATATTAATTATTTAGATAATTTTATCTTCTCTTCTTATAGAAAATGTCGTGATTCTGCCCCATCGCTTCATACAAAAAGCAAAGAACCAATGATCTGATCAAGGTATCATAGGTATTTATTAAAATAGGAGAAACGTAAAGACAACAGAATCTGTTCTACCAAGATTTTATGGTTTGCCCAAAATCCATAAGCCTCAGCTACCTCTCCGGCTTATCTTTAATTCGATTAATATTTAACTGAACTTTTAAAACTACATGGAACCCCCAACTCACATATTAGAGATTCCAACCAGTTTATAGAAAAATTATAAACTCCTGAGATACAGCCCAATGACAAATTAGTCAGCTTTGACGTAGTCTCCCTTTACACCATGGACCCGATAAATGAACCCATACTCCATTTCAAAAACATCTTCCCAACAGACATCTCTGAATTATTTAGACATATTCTTAGTACCACATATTTTAAGTGGAAGCAAAAACTCTATGAACAACTCGATGGCCATGGAAAGCCCTTTAAATCCAGTCATGTCCAATTTCTAAATGACAATTTTTGAGGAAAAAGCATTGAGCATTGCTCCTTTAAATTCTTAAGTGAAATTACACGTCATGTTAACTCCACTTTCTGGGCGTGTCAGTAACAAGCAACAAAGATGGAATCCTTAGCCGCAGTGTTTACCGAAAATTCACCCACACAGACAGTTACCTCCATAAAGACTCCAATCACCACCCTAAACAAAAGAGAACTCTACAGAATACCTTGTTCATGTGAAGCTGTATATATCGGTACTATTCTAGTCTACAGCGAGAGGGTATAGAAATATATAAACAGGCAAACAACTTCAACAAAAAGGAAGAGAGTCTTAAACTTGAACTGAATTTGTAATCCGGCGACTCAATAGAAGAACAGTCCTCTATCACTCCATCTCCACCGACCAATCAGAGCGCTCTATACCCTCCCAACCACCTATAAATACCAGTACTTCATCTTTCTATAGTCCTCCGAGGCAGGGGTTCCCCAAGGAGCAGTCCTGTCCCGATGCTATTTTCGATCTACAGACATCCCAAGACCAGCCGACGATATAGGATGCCAATCTTTTAGATTTGAGCCTTGAGGCGGCTAAGACAAACAACTGACCTTTTAGCGGAGTGGTGGCTTCAGTGTAAGAACTCAAGGCCTGTTTGTCAACTAGAGAAGCCACACGATCGCTCCGACAGGAAACTTGACCGCAACGGCAGACAAATTCCATGGAAGAACGAATTCAAATACCTTGGAGTCATCATCGACAGGGAGTTGACTTTCACCAGGCTTGTCAAAGAGACTCGTAACAAAGTCCGGGCTGCGCCATACCAGATTTTACCCTCTAATATGAAGAGGAAACAAGCTGGTACTCTTAAACAAGCTGAATCTCATCAAGATAGTCATCTTGCCAATGCTGACGTACCGGGGCATTGGTGTTTCAGAGCATACTTATGTCGAAAAATGGCAAGCGGATGACGATGTTTGTATTTATTGCGGAGGAGTGGACACCCCCAAGCATGCCGCTTTTGTGTGTGAAAGGTGGAACGCCGAGAGGAGACAGGCTCGACGTGGGAGTCGGCGTGACGAACGAAAACATTGTAGGGACCAGGTTACGCGAGCGCGAGAGTTGGAGGCACATAAGCTACTTTGTACGGAACGGCATCCACCGCAAAGAAACAGAAGAGCAAGAATTCAAACAATGCGTGAAATCTTAGAAGGGTACTGGATGTACGCCGGGGTGCCAGTACCCAGTAGGTGGGGGAGGTGTTTTAGTGGGTCACACCCCACACGGCAGTACGCAACTGGAAAGCACGTTCGGCTGTTGTTCGGTTAGCGAATTTCACCTCCCCTGAAAAAAAATACTGACGTACGCTTTAATAGTATGGGGACACACCAGCAAGAGCAACGGGTACCGTGATTTTCAACGAAATGAACAGAGGGGCCACAGAGGCTCATGCCAAACTGGAACAGCACCTTCACCTAAGACATTGACCGTGACTCCCGATTTATTGACAGGTACAAACGGAAGAACCAGCTGTGCCTAAGCGAAGGAGGAGTTGACAAAGCAGCCCAGCGATAGAAGGCAGGTGAGTATAAAATGAAGCACATAATATTCTAATTTTCAGGACACGACAAGAGGACCTGGGGGATGAACCTACCGTATCAAGCCAATAGAAGACGAGAAGAACACACACCAAAAATCGAAGACAACGTGCACGCCCACAAAAGGGTAGAATACACTATATTTCATAAAAAAGAATGAGCCACGAACCACAAATAAGACAGTTGCTGTACTACCAATAAGGTAAATCAACGGAAACAAACCAAAGCCAAGCTATCCCAATAAGAAAATAGCAATTATGCTGAAGGAAAACTGCTTTAGCGCGACAACCTGGGTTAATTCTCAGCGGGTGGATGGCAAATGAGCTGGAAATGTCCTCTAAGTAATTTTCTGAAGGGCAAATCCAGATCCTGGGCGCGCGCAAAGCATGTATGTTCGATAGTCTAATTAGTCTCGAGCCATCAACCAAGTATCATCTTCTTCCATGCCGTTGAAGATGTGTGTCGCAATTGCAGATGAAACATTATGAAATAATTACAATAGACCACTGCAAACTAGCGTGGCGAACCACATACTTTGATATTTAAATACCAGGGCTGCCTTTTATATTTTGGGATTAGAGAACAAAAATAAATATTAATCATCGAAAATCACTTTATTGTTTATCAAAATATTCTCCATGAAGATCTATACACTTTTGCATGCGTTTGAACCAATTGTCGAAGCACTTCTTCCATTCTGATTGAGGTATCTCCAAAACATGCATTCTGAAGGCAGCAACCGCTGCTTCAGGTGTCGAAAAACGTTGACCTCTCAGTTTGTTTTTTACGTACGGGAATAAAAAGAAGTCATTTGGTGACAAGTCAGGACTATACGGCGGATGACTCATCAAATCGATGTTTTGAGTGGTCAAAAATGCAGTTGTTTAAGCCGATGTGTGAGAGCTCGCATTGTCGTGGTAAAGAGTAATCCGTCTTCGGCGGTTGGTTTTCCTCATTTCTTGGAAGACACCTGGCAAACAAATGGTTGTGTAACACTCAGAATTGACTGTTCTGCGTTGTTCTAGTGGTACGGTTGCGACATGTCCAGTTTTTCCGAAAATACATGCGATCATTTGCTTGGAAGTGCTTCGTGCGCGAACAACTTTTGTTGGATTCGGCTCATCTTGAAACACCCATACAGTCGACTGCTGTTTACTTTTGGCCTCATACGTTTAAATCCACGATTCATCACCTGTCACTATGTCATAAACGTGTTTTGAAGCACCGCGATCGTATTTTTTGAGCTTTTCTTTCGATCAATCGATACGAGCCTTTTTTGAACGATTGACAAATTGTGTGGGATCCAACGCAAACATTTTTTTTGACATTCAAATGTTTATGCAATATTGAATGTATGCTGGTCCCACTAATGTGTAAGGTTGACTCAATCTCACGATAGGTCACATGACGATCTTGCAATATCAGTTCGCGCACAGCATCAATGGTTTCCGGAACAACAACTGTTTTTGGACGATCTTCACGAAATTCGTCTTGGAGTGAACTACGACCTCGACTGAATTCACCATACCATCGATAAACAGTGTCCTTGATGGAGTTTTGTCGCCAAAAATTAAATTAAGTTCATTCATGCCCTCTTGCTAACGAAAATGTTCACGATTTAATTCCATTTTTTGGCCGAGATGAATCCTTTAAGTTACTGTGACCAACACATAGCGCTCGTATGTCAAAACGTTCTGAGTACGTATAACCTCAAAAATGTCAACTTTACGATAGAGCTGTCAGTTGTCAGATTGCAGCACTAGGGTTGTCCAATCCCGAAATATAAAAGACAGCCCTCGTATAGTAAATACTTTTTATGTATCCAGAACCACGATAATCCCTCATAGCTTTTAGAACTGCATTTATTTAAAGTCTGCTGCCTAATAACTGAAATGATTTTGTGTGTATTTAATAACTTTAAGATCAACTTATTGGTATCAACCGAAAACCCATAAGAAACCAGCATTAGACATAAAGTTATACTCAGCGATACCCTTCATGGGCCAATTCCAAATGAAAACAGTTACGATAACAATCGTAAAGCCTGCAATAATTATGGCAATATGAAATATAAATTTGAAGACTAATTGAAAATACTGAGATGGGAAATATGGCTGCGGCAAGAAGCTCGTCGGAACAGGAATTTGAAATAACCAAGATAAGATAAATTCGTTTAAGTTATTAAGATTTGCAAACGGCAATTAATCCTGTGGCTTTAAAATTCACTCTCTCTCATTAAGAGAAAACTAATAACTGAAATTGAACCGCTAAACCACATTTAAGATTTTGGCGACGGCTAAGAATCCATTTAATAAAGTTATCTGTAAGTACAATTGAAGCTATACTTTAATCTATAGCTAAAATATTTCTGCTTCATAGGTACATAAAATGTTAGGGTTGATTATCTTGGAAATAAGTATTCTGCTTGTATTAACCATTACGTGTGGTTTAATTACTTTTATAAATTATCATACAGGGTGTCAATGAATAAGCGCTTGTAAAAATGTTGAAATCTTCAGATTATTTCAGATTTTTCTACTAACTACTAAAATTTTCAAGAGATTTAGTTCAATTTTAGAGCATTAATGTTTCTATTAAGTAAGATCACAGAAACGGTCATGAAAATCCACAGGGTGGTACACATTCTGGAGTCACGTGTTCCTTCTGCCCCTACAACTTTTTTCAGCACGCTCCTGGCAATTGACAAATATGGTAAAGAAATCTCTTCAGAATTTGCAATCTTTTTTATTCATTGGGTTTTTTTCGTATCTACTGTGACGTCCAAAAAAATTGAAGCCTTCTTGAATAATCTTACGATTTAGATGATGGAGATTATGTACCTCTGGAACTGTGAAGTTGCTGTGGCTAGAGCTGTTTTTTTGTAGGCTCTCTGAACCACTTGGTGTTCTGGTGCCTCCTTGAGTACCTTGTCCGTTAACTGTTCGACTTTTTGCTAAGCCGGCGATATCCAGGACAATACTTTTTTGTTAGCACAGTACAATGTCAGTTAATTTTGTGCTGTAAAGATTCACACATGTTTGGTTCATTTAAGTAGGGAGATTTTCTGATTCGAAGAACGCAAACCCGGGAAGACAGTAACCTTTCGTCTCGAAGAGAGTGAAACCGTGCCTTGCCGTGTGCGATTTCTGTGGGCTACTAAAAATGGCGTTCTCTTAAGTTAGTTGTTCGATTTTTCCGCGTCAGGAAATGATGACTGATTAATGGTATTATTTGGTGAAGAATACCGTTATAAAGAGACGTTGATGGTTGAGATTTCTTTGGATAAGATTATCCCTTCGTTGTGAAGGTAAGCAGAGCAATTTTAGCGAAATTAATTCGTCACGTGCAAATTCTATTTTAGAGTCCTAGGAAGGATTTTTCCTAATGAGGATTTTTCTATGGAGGGTTTATCCTTCGGTATATTTGAGTTTTGACTTACAGTTGATTTACCTCGTTTTCAATCCTGTTTTATTGTGGTTTTTTCCACGTTTTGTACCCTGTTTTACGATGGATTGTTCTACGTTTGCAGCCATGTTCTAACTAAGAATTTTTAAAGTTAGAATTTTCTATGTTTTGGGGCTGTTATTTTCGAGATGGGATTTTGAAGTTATTATTTGGTATGGAACCGATTTAACCGTTTAGATGGAATTCAACAATTAGTTGGAGATATTTAGCTTTGATTTTCCCTGATCAAGAACACAGTACAGATCATCATGTCAATATTATAAGAGATAAGAAATTTCAGAAACGTTTTATAGGGTAAGGATTTAATTTGTCGACAGATAATACCATTATACTTTTTAATCAAATCATTTTGATTAGGTGATTATTATTGAGTACATTTTTTGTAAACTTCCACTGTGATTTTTAAGTCAGATTTTTAAATATTCCATAATGTAAATTGTAAATTTTACTCTTTAGCTACATTTATTAGAATGTCATAATTTTTTTGAAACAAACATCTTCTCTCGATTTTTCGTACAATATATTTTCTTTTGATTTTTTTTTATTAAACTCTCTGTTTTACATTTTGCATATTTTTTATATACCTAACCTATAGATTGTGAAAGAATTTTTGGAAGCACCATTGAAAGTATTGAATATATATATTCTTTAAGAGAATCAGATTATTAGCAGTTTGTTCATAAGGGACATAACGATATCACTATAGCCGGTGAATTAAATCATAACCGCATACTATAAAGCTACAATCCATCTAACACTTAGTCTAGGATCATTGGTTATTAGCCTAAGTACTTCTTCTTCAACTTCGGGCGATACCAAACGAGCACGTTCATTTACAGCTCTTTGAATGCCCCTTTCCGCTAATCTTGAGTGCACGTCGATAAAAGTTTGACGAGTCGGTGTAGGCCTATTAGAGTACCTTCTTCGATATACTTGTACAGCCAAATTTGCACTTCCATTGCAGAAACCATAGACGAAGTGTATATCAGCAATATGTTGCGTTGAATATTGACGATTTGCTATATTCATATCACAAGATAACCACTAATACAGAACGTAAACGGACGGTAAGTAAAAGTAGCGATCACAACGCAAGGGGAGGGACAACTAACGTAACTAGTCTTTATCCCCTGAATTTTTTTGAAGGTAGAGCCAATATGTTCCATCTCGCTTACTCCCGCTAGTCGCGAATAGTATTGCTAGCCTTTTCTCGGACAGCATGCAGCTAATGTCAGCTGTCACTTAACAAAGGTTCTTTGTGCTAGCGCATACTCTATGTTCAAACAACAATAACTCTTTGAAGACGTCTAGGATTTTGTATGTGTATCAAATACATAAAGAACTGTTCGAGAAGACATTCATTGTGGGAAGCGCAACTGATGAAGGTTCTCTAACCAGAAACAAAATATCTTAATATATAAAAAATCCGTGTCACTGTGTATGTTCCGAATAAACTCAAAAACGAGTCAACCGATATTCATGAAAGTTGGCATATATATGTAATTTGGTCCAACTTAGATCATAGGATAGTTATTATTTAAACTGATCATCAACGTTGGTTGTTGTAATTAATCGTACGTTCCATAAGTCAGTAACAGATGGCGCCTTGACCAAAAATATTGTACATCGACTGGCGCTTCATTGAACATTAACTGTGATTCATTACGATTAAAGATATTTAGAGTACCTATATATACTATTGAATAAATGTTATAAAAATCTTATGTTAATTTGTGTTAAATTTGTCTTTCAAATCTGTCTAAATCACTCAGCCACAGCAACGCGTGGCCGGCTCTGCTAGTATTATATAAATTGTCTTGCGTACAAAAGAATGACACCTCGAAGAGAGTAAACAATAACTCCTAAAGTAATAAACATACAGTTGTGAATTTAATGTATTGTAGCTTAACTCAAAAACTTATATGGTGTATTTGTGTATAAAAATAGTTGCTTTACATGTATTTAGATGATCGCTAGTCCATAACCGGATACACTGTATATGAAGACAAATTAAAAACTTTCATTGGGAAATATTTTGATGAAATTCCAATCTATTTTCAAATAATTTCATCATAGATTTCCAATAAGAATAACAAAAATGTTTTGATATCAGCGCATTCACCATATATTGTCATATATAAGAAGTCGGTTAGAATATTTTTGCCATTTTTTGCAAAATGGACCATTCCATGTCATTGAAAAAATTTGAAAAAAATATGGGACCAATCTGGACGTATATTCTATCAAATGAATGATCGAAATTGGTTAATAATAAAAAAACAAACAACCGAATTGAGAACCTCCTCCTTTTTTGAAGTCGGTTGAAAAGAGAAAGTTTTAGTGTTTGAATGCTTGTTATTCAATAAAACAAAAATGACAGAAGGGATGCTGAATTGTAACATGTATGATGAATTGTTATTAATAATACCATCAATTTTAAAATTGTTCGCCTGTCTGTATTTTTATAGAGTTGTTCGATAAAACCCTAATTTTATTTTCACCTCATAAGTTTTCTATTTAGAGACCGATATTAATGAAATTTGAAATAAATAGTAATAATCTTTACTATTATAAAATTGTAAGTTTGTTTGTTTCTTTGTTTGTTTCTTTGTTTGTTTGTTTATTTGTTTATTAGTTAGGGCATCACGTAAGAACTACTGAACTGATTTTGCTGAACCTTTTTTTGTTGCAAAGTCTATAGTTTGATTTAAAATCTGGTATACATTTTATCTCCCTAAATTGACACAAACAGTAGATATAGCAAAAAAACTTCTACCATGTTGGATAACACAATTACTCTATTAGTTCTATCGCTAGCACTAAATATTAGATACTTGAATCAGCTTAGTTTTTATTAAAAATTTGGAATATGACAATGTAACATGTTTCGATTTAAAAAAAAAACAACTGATATATCAACCGTAATTTTACAGGGTGTTCTATATATAGGAAACTTAGTGCGGAGTAGAATGACATGAAGGAATAGAATTAGTTATCCGGGGTGGTTCAAAAAAGTTATATTGAGTGGGCCATGAATAGTTGCATATACCATGTGGTACATAAACGGCGGAGGAAAAATTATATTTATATAGGGTGGATAACAAAATCATATATTATTTAGCTCATAAGCAGTGGCATATACAATATGCTTGAAATAAGAGTAGAATAGTTATACAGGGCGGATACAATTTTTTTAGAAAAAAATGTGTTATGTAACCAGTTAGGTTATTTGAATTATCTTCTTGAGTTATTTTAGTTATAAAATGGGTTGAAAAATTGTTGTTCATACAGGGGGCTTGAAATATAAGAGTGGAATTATAGTTTATAGAGTGGTTAGAAAAATATTTTATATCCACAAGTAGTTGCATATAAAGGATGGGTTGAAATATGTAACCGAGTATAATTACAGCTATACAGGTGGGTTTAAAAAATATTATAAAGAAATGTTATGATCTACAAGCTGTTCCATTTACGGGATGGTTGAATTATAGGGTGGAGTAATTTTAAGGATACAGGGTGGTATAAAAATCTTATATTGGGTGGCAAATAAGTAGTTGTATATACAAGGTTGTTGAAATATAGGGTAGAATAGAATTATAATTTTACAGGGTGGGTAATAAATGGTAGAAAAAAATTGTTGTGCAGCAGTTACATAAATGGAGTACCTGAAATATGGGATGCAGTAAACTTATAGTTACACAGTGTGATTCAAACAAGGTTAGAGAAAATTGGAAATGAAGGGTGCTTTAAATGAAGTGTGGAGAGAAATTATACTTTAGGTGGTTAAACAAATATTATGAAAAATATATGTGTTTCAAAAAATTTGGAAAAATTGTTATATAGGATAACCCATATTTTTCATAAAAATTTCTTTTTGGAAAGACTTGTACATTCCATATGCGAGTGAAACTAGTAATATATAAATGTAATTGAGTTGAATGATGATACTAGATAATTTTTTGAAGGGATATTTGATGAGTAAAATAAGAGCCACTTGAGAAAATGAAATAACAGAAAATTAAAATTGCAAAATTATATTTTATTATGCTTTTATTTAATTGTTCATAATTAGTCTTAAAGTGAAGTATGGTGAAGAAAGAACATGTTTCTAATAAAAGTAACTTGTTAAAAGATCTATAATATAAAAGACTTATAACTAAGGTATTGTCTAAAAAACAAACAACCGAATTGGTAACCTCCTCTTTTTTTGAACTCGATTACTTAACACATAATAAGCAACGATTTTTAATATCCACCTCAGGGTATACAACTGTTTGTAAATTAATCGCTTTAGGACAGCTTGTTGCCTCGTTCCCATTTTGTTAAAGTAACCAGCCATATTTTGACACCTCCATTACGTACGATTTTAAAATCGTATAGAGAATTGTATGACTTCCTCTGTTGACCTTTTTGCAACATCCACACGGAGCAGTGTGCCCAAATAAATCATTACAATCGATACGGCTATATACCTGGAAATATTTTAATTTCCTGTTTTGTGATCTCATTATGTATCCCGTACATATTCGGATGTGACGTCGAAGTTCGATTGATTTCGTCCACCATTTATTTCCGGTCGGATCGCAACGTTACATTGCCCAAAAGCAATTTCAAACTTGTCCCACTACGCCTGTAAATAGTTATACACTCTTGTTCTGTTCATTGTAGATTTCAATCTGTGCGTTGCGTTGCGGTGAGAAAGCAAAATGTAATTTGAATATTGTGATGTGTAGCGTGATGGTGATTCGTTAGTTCCTGTCCATTAATTTGAAAACGGGAACTACACGGACGTTATTGCGTTTTGCATAGTTTCCAAATCTACAACTTATCTCTGTAGACATCTCGTACAAGTAACAGGCGACAGAGATCTCCTTTTTATTTTTAAATAATTATTTTTTTGGAAATATACTTCCTGTGACTCGTTATTGTGAGCATTGGTATAAAAGAAAATTTATTTATCGTTGGCTTAAACTACATACCGGCTAACTCGACTTTTGACGGAATTTCAGATTTTTGCTCCATTTATTAACGCTAACCGCAATCTACCGCTTAGTAAACAATATAACTCCAAATAAATGTTAAATATTTCAAAATCGTCTGTCACGCAAAGCAGATAACTCCAAAGAGTAAAATGTCAGCAGCGTAAAACGTCCAATTCTGGCGTTACCAGTCATTTTACATAGGAGAGTTAGAAAATAATGTCAGTGTGTTAGTGTTCGCATGTTTTTATTAAAATATCTGACGAAACTGTTAGGGGATGTGTGTTAAAAACGATTATTAGTGGTGAAACAAGGAAGTTATCATATCAAACATTTTTAACTTAAATTTCATAGATATTACTAAAATTAAAGTTGTGTTTGGAGTTAGCTGGTTCACATAATTTCTAATCGACTAAGATATTTGTAGTTGGCTGGATATTTCATATGCCTTTTATGATTGCATTATTCGTTGTTTAATCTATTTGATAGTTATTTACAAGAATTTGAGGACATTTTTATAAAATATTGTTAAGTTGTTAAAACTTATTATATTCTATTTTAATGCAGTTGATTGACTAAGGCAACTTTTTTTTTATTTCAGTATTGTCAAACAAAATGACGTCACGTTCACACAAAATTCTAAAGTTAGCTTTTAAAAAACAAGATATTAACCTGTCATTGTCTCATTACTATCTTATTTAGAGCAGAATTCTGAAAGCACGAATGTATTACGTATTAGGCAATCAATTCCTATCATCGTCACAGAGATAGAGTGATTCCGGATGTATCTAAAAGAAATGCTCGGTTTATTACTATTTAAGAAAACAAGACAATTTGATCAGGGTATGCAAAATAATGTTTCTGAACACATTAAATTTAGGAAAGTGGTCAGTACTCAATTGGAAAAATAAAAAACATAATGGCGATGATACCCCTTCAGACTCAGAAATACAAAATAAAACTATACAAAAAAACATTTGAAAAGGAAAACGAAGCACTAAATGATTTTCTTAATAGTCTACCTACGATGAAATCGCATTATTGCCGAAAATCATCAGCCAAAAGATATCTCTTACCAGAATGGTCATCAAAGAAAGAATTGTACAGGTTTTATGTATATGACTGGTGTAAACCTCATAATATAGAAATTTTATCAATATATTCATTCAATAATGCTTTGAATTGTGAAAAATACATCTTTATTTTCTCCTAAGAAGGATCAATGTCACATATGTGTTTACCACCAACTGGGACACATTTCAATGAAGACTACGATGCACATATAAAAAGAAAAGGAGAAGCACGAATTGAGAAGCAGAAAGACAAGAAACAAGAAAAATTTGTATTTACCACGGATCTTTCAATCAATCCAATTCAATTTATTAGCAAAAAAAATACAATTATAGTTGTTACAATAAGATTTTCACTAACATTATTACTAAGGTAACAGTAATAAGTAAAAATATCAAATATTAATGTTAGAATAGTAAATAAGAGAGAAAAAAAATGAACACCTAAGCATAAGCTTGTGTTGTGTCCAAGAGAACATTCAAGTATGTTTAAGTTAGTGCTAAATTCATTACAATTAAAATCTGCTACTTTACTAACCAAGACATTCATATATACTCGTACCTATATACATAAACATATATATTCCATTTTACTAGTCACTGAGAATAAAATAATTACAATAATACAAAACAAAAAAATATAACTACATAAAGTATAACTAAACATGAATTAGAAATAGAGATATGTAAATAAGGGTATTGTTCTTTAAATAAAGTAATTTATTTTTAGTGTTTTGATTATACCAGAAGGGCTAATAACCTATCATAGTTCTGGGCTATGTATAATTTAATTTTTTTATTGAACTGTTTCTTGGTTAGTTTTTTGAAAATTAATGGAATCACATTGTATACTTTTATACCGTTATATAGTATGCATTTTTGACATACAGTTTTATTCATTCGCTCAGATTTGAGCAACTGTTTATCCTTTTGTCTGGTGTTATGTGGATGGTTTGTTTTAATGAGGTTATTCCCTGAATGTATCGTCTTTAGCAATTCATTAATGTAAAGACCTCGCACGTTCAATATTGTCTGTGTAATATAAATATGCTTGACACTTTGACGATTATTTAACCTAAAGATTATTCTAAGTATGTAATTTTGACATACTTCTATTTTTTTTTAAGTGCGTGTTATATGCCGCACCCCAAACGCATATACCATACCTTATTATGGAATCGACTAGACTATTATACACTATAAGTTCAGGCCGTTTTGCTATCACCTCGATCAACCGCATCTAGTTTACACTATAAGACAAAATTTTGCGTACATAATTTTACCATATTTGATTTACAAACCCAACATGGTTCTTGCTACATATGGAATGAATCTGAAGGGGGGCTTCACTCCGAAGTATTTTCATAAATGTTAGTTAAATTTATAATCGGTAAAGTAATTCTTCGAGTGCACCAAGGAAAGCTAAACAAAATTGTTATTTATAGTGATGGGTGCACGTACCAAAACCGCAATGTAACTATGTGTAATGCGTTACTGAACGTTGCTATTATCGAAAATAATTATTGAGCAAATGTTTCTCGAGGTTGGCCACACCCAGATGGAGTGTGTTTCAATGCATGCATAAATTGAAAAGCAACTCAAAAATCGAGTATATTCAGGTATGCGGTCAAGCTAGAAAAAGTCCTGAGCCTTTTGAGGTTCATTATTTAACCCATGACTTTTTTAAATCATTTGATGTAGTTAGGTTTCAAAAGTCAATTCGCCCTGGAAGAGTGAAGGGAGATTTTAAGGTAAATATTTTCTTTAAAATTTCTATGGTCAATAAAAATTTTTTTAGCTGATTTACGCGCCATTCAATATCGACCTAATGGTGAAACATTCTTCAAGTTGAAAATTCATGATGAATGGAATCTTATACCACAAAGACAAACCAAAAATGTATCACCGGTAAATATAAATGAGTTACCCAAACTATATCCTAGTCGGTGTAAAATTACTAAGAATAAGTCTAAACATCTCCACGAATTGAAAAGCGTTATATCTGATGATTACCATCACTATTATGATAACCTACCTCATGAATAACTCATTCATACTTGTGTAATTTTAAATCTAAAATAAAAGAATATTCAAATGCTTATTTAATTATTGACAAGTTATAAATAATAACCGTCTAACTCGGCAAGAATAAATAATTTCGAAAATGCAAAACATATATCTCCTAAAATTGGTAATAAAAAATTACTAAAAGGATAAATATATAATTTACGGCTTTTTACTTATGCCAAAGCATAAATTTTATAACATAAGCGTTTTTATAGAATTGAGATCTAAATTTTATAGGAGTTAATCAGTTTTTTGCGTCTCCTCTATAATTTCCAATTATGGAGTTGACAGGATTGTAGTTTAAGCCAACGATATATAATCTCAAACGAGAACATAATTAGCGAGCCCAGCCTACAAATTAAAAACATTTGATAACCCCTTCTTCGGCCACTGTCGCTACGCATCACAGTCAGCCAACCGCCAGATACGACGACACTGATGAGATCCAATGACCATGACCGATAAAAGTATAAATACCACCATGGATAAACTGCATTTCCCGTCATTCACCTTATGACGATAACAAATACAAAGCTATTGAAACGTTGTGAGATTAACCTTTTCAAGACGATGGAAGTCCAAGGAACCTTCGATTCAGACTGTCATTGATATAACTTATGAAATGGTCAGAGCTAAAGACTGATCCCTTGGGTACCCCCATATTTACATTAATAGAGTCAGGTATATAAGACTGTCCTGTATAGCCATTATCATATGACAATGATACTAATTGTTTCCGATTTCTTAGAAAGCTTGAAAGCCATGACAGTGCTAACCCCCATTACTCCATACGCAAACATTTTATTTAATAGTAATTCCAAGTTAATACAGTCGAATGCCTTACTGAGATCCCAGCAGGGCATTGGCCTTTTTCCATATATTCCATTACCTTTTGGTAAAAATTGTGAATTGTGTTTTTAGTTGAAAAGTTTTTCCTAAAGTCATATTGAGAAATTATTAGTATATTATTTTTTTCTAGTCTATTCAAGAAACAGTACTCGAATATATTTTTTTGGAAAATACAGGTATAAGAGCTATCGGTCTATAGTTTTCTGGGCATTGTTTATTATCTTTGTTATAAATAGGAATAATCTTATTGATTTTTAAGATATCAGGAAATTGTCCCTGACTAAAACTCAAATTTACTATAAAAGTCAAAACTCTGGCCAGAGGAACGAAAACTGTACTTAGGAGGAAGCCTGAAATTTCATCAAAGTAAGCAGATCTTTTATTTTGTATTTTTTGATTGAGTAATTTCATGTTAACTAAATTTATGCCTATAATTTCCACATACTGACTCTGTGCCTTGTATCATTAAGCTAAGCATTAATAATGTGCTCACAAATAAGGTCCTATTAATTACATATGAAAAATAAGTAGAATATTGATGAATTGACACAATTGGTCGAATTTCGACCACAGGCGGTTCTAGTAATTATAACTACACACTGATACCAAATTTAAATTTTGTCCGTCAAGTATATTCGGAAATAAAACATTTTTTAAAAAAATATATAACCGACTTCTACCTATAACTAAAAAGCTAAAAATAATTATAACAAAATACAACTCTAGCAAATAAATAACACATTCAATGTTGATAGGTACTTACCCAGGAAGTAAAAAATATAAACATTAAAAGGTGCTCATTCTGTACAAATTAATTACCTACCAATCTAGTATATTTTGAAGCCGGTGCCAAGCAAAATATAAAATCCTTCATTGAGTACTTATCTACTAATTCATCAAACTTGATTGTTGCTTGGCACCGATTTCAAAAATATACTAGATTGGTAGGTAATTAATTTGTACAGAGAGAGCACCTTTTTTATGTTTATGTATGTTTATGTTTTTATGTTTATGTTTATCGAAAGCCTCAACATTGACAATGACACTTTCTCATTTAAATTGACAGGTAAATCTTTACGAACAAAATGTACTAGTACGCGTTGACTTAATAAGCCCAATATATATATATATATATATATATATATATATATATATATATATATATATATATATATACATATATATATATATATATATATATATATATATATATATATATATGCCTTATGGACTACGCCATGTAACCTTTTTCCAACTTTTTTTGACAACCCTGTATAACTATAGATAATTCCATTCCAAACTATGTGCCAACCATCCTGTACATACGACTGCCCATGGACAAGCATAAATTTGTTACCTGCCTACTGTAAACTATAGGACGGAGTAGAATCCATCCCATATTTACGGAGTCAAATCCGTTCTATGTTTCAACCATAGTATATATGGCTACCCCATAAATTATTTCATTTTTAACATTTTATATTATCGCCCTGTGTAACATTAATTCCTCTCCACACTTTATGCAACTTCTTATGGGCTGTAAAATAAATATTTTTTTAATAATACTGTATAAATATAATTCAACTCCAGCATATATTTCAACCATCCTGTATATGATTTGCTTATGTCCACATCATATAAAAGTATTTTAATCACCCTATATAATTTTAATTTCACATTTTTTCCAACATTTTTATACCACCAAACGTCCAGTCCACCCTATATTCCAACCAGCAGCTGCCTACGGACCACTATCATTCTAGTCCCTCCTATATTTCAATCTTCATATAAATGCAACGTCTTCTATCACTTTACTTTGTGATTTTGTTTGCTATAACTAAACACCCTGTCTATAAACGCACCAAATAGCAGCTTAAAGTTTGACATGTGTTGTCACTGAATTTTCTATTAGGCCGGGAGAATGTGACAACCAAAAGCACCGTCTTCGCAAAATGGAAAAATTTGCATTTAAATAGGTATTTGGCTGGTATACAAACAAAACGAGCTTGTTACTCATTGATTTAAGGAGCCGAAAATACTATGCTTTACTACCTATATGCTTGAGATGTACATAGAAAATTTTCAAATTCGCAATTAAAACTTCCAGTGCCTAAAATCACCTCACTATTACGTTGGAATTAAAATATTTATGAGAAAATGTCCGTTATGTCATTTCGATGATATTTTTGATAAGAATTTTGAAGTTTTCGGCGATTTTCTGCAAAACTGCAAGTTGCACGTCGCAGAAAAGTATATGAGTACACCTAAGGATCTTCCTTAATAGATTAAACGTTAAAAAACTATACACATCCATAAGGAGTTATCGAAAAATCGACTAAAATATTAGGGATATTGGTTGATTTCTATGCACGCATGCGTTCATTCACAAATTTTATCACTTTACCAATAGAATTCTTTTCCCAAATTTGAAGTTTCACCAATCCGGATATATACTCTATTAAACAAGACCATATTCATTCAAAACGGTGCACCACAGGAGAAGAAATCAGATACCATACATACAAAAAAAAAACGAAAAAAAAAACGCGACAAAAAATTATAATTTGTGCACTTTTTATTCTGCTTTACGTGCAGTTACGTTTTAAATAAATATTCCTTGAATAATTGATAACCTCCTCCTTTTTGGAAGTCGGTTAAAAATAAATATGAATTTTTATAAACATGTAACTAAGCAATATATTAAAATCTCAACGCTATTAGCCCTCACTAGGTAATTGTTCAGCCAATCAGGGAAGAACCTTAGACAAAACTGAGCTCATACAAAATAAATTTATAAAGAAGAAAGAAGTAAGGACTTGCCTGTTCACGAAATAAATAATACAATTAGGCAAATCACCTTAGTTATTAAAGCGAAAAAAAATACGCGACGAATTGATAACCTCCTCCTTTTTGGAAGTCGGTTAAAAATTGCTCAGATGTGAAATACGGTAAAATCAGGAGCGATATTATAAGGGTATAAATATATTGTGTATACGGAACCCTAAAAACGAAATCTCCAATATTCTATTGTGTTTCCGGATACAGAAGTATTATGAAACTTTCAATTTAACAAAGCACTAAATTACACAATTGTGCCCCCAATTTAAACATTTTCATATCTCCTGTTGTTTCCAAGACCCCAATATCAAATTTGAAATAGATATATAGTAAAATGGAGAAGCTCCTTCTTTTTTGCAGTCGGTTAACAACTGAGCTATATATTTATGTTGTATTATTATTTTGTTAGCAGGGAATATAGTCGTAAAAACTACTACATGTAACAACTAATTTTAGAATAAAAATATTGAGCTCTCCTATGTAACTTATAACTCGCAAAAATGTTTATCTTCAACATACAACCAACGATCCTTCAGCAGCATTAACGCTTTCGATTGTTTAGCCATGTAAGTGCATAGTAAGCTCTGACTTCGAAAATTCTGAGTAGCCACCGTGATGAATATTTATTTAAAGCGTAACTGCACGTAAAGCAGAATAAAAAGTGCACAACTTATATTTTTTTGTTAGAGGGTTAATGATCGAGTTGGGAATACGCTAAGTTTTCGCTCGAGATGTAATTCCGAAAATGGACGAGAAAACCCTCCAAAAGCAGTAAAAAGAGATTTAAATACTTAAATAATATATTTTCTAGAGGTATGCGAAAAAGTCCCGGTTTTATGGCACAGCTGTTGGAGGCTTGCTGATAAGAATGTTCAAAATGTATGGAAGGAATTATAATATTGTTGAGTTTGAGCTATTCATGAAGAGAACTTCGTAAATTAAATTATAAATTTTAGCAGCAGACCTGAATTGTTTCGAATTGAATACAATTTTGGATATCTAGAGCAATAAAAAAAGCTGTAATATTTATTGGGGGCCCTCTTTTTTCCGAGGGTTTTGCTATCAAGAGTTTTACGTTCAAAAGATGCAAACGATTTCGTTGTCAAAATGAAAGAGCTTTAGAAATAAACAGAAAATTCGAAGGAATTTTACTCGATTTTTAAATTCGTACTGTAGGAGTATAAATATTCTCTCACTTCTAACTTACTTATTCTTCTAATAGAATATTATTCAGTTGATTAAGGTCAGCAGTTATTCCGATATATATGTCTGTAGTAGGGTGATTCATTTCCCCAAAAATTTATTTTTCTCGGTGCTCAAGCAAAATTTTAATCTACCCATAGAAACAAAAATGCTCACCAAGATTGAGCTATTAATTTTAATTTTAAGTACTTGCAATTTAAATATGTAGTTTTCTCTTTTAAAATGCACGTAAAATTTTTTTTTTTAATTCCTAATGCTCAGACACCTTTTAACATTTTGTGAATCGGTTTTAAGGACCTTACGGGAAATTCCAAGCTCTTTAAAATTGCTTTATCATTTTTTTTTCGTAACTTGCACTGGGTCGTCAGTAGGGGCGATCAAAGTGCAGTTTTTGGAATCAATTGTTATTTTTCAATTTTTTTTTGAGTGAATCGCAAAAATTAGGGAGAAAAAATGAACTGACTTTTTTTACCAATATTTAATGAATTTACAGCCATTTTTAGGCCTTCAAACGTAAGAAATTGATAAATACTAACTAATTTTGCTCTTCCATTCAACTTTTTTCTTGATTACTAACATGTTTAAATAAAAAAACAATACATTTAGTAATAAAATAACAACAAAAGCTTTATTCAGCTTTAAAATCGTTAAGTGCTTTTCATAAGAGTCGTAATTATTTAAAATTTATTAACTTGTTTTTTTATGATTGTTGAGGTAATTATTACATTTGGAATATATTACATAATAACGTAACCATCTGTATGTTTCGAATAAAGATTTGTTGTTATTTTATTACTAAATGTATTGTTTTTTATTTAAAAGAGGTCAAAGACGATAATAACTTTAGAAAAAGTTATTATTTTAGAGAAACATGTTAGTAATCAAGAAAAAAGTTGAATGGAAGAGCAAAATTAGTTAGTATTTATCAATTTATTACGTTTGAAGGCCTAAAAATGGCTGTAAATTCATTAAATATTGGTAGTAAACTATTTTTTCAGTCAGTTCTTTTTTTCTCCCTAATTTTTGCGATTCACTCAAAAAAAATTGAAAAATAAAAATTTATTCGAAAAACTGCACTTTGATCGCTCCTACTGACGACCCAGTGCAAGTTACGAAAAAAAATACTAAAGCAATTTTAAAGAGCGTGGAATTTCCCGTAAGGTCCATAAAACCGCTTCACAAAATGTTAAAAGGTGTCTGAGCATTAGGAATTTGAAAAAAAAAACTTTTTTACATGCATTTTAAAAGAGAAAACTTCATATTTAAATTGCAAGTACTTAAAATTAAAATTAAGAGCTCAATCTTGGTGAGAATTTTTGTTTCTATGGGTAGATTAAAATTTTGCTTGAGCACCGAGAAAAAAATTTTTTGCGGAAATGAATCACCCTTGTCTGTAGTTGATGATGGAAGCCATTACTTTGTGATATACGATCATTATGATTGTAGAAAAACGAATTACTTTGTTTTATATCACTAATTTACTTATTTATTAATTAAATAAACATAAAAAACCCTGACTAGTTTCGACAAGACTATGGCATTTTCAAACGGAAACAAATATCAAATTCATTCATGACGACAAAACATTTTGAAACTGACCGGAGCCTCTTGTCTACAATGGTAGGTAAATGTTGAATTCAAGGAAGGATTACCTAAACTAGTGTTCGCCCAGTGGCCGAATTTCGACCCTATTTCATGAAATTGTAAAATGTTTTTTTTGATAAAAAATAAAGTTGTGGAGAAATCGAAGAAGTATATGTAATGACCAAAATCGTTCACTCATATTGTTACGTTATATTTTTATCTTTAGAAATAATCTCATACAAACATCCCTAATATATTCCATTACATGTCTTTTATTTGCATCAGGATAAACTTTGTAAATATATTTAATGCTTATTTTTTTATCTTCTGAATTGCGAGATTTGTTTTGACATTTACTTGTATTCATCTTAGATTATCCGATATACGTCAAGGACTCTCTGCGTACCGTCTGTTAGGCCATCTTCACTATCTTCATAGACTAGCAATAAGGACGAGCCCTTCTGGGGTAAATTTTATAGTTGGCTATTTAGTCGATTCATAGAAAGGTGCTATTTGTCCTCATCGTTAATCCTGGCATAGTGTATTTTGTGCTTAAAAATGTATAGTTTTACGGTGTTGTGTTCGATTGACAGGAGACTTGTGACTGAAAAAGAAAAGTAATTTTTGAAACAAGTTGATGAGATGCCGGCTGACATGCCGAAAGTTTAAGGGATTATTCAGAATTTTTGTGGCTTGAGTAGCCATCCGTTTCGGGAACTGTCTGGAATCCCTACATTTATTTCATATCACTTGCGGTCATATTTGCAAGGAAAACCCCGGTCTTATTAGGATAAATGTCACCTGAAATTCATTATCACATGTCTTGATACAATCTATAGAATCTGATTTTGAGTGCTGTGACATTGTTTCTTTCTTTTAGGTATGTTTCTTTTGTGTATGGTTTATTACGTTTATGGCTTGGGGCATACTGATTTGGATTGTCTGGTTAATGGCATATCGATTTGAACATAATTGGAATGGATGCGTATAAGGTTTGTGGACTCCGACTATTGGAGCATAATTAATTGCATTTGAAGCAATGATCAGGTCTTGATGTTTGAAAAATTTGTAAGCGTGCCTGAACCCCGTCTACTCTAGCGTTGGTAATTGGCTGACCTTCAACAGACCTTCAGTTCCAACATCTTACTGGATTTTCTAAGATAAGTGTTATTGACTTATTTGGGATTACTTGATTTGTTTGCGATACCGATTATATTTGTAAGACATTTAAAGTTGCGGCTAATAATATATTCACTTATTTTTCAACTGTTAGCGGAAATTAACATAGAACATCATACTTATTCTACGTAAATACCTCCGCTCGAGCTCGAGTGAATTGTAATCATCTTCATTCGTTAATTTCTGAAATAAATAACTACTGTTATACTCTTATTGCGATATAAGACGTTTAGCTCACGACACAGCAATAGTCGAGTCAATTTTTAGCTTATTGAACTCTGAATTTGTAATTATCTAAGCATACTCTCAAATAAATGAAAATTGTTGTGTAAAGTGTCGTATTGTACCTATGATTTGAAACTGATTACATTAAACATTTAGTCTAATGCATTGTTTTATTGATAGCTACTAGGATTGGTAGGTATCCTGGTCAGGCTCATTGAAGATATAGAGGTACCTCCCTGACGCCCATATCTCACTCTCATTATATTTTACATCACCGAACCTCCCCGTCTCCACTGAGACACCGGCAATACCTCCTGCCCCCTCTCTCTTTAAGTGAGTAAAATTTATAGGGTGGCAATATTGACAAATTTATTGAAATAAAAAGAAAATAAACATTTTCATCAAATAATATTCAAAATATTTTTGAAAAATGAATGACCCCCCAAATTTTTCGTCATTTGGGGTTTCAATCATGAATTTAAAAAAAAAGAGATGACCAACAACCCTAAGGAAACTTCAGTATTTAATACATTCTCTATTGTCCGCTACTGACTGACATTTTTTTTAAACAACTCCTTCGGGAAGATTGTGATAATAATATATTAATCAAATAATTAAAATCACATTAAAAACAGAATATTTAATGTGAAAGATGTGATGTGATCTAGTATTTACTATTTTACCACTAAATAATAACAACGCTTTATGCTGAACTGTCCAAGACAGTCTTCGCATGATGGTCTGAAAGACCACCTCCCAATCGTGATAGCCTCTTGCTCTCTCGCTTGGCCTCTCATTTTATTCTTGGTACGACCTTTGGTATTGCATGCTACCTCCAGAAGTACATTCTCTAAGAATATAACAGCTTATAACGCTCGCTCCCTCCATATATAGTTACTCTATATTTTGAGTTTTGACCGTCAGGGGCCTGTGTCATAATCATCTCACTAATATTATTAGGAAAAAAATACAAGTTACAAATTACAAAATACTGGCGGCACTGTCAGTATTATTTGTTTGGCGTTGACAGTATGGACGTAAATAATCATTTTTATTATATTTTATCTAAATAATGAACCAGTTTGATAAGTTAATATTAGCATTCTGCACTGAAGATCATCAGTACCTACTAAACAAAAAAAATAAAATAAAGCAAGTCGGTTGAGAGACAGAGGATAAAATGGTACCTAACCATTTGGTCTTTGCCTATTTACATATAGATATCGGAGTTTTGTGTACAAAAATATTGAAATAGAAACAAAGTGGTAAACCCATTAAAAAAATTTAAACATATCATTTTTGATTATTAGTTACTTAAAAATTTCAATTAGGATGATCTTTTGAAACTCTACCTGCTCGTTAAGTAGTAAATTACAGGAAACGGAATTATTACCGCTTTTGTAAATTTTTATATTTTCAAGTGTTTCAATAAATGGCTTAAAATTATTATAGTGAATGATTTCTGTTTCTTGTAATTTAGGAAAGGTATGCCCTGCGTTAAGAAAATGATTATCAAATGTTGAGTGAGTTTTATTTAATTTAAAGGAACGTAAGTGTTCAAATGTTGAAATTTCTACAGGTCGTACCAAGATAAAAGCTATTGCACTCTGAACATTTTAGTTAGATAGTGTAGTTTCTAAGGTGAGAATTAAGTCGATGTTTAATAATTTTGTTAATATCGTTTAAACAAATGATTTAAAAATATACTATATTTGTAATTTACATAATGAGCCTTTTATTTGATTAATTACAAGATGCGTTTGAAAATTGAATTTTTATTTTCCATTTAATTCTATAATTTACCATCAAAATTAATATTGGGGTTATATACTAATTTTTCTTATAAATTTCAAGTGAGGTCCAGTACCTACCCCTAATTATTTTTTAAATTTAAGGTAGTATGGTTTCGGAAATAAAACAATAAATGAGAATTTTTTATATCTTTTTGTTAATATTTTATAAATAATTAATTTTAAAACTATGAAAAAAATATATTTGTATTTCTCATAATGAGCCTTTATTTGATCTATTGTATGATGGGTTCAAAAATATATTTTTATTTTCGGTTTAATTATATAATTTGGCCCCCATAATTAATATTAGGGGTTTATTCGTATTTTTCCTGTAAACAAAAAGTTTTAGGTCTTATAGTTAAATAAAAGGGGAAATGGGTAATTTTTTAAAATATTTATTTTAAAAATATGAAAAAAATATATTTGTATTTGTCATAATGACCCCTTTGATTTGATACATTACATGTGTCGTTATATATAATTTTATTTTTATGTCAGTGTACAATATATATATATATATATATATGTCGTGTCATATATATATATATATATATATATATATATATATATATATATATATATATATATATGTTTTAGGCGGTTTCCGGGAATCCATCCGGGTAGTTGATAACTGATACCTGCCGGGATCGATGGTTAAATGACGACGCTTCGGCAGGGTCACATCTGCCCTCTTCCGGTCGGTTCGCATAATTCTCGTAGCCTTCTGCTTTCGCTTCTAGTTCCTCGAATACTAGGATTTTCAGAAGCGCTCGCGCTGTTATATAGTCGCGGCTCGGCGCCTATTGGTTGGCACCGTGAACGGCTGCGTGTGATTGGCCCTGGGCGCTCAGTGGGCACGCCTCCCGCCTGCTGATTTGTTATTTCCGGTTGACTTGTTATTGGACGGGTCCGGGCCGGTACGGTGTTTAATAGAATTTTCCAACAATTCGATACATTCTGAATTTCATTGCGTGCGTTTAGGCTGTGAGGCCTCTTCGCTTTTTCAATTGCCTCTCTTACGAGTCTTGATTTCGGGTGTTCTATATTTGCCAGTACTCTGGTGTTCTCAAAGTCTATTCGGTGTGACATCATGGTGGCGTATTCCGCAGTGGATGTTGTTTTTTCCTGCTTTTTTACAACGTTCTGGTATTCATCACGTCTAAGCACGGTGTTGAGGACTCGGAAGACGAGGATCCCTTTAGAACAACAAGGATTGTACGAGATTCCATGTGCAGACTGTCATAAAACCTATGTGGGGCAAACTAATAGAAAAATTCAAGCTAGACGTGATGAACACCAGAACGCTGTCAAAAAAGCAGGAAAAAACAACATCCATTGCGGAACACGCCACCACGATGTTACACAGAACAGACTTTGAGAACACCAGAGTACTGGCAAATATAGAACATCCGAAATCAAGACTCGTAACAGTGGCAATTGAAATAGCGAAGAGGCCTCTCACAGTCTAAACGCACGCAATGAAATTCAGAACTTATTGAATTGTTGGAAAATTCTATTAAACACCGTACCGGCCCGGACCCGTCCAATAACAACTCAATCGGCAATATCAAATCAGCAGGCGGGAGGCGTGCCCAGTGAGCGCCCAGGGCCAATCACACGCAGCCGTTCACGGTTACAACCAATAGGCGCCGAGCCGCGACTATATAACAGCACGAGCGCTTCTGAAAATCTTAGTATTCCAGTAACTAGAAGCGAAAGCAGAAGGCTACGAGAATTATGCGAACCGACCTGAAAAGGGCAGATGTGACTCTGTCGAAGCGTCGTCATTTTACCATCGATCCCGGCAGAGATCAGTTATCAACTATGCGGATGAATTCCCGGTAACCGCCTAAGACATTTAGTGCCCGCGAAAACTTAAAAACAAATATATATATATATATATATATATATATATATATACATGGAGCTGAAAATGTATTGCTCCATTAAATAAAAAGGTGCCCGAGCAATTTGAAGGATACTACTTGCAACATTTTGCGGTAACGACTTTCTGTTCGTATATTTCACGCCCGCAACCCGACATTTTTTTTCAACTATAATCATTACTCATTCTAACACGGGAGAGTGTGAAAATTTAAATTCGTCGTAAAAACGGTAAAAAACATCTGCAGAACGTTAAAATTTTCCAGTCATAAATTAAGTGAAAATAATTGTAATCCTGAATTATGATGGAAGTAAACCTTCCTGCGTCTCCGTGAGATACACATTTCTCTTACTTAGCGAAAGGATGAATATATATCCCCAAAAATTTTCCTACGAGAACTTTCCTCGTGGTTGGCGAGCACACGAACGAAGTGAAAAGTGTCCGATTCCTGTGTTTTCAACTGTGAACAACAAATAACCCTGACTCCTTATAGACACATCCGAAATGGAAAGAAATCCCCCTTTGTGGCATTTGTCATATTTTATCCTCTTCTCCGGATCCGAATACATACGTATTTTCCATTCACTTCTTTGAACTATAATAATAGCGTCGACTTTTAAATCTTTTACAGTTATTCATCATAATGATGAATTATCATCAAATATTTGAGGAAGCATTATGTGGTGTTAAACAAGCGTGCCATTGTATAGAGAGATATCCTGAATACTGATGTCTATGGATTTCACTACAGGAAATATTTTCACCCGAAAGGAGTTTTGTAATGAAGTTTAAATACGGATGCTACAATTTGAACATTTTTAGCGGCACTATCAAGATGTACACCTTTCCTATTTTAACCGAATTCAAATACAAGGAGTTCACTGTTAAATTTTCAGTTTTTTATTTGACATATGTTTCGCCAAGTCTGGCTTCATCAGAAACTGAAATTGCAAAATTTATATTACTTACAAGAAAATTTACAAGTAAGGTAATAAAATAATTAAAGGTCTTAATCCTAGGACATTTCCCTGGAAGTGGGAAGGATGTAGGTCAGGTAAATTATACGTTTTTCAAACATTGTTGACTACAGATGTTAATAATATAATATAGTATTATTTAGAAATGGATGTTGAGATTAAGTAAGAAAGAATTGGTATTAAAATCTAATGTGGGTTATCGCATTAATTGTAAGAACTGTCCAGCTTCTTATGTGGGACAAACTTCTAGACTATTAAAGGATAGAATTGTCTCACATAAAAGCGACATTAGACTCCGCAAAGAAAGTTGTGCCTTGGCCACTCATTGCAAATCCAATGATCATATAGCAGACTTTGACAACGCTCAGGTACTGATTCACGAGAGGAATAGTTCTAAACGTAATTTTATGGAAATGGTTTCTATTAAAAATCAGTCTAATTGTAAAGGGTGTTTTTTAGAGGTCTAGAACTTTAAGTTAGCAACACTCTTTTAACCGGCGGCCATCTTGTCAGCTGTCAAGTGATTTATGTTTGTTTTGGTTTGGCATTTCATCATGAATAGACTGACGCCTGAACAACAACAACAAATTTATTTTGAAAATAATGGTTCTGTTCGAAATACGTATCGCGCAATACGTCCATTTTACGGTCAACATAATCGTCCATCAGAGCAGTTAATTCGATTAACTATGGAACGTTTTCGCACCACTCTAAATGATAATACGTATCCACAATGCGTACATAAGAATCCATTGCTGCTGTAGAGCGTAGCGTAGAGGAAAACCCGAATCAGTCTAACCACCATAGTGCACAGGAACTGGATACGTGTCCATCCATTTTATGGAAGAATTTGCGGCAAAATCTTGGTTTTCGTACCTACAAATCTTAAATCGTACAAGAATTGAAGCCACACGATCACCTGGCAAGACGTACATTCGGTGAATGAGCCCAAAACAAGATTACCCTTGATCCCGATTTTCATAAGCCAATTTTGTTTAGCGACGAAGCTCACAATAAACAAAACTGCCGTATGTGGAGTGATGATAATCCTCAAGTTCATGTTGAGACACCGTTACATCCAGAAAAACTGACTGTTTGGTATGCTTTATAGGCTGGTGGAATAATTGGTCGGTACTTCTTTAAAAACGATGCTGGCCAGAACGTTACATTCAATGGTGATCGCCTATAGAGCCATGTTTACTAACTTTTTTTCATCAATTGAGCAATCATGATGCACACGAGCTGTGGTTTCAACAAGACGGAACAACATGTCACACAGCTCGTGCCACAATTGACTTATTGAAAGAAACGTAATAGTTTCACTTTCACAGATTTAACGCCGCTTGACTATTTTCTGTGGGAATACGTGAAGTCGCTAGTCTACGCCGATAAGTCCGAAACGATTGACCACTTGGAGGACAACATTCGCCGCGTTATTGCCGATATACAGCCACAAATGTTGGAAAAAGTCATCGAAAATTGGACCTCCAGATTAGACTACGTTCGAGCGAGCCGTGGCGGTCATATGCCAGAAGTCATAGTCAAAAAAGATTATCTTTCGAATAAAGTAAATTTCATGTCAATTTAAAAAAACACATCCTTGTTTTATTCCATTTCAAAATTCTATAACACTAAAAAAACAACCGTTATAAACAAAAAAACAGATATTTCGAATCTTAATGTTATATTTTCTAAGTTGTTAGCGATGGATGATAGAATATCTCGAGGATTTGAAAATTAAATTAAATATCTATTTTCTGAAGAAATGTTTTTGAAATATCCTATATAAAATTTATATTATTTGGCAATTTCATTTAACTTACACCATTGCTATGATATTTTGAAGTATACAGGTATGGAAAACGTTTGACTGGGGTCGGAGAATGCTAACGTTAAACAAGGACGGAACTGCTACTATATGCATGAGACGAGGATTGTCATTTTAAGTACGTCTGTTTCACGAGCATTCAAGGTAAAGCACGAGAATATCGTATCGTACAGCTTCGATCGTCACAGAGCGACCGTCCGTTGTCCGTCTCTTTCGTCGTCAGTAATGTTTTATCAACGAAGGAGTATAATTATTTACGCAAATCATACGGATTTCGAAGCATTTTTCCTTTTCATGATTTTTGCGATGAAAAATTAATTGTCCGCTATTACGCCAGAAGGAAAACTTAACATTTTTTCCGTTTTAAAAATGAAATAAAATAGATACTCTTAAAAATAAAATAAATTAGTAACTGTTGTCAATAAGAAATTAATCATTAGCCTTATAATTATTAACAACATATCGTATGTTTTATTTTTAAGCGATTGGAATCGTCGGAATGCGGTGATTACCGCCCGAATACGTCCGAACTGGCGTCACACCGACTTCATTCTCCTGGTGCGTATTGCGTTGATTGATTCAAAATCGCATGGGATTCTACCCGACCCCAGAGAACGAATTTCCACACCTGTATATGTCTCTTTGACTTCAATTTAAAATTTCTGTCATCCATATCTACCTTTTTCGTACATTTGAGTAGACGATTCGATTATACTGTTTTATATTGGATTGCTTTATATTTAACCTCAAGTTTTTTAAGTATTTTTTTCTCATATTTTGTAAAACATATAATAATTTAACCAAAACATTCTAGTATTGGACTGATGAAGAACAGAAACTTTTCGAAAGCTCTTCATTAAAGAACAAAGTGTTAACACGTAGTTTTAATTCGCCCACCTTCAGGCTGATTCCCGTTAATTATTCAATATATAAATATATATATATATATATATATATATATATATATATATTAATTGCAAATAGTAACAGCCGAATGATATATTAATTGCAGAGTAATTAACGGGAAAACGGCTTATAGGACAAATGAAACAAGAGTACTCATTTCTTCTTTGAGAGCTTTCGTAAATTTGGTATATTTACTTCGTCAGTCTAAGCTGCAAGTTACATTTGTTGTTAATTGAGTACATTAGTTAAAACTTAAAGTACTTACATAAGTTGAGATGAATAAATAAGTTAGCAAATCGTTCAGATTGAAGAATGATGATGCAAAGTTATAATTTTGACATTGAATATCATTATGACAAATGTTATTTGGTATTTAAAATAATCAAAAACAAATTTTCGTAACTAGATTAAGTGAAGACTATTAGAGCAACAAGTACCAACTGCATGAAAATGATGATGTTTGTTAGATTTGTTATTAATAAATCATTCTTATTTATTTATTTTTTTGTAAATTAATTTAAAAGAAACAGTATCTGAGTTAGAACTGTGTGACTAAGAAGTATGTGTAATATGTGTATGTCTTTTTTTGTTATTTTATTCTAATAAATTACAGTATATAACGTTTAGATTTTGTACGTCTGTTCTTTTATTTATAGAGTCTGTATCATTATTAATATGTACCATTTCAAGAAAACAACGTTTAAAGAAATTTCGTTCTCAGCTTAAAATCTGTACATTATCAAAATCGTCTATATGACCATTTAATAGGCAATGGGTCGACAAAGCACAGCTATCTTTGCCCAACCTTATATCACTTTTGTGTCAGATGATTCTTCCTTTTTTTTTTGATTATTTTAAATACCAAATAACATTTGTCATAATGATATTCAATGTCAAACTTATAACTTTTTATCATCATTCTTCAATCTGAACGATTTGCTAACTTATTTATTAATCTCAACTTATGTAAGTATTTTAAGTTTTAACTAATGTACTCAATTAACAACAAATGTAACTTGCAGTTTAGACTGCGGAAGTAAATATACCAAATTTACGAAAGCTCTCAAAGAAGAAATGAGTACTCTTGTTTCATTTGTCCTATAAGCCGTTTTCCCGTTAATTACACTGCAAATATATATATATATATATATATATATATATATATATATATATTAAAACAAATAAAAAAGTTTTCTCTCCTTAGATTTTACGGCAACAGATATAAATTTGAAATTTACAAATTTTTTCGATAAATTGAATTGCCTAGGTATATTACTGGTTGACTCAACAGAAATTCTTCTTGCATATATTCTGAGAGAAAGAGATGTATGTCTCCATATGATCAACCTAGATACTTACATATAAATAACAGGTTTGTTTGTACAAACAGAGAAAGTATACTTGTTTGTGTTTGGAGACGTTTCAACTTCCAAATCTGGAGTCTTTGTCAATCACCGTGTGTTTTAGCTGGAGTATTATATACGCTAGTTTTCACAATGATACAATATATTGTATCTGACTAAAAATTCTGAAAATGACACACAAGAAAAATTGTATGAGATATTATATTTTACTCAAGAAAAATTTTATGACATATCATATTTTACTTCCACAACATGTGATTCTTTAACAGAACATTTCACTTCACTCACTATTCATTTTTTTTGTGGATGTCGCACAGTTTAAAATAGTAGGTTATAATACATCATTATATACATGGTGTTTCTAAAATTGAGTTCCACCAGTTATACGCCCTCAAAAGGGCTCAAAAAATGTTTTATTTTATTCTGTCAAAAATAAATAGTATGCGTGTAACAGAATGTTTTTACGTTAAATAGCATGTATCCCTTCGTTATTTACCTTGGTGAAGGGGGTTTTTGGCCTGTATTTTTTTATTTTAATTTTTTACAATTTTCTCTACAGGTTTGTAAAATTTTAATCTTTACGTAAAAAATATTCTCTTTCTCCAATAGTTAAGATTTTATTAATATGTAAACAAATTGCAAAAAAATAATAAAAAAGAAGAGGAGCTGAAAACCCCCTTGACCAACCTAAATAGGAGGCTTATGATTGGCATGTCAAAAAACAGAGTAACACATATTATTTAACGTAAAATGTTATGTAAAACCGATTTTATCTCTATTAAATTTCGACCGTTTTGGCGAACAGACAGAAAAAAAACAGTTTTGTTAGAGCACTTTTAAGGGCATACGAGGGCTGCCTTTTATTTTTCAGGATTGGACAACCCTAGTGTTGCAATCTGACAACTGACAGCTCTATCGTAAAGTTTGACATTTTTGAGGTTATACGTACTCAGAACGTTTTGACATACGAGCGCTATGTGCTGTTTACAGTAACTTAAAGGTCTAAGTACTTCTTGGGAAATAACACCACAGTTTAAAGGAAATTGTGTATATTCCAAACGTTTCGGGGTTTAGATCAGACCCCGTTGTCAATGGTTAAGAAACTACGGATTAAAAAGACACAATTCTGGTGTAAATTAAAATATTTGACAATGTGTATTAGTTGATTTTTGACGTAACTGAAAACAACCAGTAACTTAAAGGATTCTTCTCGGCCAAAAAATGGAATTAAATCGTGAACATTTTCGTGCGTTTATTTTTTACAACTTTCGACGTGGATTAAGTCAGCAAGAGTGCACGGATGAACTTAATTTAATTTTTGGCGATGAAACTCCATCAAGGACCACTGTTTATCGATGGTATAGTGAATTCAATCGAGGTCGTAGTTCACTCCAAGACGAATTTCGTGAAGGTCGTCCAAAAACAGTTGTTGTTCCGGAAACCAATGATGCTGTGCGCGAACTGATAATGCAAGATCGTCATGTGACATATCGTGAGATTGAGTCAACCTTACACATTAGTGGGACCAGCATACATTCAATATTTCATAAAGATTTGAATGTCAAAAAAAATTGTTCGCGTTGGATCCCACACAATTTGTCAATCGTTCAAAAAAAGGTTCGTGTCGATTGGTCGAAAGAAAAGCTCAAAAATACGATCGCAGTGCTTCAAAACACGTTTATGACATAGTGACAGCTGATGAATCGTGGATTTACGCGTATGAGCCCGAAAGTAAACAGCAGTCGACTGTATGGGTGTTTCAAGATGAGCTGAATCCAACAAAAGTTGTTCACGCACGAAGCACTTCCAAGCAAATGAAAAACTGGACATGTCGCAACCGTACCACTAGAACAACGCAGAACAGTCAATTCTGAGTGATACACAACCATTTGTTTGCCAGTTGTCTTCCAAAAAAATAAGGAAAACCAACCCCCGAAGACGGATCACTCTTCACCACGACAATGCGAGCTCTCACACATCTGCTCAAACAATTTCAGCATTTTTGACCACTCAAAACATGGATTTGATAAGTCATCCGCCGTATAGTCCTGACTTGTCACCAAATGACTTATTTTCATTCCCGTACGTAAAAAACAAACTGAGAGGTCAACGTTTTTCGACACCTGAAGAAGCGGTTGCTGCGTTCAGAATGCATGTTTTGGAGATACCTCAATCAGAGTGGAAAAAGTGATTCGACAATTGGTTCAAACGCATGCAAAAGTGTATAGATCTTCATGGGGAATATTTTGAAAAACAATAAAGCGATGATTAATATTTGTTTTTGTTCTCTAATCCCGAAATATAAAAGGCAGCCCTCTATAACTTCCTAAGGTTTATTTTAATGAGTTATATACACAGCAGAAGTTTGGAACCCTATTTTCGAAACAGCCTGTATTATGAACTCAACAGAAACAGATGTTCCGAAAAAGACTTGTGATTGCTTTTTTCCGACTTCTAACAGAAATCAAAATAGACTTCTTTGTGATTTCTTAAAGAAGTCAGAAGAATGGCATCTACAAGATCTCAAATTTCCGAATTCTTCAGTCAAAAAATGTATTGTGTTCTTGGTTATGAATTCTTGAAATTGACATTGTTAAGACGTAACTTTTACGACGTCTTGAGTATGTCCCTGAATTGAATTCATTGTACACTTTTTGACTCGTGTGTTGATTGGATTTACAGACATTTTTTATCTTATTCTAAGAAGAAAACTCTTGAATAATTTATAACGGCTAAAGATCCAGCTTTTTAGTTTTAAGACCTGCCAAACTTAACTCCTAGTTGTTACCAAAATTTCAATCCATTTCTTACCTTTAGCTCTCTGTACCTTGGACAAACTGTATATAAATTATATTTACAAGAGAGGCATCTTGCGCCACCTCCACCATGACTCTCTAACTTCAACAATCGATATCGATTTATATAAGGCGAATCCTGTTTCTAAATTTATGATCTATCGACTGGATAACGGTAGTTTCACTATTCGCTAACAGATGTCAGGACAGAAAGTATATATGTGATGTGGCGTTATTATAGCTTATTAAACTTATTTACTCGATAACTTAGCAACTAAAAAAATAACAGATAACAGATAAAGTTTATTACAGCTTAGCGCTAATCAAACAATAACGTAAACAGTTCTAACCTCAACTGCCTTTTCATAGCATAACAGATCGACCGAAAACTAAACGACTGAAAAAACAGTTGTTCTGTTTCGACCGAAAGCACACAGCAGTTTTCATACACAACGTTTCTGTTCGCATTGTTGAAAATAAAACGTAGGCTGATACCAAAAGCTGTTAATGATTCGTACTGAACGCGCTGAACGGCCAAGCAGAAAAACATTTTGAAAAATTTAACAGGAGTTTGTCTATCTTGCAAACGTAATAATAGCGTTCAGTTACTTTGTCATTGCTGAAATCTTGACAATGAATTAAAATAGCGATTTTAAATATATTATATGTATTAGAAATTATATTAAGGGTTTATATTTTATTATTTTATAATGTTTATTTCTTGAAAAAAATATTTTAAATTGTTTCTAAAATATTAACATATAGGAATTAGTTCTTAATTAATTCACGAATAAAAATAAACAACATTCTTTATATTGACCACGGTGCATGAAAATGATGTACAACAAAAAAAATACTTAAGAAGTAAGTAGATAATTACAAATTTCTGTTGATTGTTTCAGTCTCCACTTGATGAAATTTCATTGTTAAAATTACTTAAAAACAACAAACACCTGGTTAAATTTTCACTTTTTTATTTATTTTTAATTTGATATGTTTTGCCAAGTCTGGCTTCATTAGAAATTGAAAATACAGCAAATTTATATTTCTTAGAAAGAAAGTTGGGTAATAAAGTAATTAAAGGTGTCGTCTTAATTCTGGGGAGTGGGTGTGGTGTACAAATCATAAAAACATTGTGAACTTTAATATAATATTATTTAAAACTGGTTGTTCAAATATCTGTGGTTCAGATTAAGTAAGGGAGATGAATTGGTATCTTTCACAAGGATTAACTTGGAGAATTTTGTTTTTGTTCGTTTCCAGGGATTCATGAAGGTATAATTTTTTACTTTTGTTTTGTAAATCTTTTTGGGATATATTTTGAAATGGTTTCTGAAGAAAATGTAATTTATTTAGCTCTCATTTAATTCCGCCAAAAAGATTTTCCAGAGGACCAATATAGGTTGGGGCATCAATTCAACCTGGTCACACGAGTTAGAATTTGTCCTTTTATTTTTTTGTTTTTTATATGTCTAGGTATTGTTTGTTATCAAGGCTTAATATATATATATATATATATATATATATATATATATTCCTGTTCTATTCCATTGAATGTGAGAGTATGTTATAATTTAGGTATGGGATTGGGGTCAGTGGATATAACTTTATCAGTAGATAACCGCCTTCTATGACATGAGTTTTCCAGTTTTTGAGAAACGCCTATTGCAAGACAACTAAACTGCCACAATCTCTTCCCATAATCCCTTCAATTTGGATAGTTAGATATATTCATTAATATAATTGAGAATTACGCCAGCATTATATATAATATTTCCATAACAGCACTCCAAGCATAAAAAATAAAACGTCAAAGATTGTTGTTTTTCAATTTGTTAATATTATAGTAATTCTGGTGTATGAATTATAAGTTTTTACCAAGTTTTTTGTTATCTGTATTTTCTATAAATAGCAATTTGTTATTTAAATATCAACTTGTATTATGTTTAGATCAAAATTATAATGGAAACCATTTTAAAAGCTTTTTTAAAAATTCATAATAATCAGTTTTCACTAAATGCAGTTACCGAAAATAATTGGGTTTGTATTTGTAGGAACAACTAAAAATAAACAACATTCTTTTCTGCAACAAAAAATACTCTTTCTGAAGTCGAACAGCAAAGTTGCAAAGTACAAATCATAAGTGAACTTAGGCACCGTCTTTAGAAAAACTATTTCATTCTTATCAATTCTGCCATTTCTTGCATTGATGCTTGGATAAACTGACAACTAAACTACCAAAATCCGTATTATTACTTCTCAAATTTGTTTTTCAGTTAATTTTAGTTTTGGTGATATTATAATTTTTGTTTTTTGTATTTATTTTCTATAGTTTTTTTAAATAAACTTGATTGTTTAACATTCCTTTTAGGTATACTACTGATTTAATTTAGGTGAATTTGGGTTGTGTAAATGAAGAACAGAAATTATTTTAACTATTTGTAAGTAATTATGCCTAAATGGAATTGCGTATTATACATGTCATTAAGCTTTACCTAGCAAGTAATGTTCCAGTTATTATCATTTTGCTACAATTACATTCATTATGATACTATAGTGCATCCCATTTTGGTTAAGATTGCCAGGTTACTCGGTTGTTATTGAAGATAGGTCTTGCGGTTTTCACATACCTGTTCTACTTTTTTGTGAAACTCAGGATGGCCATATCAGATTTTGCATAAGTGTTTATAAACATTTATAAGATACAGGGCGATTTTGATAATTTATACTTTTTGGACCCCTTCTATATCTACGAAGTTTAATGGTTCAATTAAGTGCGGGTTCTCATCATACCAGTATCTTGTATTCTGCCTGTTAAATATACCGGCACTGCTTATATGAGATTCGTCTGACCAAATAACTTTCCTTACAAAATCATTGTCCCTTCGGGTTTGGTCTAAAAACCAATTGCAAAAATTTAACCGTCTTGCTGCATCACGAGGATATAAGTGCTGGGCAATATTGACTTTGTAAGGTTTAAATTTATATTTTTTTTAAAATTCTTTGGACTCGTGATTGAGAAACTCCAGTGTAATTTTCTAATTTCACACAAGAAGTTTGGGGATAGGCATGAACGCTAGCTAACTCATTTATTTCATTCATTTCTCGATTTTCTTTGTTATACACCTTTGATCGAGGTTTAGAACATGCACCAAAACTAAGTAAATTATTCTTTAGCCTCTCTGGATATGTGAAAGTTTTAAAAACGCGATTTCATGAAATACCTTATGGTAAAATACTCGTACTTTATACCTGTGGAAATATAGTTCTAAAGCTTCTTCAACATTCTCATAACATTGATTTAAACATTGTATCATATCGTATTTTTCGTTATTTTGAAAAACGAATTCTCTTCCAGCTATTATCAATTATCAACCAGCAAACTCACGAATAATTATTTATATAATGATCTTTTAAACTCAAACACGATAAAACACAATAGTTACTAACAATGACAGCTTGATCAAATTTGGGTTTTTCTCTCCAGCGCTCACTAGATAAAATATTTTTCCGAAAGGCGGAATTCTATAATAATTTTAAATGGATTCATGCGAGATGGAAAGGTTTGCCAATAATGTGTTAGGGAAAATGGACAACAATTTGAACAGTTAAATCAATAAGGTAATAAATAATGGTCAAAATTAATTTTAAGATAGATATTTGATTTGTAATACTTGTTCTGTTTGTTATACATAATGAACGATGTATAACTATTTATTAGTTGCTTTTAGGTACCTAAATTACGTGTTTCATGTTATTGAATTATTGTTAACATTATTTTTCTTTGCTGATAAACTCCTATAAAAAATCTCAAATAGAATTATTTGTTTGATTCTCCTTTTAAATGGAAAATACATGGCCTACTAGCAGAAAGCTCAGCTTTTTAGTGTTATTTAGCATTTCTAATAATACCATGTGTATTGTATTATACATTATTTTAAAGGGAAAAAGTAACGAATTCAATGAAATAATAAAATACAGGGTGTTCCATTTAAAAATATATAATGTTGTGTAGTATCTTCAAAACCATACTCGGAAAAAAAAATTGAGTACTCCACTGGATTCTATGCAAAATTTTCTATTAGACGTAGTTCTTAGCGCAAGAGTATTTCTAATAACTTCGTAGATATAGAAGGGGTCCTAAAAGTATAAATTATCAAAATCGCCCTGTATCTTATAAATGGAAACACTTATGCAAAATCTGATATGGCCATCCTGAGTTTCACAAAAAAGTAGAACCGTGTGTGAAAACCGCAAGACTCTATCTTCAATAACAACCGAGTAACCTGGCAATCTCAACCAAAATGGGATGCAGTGTACAATTACAATTTTTTTTCTACGCATTTGTACACTTCTTTATGAACAAAATAAAATGACTTTTTTTTTTCAACAACCATTTCAGTCATTAAATTTAAAGCATTATCAAATATCACATCAAAATATGTACTTAAAAATAGATGTATATTGATATCTCAAATAAAATTGACCAATCTCATCTTATAATTCTTAGGAACTAAACTTGAACGATCTCAGGATAGATATGGGTAGAAATGATATTTCATTAGGCACCAAATTTATTTAAACAATATATCAAAAGTAAAGGCTAAAGATTAGTTAAGTATGTTTTTAAAACTCAAAACTAATACATGTGTATTTTGCAACAATACAAATTGTGTTTCAAAATGTAACTATAACAGTTAATACAATATACAATAAATGACCAGAAATTAAGTGACAACATTCCAGGCTAAGTAGCTGAAATAACTTAAAACTATAAAATATAAGATGAGAAAGCTTTGGCATAGTAGACATTTGATGAACAATCAGCTTCAGGCGACCTTGTAGGTTGATTTAGTACCTGAAACAGAAATGAAATTAGTATTCAACTAAAACATATTTTACGTTAGGTGATACAGTGATGTACATATAGTACATCAATTTAAGTAATAAAACCTTCTATCTCAATTAATACTAGGAAAAAGTTCCGTCAAAATGTACGAGCTCTTTGATCAATTTAACTTTTTTTTGTTCAAATTTTCCTTGAATCAACTGTTTTGGATCTGCTACCGTCTTCTGGTCATCATTTATCTCATGATGATAACAAATCTAAAGTTACCGAAAATGGAAAACATGCCCATGACAAAAGGCAAAAGTTTTGAAGGTTTCATGTGAAATAATAATATGGCATATGTGGACTACAAACAGGCCTTTGAATAACTATTTTACTTCGCTTTATGTTTCAGATATTGCATATTTAGAACAGCTCATGTTCTATCTTAAAAAAATTCTTCGAACAATTTTTTATTCAAACTGTTTCACTATAATTCTACTCCACCTTTTATTTCAACTACCTTGTATGTGCAACTACTTATCGGCCACCCAGTATGACATTTTTGTACCACCCTGTATATATAAATGTAGTATAAATCTATCATTTCCCAATAAATAAAATAAATATCATATTTGTGCAACTAATTATTATTACTATTACTTCATAATTTTTGATGCACAGTATAAAATATAATTTCTCTCCACACTTCATTTAAACCATCCTTCATTCGCAATTCTTTTTTACCTTGTTTGAATCACATTGTGTAACCATAACTAGACTTTGCCCCATAATTCAGGTACTCCAAAATTTTTACCCACACTGTATAATTATTCTTCTACTCCACGTTACATTTCACCAACCTTGTATATCCAATTACTTATGGGCCACCCTATATAACATTTTTTCACCACCCTGTATACTTAGAATTCTAGTCCACCCTATATTTCATCTCTCCGGTATATGAAACAGGTTGTAGATCATAACATGTTTACTATATTTTTTAAACTCACCTGTAGATATAGCTGTAATTATACTCTGCTGCATATTTCAATCATCCTATAATATGCTACTTGTGAACTTGTGAACTACTTGTGGTTATAAAACAATTTTTTAACTACCCTATAAACTATAATTACTCTCCATCTTATATTTGAACCACCCTCTATAAACAACTGCTTCTAACATTTTTTAACCCATTTCATAACTATAATAATAGCTCAAGAAAATTCAAATATCCTAGCTGCTTACATAACATATTTTTTTATCCACCCTGTATAAATATAACACATTGTATATGCTACTTATGCTCCTACTTACTTCACCCGTTTTTCACCCACTTGGTATATACAACTGTTTATGGTCCACTCAATATATCTTTTTTGAACTTCCCCCTTATATCAACCACATTGTAGATATGCAAAATGCAACTACTTACGGGCCACCTAATATGCCTTTTTTAAGATTTTTTAAATCCATTTAGTTCTACCTATTCTCTATAAGCTAGCAACAAAAAAAGATAATTAACTGATATATCAATTGCAATTTCCACAAATTACGTTTTTTGAAATGTCCGAAGCACTGTCTTTGTCAAGGAACTAGACTTGGGTATTTCTTGAGGAAGTTGTATTTATATTCGAGAAGTGATATAATTACCAGGTACTTAGTTTTAAACAGGATTATTTAATTTTATTACAGGTAAAAAGATTAACTAAAGAGGTTTATTAAGGGAGAATTATTTTTTCTGTCTGGTCTTTTAACAAATTACCGGTATTTTTAAGTTTATTAATCTCCAATGATGCTAAATGGTTTAATTTATTGCCTTTATTTTCTGAATGTAATAATTTAAAATTTTCGTCGAAAAGATGATTTTCTGTTACTAAATGTTCAGCATAATTGGAATCTGTTTTTTTTATTAATGAAAGAATTACAGTGTTCATAGATACGTTTTTTACACGCTCTGCCGCTTTGACCGATATAGGCTTTAGGGCATGACCCACATGATAATTTATAGACTCCAGATTTATTTTTGGATCGATTTTGATTTGTTATTTTTGATAAATTTCCAAGACTATTGTTTGTTTTGAATGCATTAATATTCTGTTTTCTTAAAAAGGATGCTAGTTGGTTTGCCAAAATAGGTTATACTATTATATGAATCAATTTGGTTTTGCTGTCAGGGTAAACTTCTCTTAATGCCTTTTTGTGTTTTTGATTTCTAAGAATATTTTCTATTAATTCGTCAGACCCAGTTAGATTCCTTGACAAAGACATAGTCGAAACGCGTCGTTTTCATAATTTGTGGAAATTGCAATTGTAGTATCAGAATTATTATAATGAATCAAACTATCGGCCGAATCAATTCAGTACAAAAAAAGATTCAACAAAATCAGTTCAGTAGTTCTTACGTGATGAGGTAACAAACAGACAGACAACTACAATTTTATAATAGTATATAGATGCCAAGACCACGAACAGATAACTCCGATTACCTCCTAGGGGATTATGTAATAATATGTTGATATTGTTGTGTGTATCTATGGTTAAATAATTAAATAAATGAATTTAGAAAAGCAGGTGAGACAATATACACCCCTGTCTTACTCCTCTTTACATGTTTACAGGATTTTAGTAAGCTCCTTCCACGCCTACTTTTGCTATTTAATTTCAATACAGATGTATAACAATTTAATATTCATAATAATTGCAAGAAAAGCAAATTTTAATATATGTTTTTATCATTTTCACTTTTTGTATTTGTTTATCCGCTATTTAGATAGCTTCAGTAGTTTACTTTATTAAAATAATTAAGTTCCAGTACATCATGAGATCATTTTTATTATTAGCCACAATTTAAGATTAAGACTTATCGCTATTGTATTAACATTTTATAACAAATACCGATAGCAGATTATTCGCTACTATCTCACCAATTTTGGAAACGAGACTTAAACCGCAGATAAAATGTGTAATGTATTTCCTGGAAAAAAATTGCTACATCTTGCTTGTTTTGATAAAGAGCATTTAATAATATTATTGTTCGGTATTTATGCACCACAACTCATATTCTGTATTCCATTATTATAAGAATTTGATTTCTAACTTAAGTGACTTCTTCTGATATATGGAAATTAAGTACTATATTGTGACAATAAATAACAGCAATCATTAATTGAAATCAATTACGTAAAATGCGATTTGGTGTGGCATCTAAGGCTTTGTTTTTTAGAGGTATAGAACTTTGAAATGGAATAAAACAAGGATATTTTTTTAAAATTGACATAAAATTTACTTTATTCGAAAGATAATCTTCTGGCATTATAAGTTGAATATGTCTTCTAGCATATGACCGCCATGGCTGGCTCGGTCGTAGTCTAATCTGGAGGTCCAATTTTCCATGACTTTTCCCAACATTTTTTTCGTGATAAAAAGGAATATTCTAACGAAGAAAAACTGTATATGGTGGAATGTTATATCATATGGCATAAAAATTCCTGTTGGTGCAGCAGAAGAATACTTTCATAGATATTTTAATCGTCGTCAACCTGCTCTATGTACATTTAAGGGCTTTACGATAGTTTACGCAGATATAGATCTTTTACTAAACCACCAAAGGAACGTAATCAAATTAACGAAGCAGCATAAATAAATGTTTTGGCAATAGTAAATCAAAATCCATCTACATCAACTCGTGAGATTGCGGCAGAAGCTGGCACATCTCAACGAATTGTAGTTAAGGTACTGAAAGCGCACAAGTTTCACCCGTACAAACTTTCAGTTTCTCAAACTTTGCATGCTGGTGACGAACATCGACGTATTTTGTTTTGTACATGGTTTAGAGACATGTGCCTTGACAATCCACAGTTTCCATTAAAGATGAAACTAGATTTACTAACTGCGGTATGTTCAATAGACATAATGAGCATATCTGAGCCAAAGAAAACCCTTTCCATGTAGAACAAAGACGACCCCAGATAAAATTTGGTTTTAATGTTTGGTTTGGTATCATAGGGTCTACTATTCTGGGGCCATTTATCTATGACGAATCACTTACTAGGGAGCGCTACTTGCATTTCTAGCAATACATTTTTCAAGACATGTTGCTTAATTTGAATTTGAATTTGAGAACTCGTTTAGAAATTGAGTGGTTCCAACATGATGGAGCACCTGCTCATAACTCGTTATTAGTAAGACAACACTTAGATAAAATCTATCCAAACTCTTGGATAGAAAGAAATGGCCCACGCGAATGGCCGGTCTCCCGATTTGGCAGTCCTAAACTTCTATTTATGGGGTGCGCTAAAAAAAGTATACAAAAGAAAGTATGAGACAGTTGGTGACCTATGGGAGGCGGTATTGCAAGCAATTGAAGAAATTGATTGGCGGTCTGTGAGGAAAGCGGTAATGTCAATCTTAAAAAGATGCAATTTTTGTCTAAATAACAATGGTGAACTTTTCGAACATAAATTGTAACCATTATTATGTACTTTAATTTCTTAGGTTTTTAGTAAGTACCTACTTATTTAGTTTTTTAGATATATCTGATATACCTAATGAAAAAATCGTTTAATGTTTTTTGGAATGGCTAACTAAGTTAAAAGTGAAAATAAGAGAGAAAAGCATCCATAACTCCGTTATTTTTATTAATAACTATATGGAGTATTATGTCGTTGAAAAGCTCTAAAAATGTCCGATTTTTTGAGGTCATAGCCAACTATGGTTTCCATTCAAAAAAAGATAAGTTTGTGTTATATCTCGAAAACGAGAGTTGTCACGCAAACGAATACATGACAATCATATTCGGGATATAATTCCCTTCAATTTTGATATTTACACTTTTTTTATAAAATCAAAAACAAAGGAGCTAGAGGGATTTGACTAAATCGACAAAATTTCGTTTTTTCAAAATATCTAGTAGCCATGACTTTTTACAAAAATCCGAAAGTGTCATTAAATTGGGCCAGTAAAACTGCAAATCTTTCCCAATTTAACTATTGCTCTATCTCCGCTAGTTTCCGAGATCCCCATACTGATCATCAAAAAAACTCACCTTGTATATCTGTGACATACCAAAGATTCCGTAGTTTTTCCAGACCAAATTATAAAATTAAATAAATATTTTCATAAAAATCAAGTACATCCTAGCAAATAAAACAAAAACGCTCGTTGTGAGAAATCAAAGTGTATATTTTTATAAATTTAAAACGCTTAGTTTAATAGATATTAAGGAAGATATAAGAAAACTCACTCATTTCTTTCTTGTCTGAAACCCTTAGTATGACAGTCCAACTCAGTCCAACAAATTGTATTGAGGCTATAGATGCATCCAGGGGCTTAATAAAAAGGTAAAGTTACTAACCTGTCAAAGTTGTATAATCTTCTGCACCTCCCTCGAAGTAATTTAAAACCGTTATAACAAGGTGGATTTCTAGGAATAATCCAGCACTGAGCATAATCAATACCGAATGCCATGATGACAAAACAAATCAAAATCAACCAAGATATATGTACCGGTCTCAACATTTTTGGATTAATATTAAGAATACTTCAAGACTATAATTAAACGACATTTATAAAAGAACTTCACAGGATATTAGCTGACGTAATGTTGGTTTTTTAAACCTCAACATCCTGTGAGCTCTTGTAAACAATAAAGTTTAAATGCATTTGTGTATGATTGAAAGGAATATTTATGTTATTGGCAATTTTAATAAATAATATAAAATTTAACAAAAAAAATACCAGAAGTCATTCTAGACTGAATCTTGGAAGCAAAAGCTTCTTGCGAAATAGTATACTTCCCGTCTTTCGTTATCTCCCTGTTTCTGTTTGTCTTTCTATGTGTCATTCTTAATAATGACCACAAACAGAAGAATTAAAATAATTCTGACTATTCTGTTGCCTAACGGCTGATTCAGCTTTTTCCGGATTAATTTATTTATATATCTGAACCAATATAACCGACGTTTCGCCCCACTTTGTTTATATGTTGGTTCAAATATACAATGAGGACGCGTGGGTTAGAACAAATTCATTTAAAATCCAGGTGTTGGTTATTTGGAAAAACGCTCGGACACGTCGTTTTTTTTTGGGCTGCGGTTTTGGTGATGATAAACATTTATACAGGATGGGCCAAAAATAAATTGCGACCATCAACTTCATTTTTTCAAAAGGAAACATTTATTTTTTTATTTTATTTTTGAATTCTGCAATGAAAGTTTTAAGTATGTATTCAATGTAAAGTACAATGTGCTATTTACCGAAAATTCATTCAAATGGCTTCCACGGCTGGCCTCACAGTAGCTAATTCGGCCGGTCACAATACATTTTCAATTGTATGCGGCTGTATTTCAAAGCACGAATATTGTTTTTGAGCGTGTCAATTGTTTGTAGATTAAAACACTTGTCTTTAACAGCGCCCCACAAATGATAGTCCAAATCACAACTTCTTGATGGCCAATTCACATCTCCAAAACGGCTAATTAAACGATTTTCAAATCGAGTTGTTCAATTGACCATAACTTCCTGCCGTCCATGTCCAATTCAAATTTCCGTGACGTTAAGGCGCGGTAGCGTTCGCCATTTTGATTTTCAAAGTTCTCGTAACACTTCATCTAGCCACATGTGGATTTTCCATTCCCCAAATTCGTTTGTGGAGGTGGAAATGAGCTTCGTCCGAGGATTTTTCATTTCCGGGTCTGCGTTCAAGTGCTCATTGGCCCATTGTGCGAAGCGATAGCGCATTGGATGGTCTGTTGACTTCTTAATTCTTTCTTTAATTCCTCGATATGTGCAATTCCGGCTTGATTGAGTATCGGCCACACTTTGTGCTACAGCATCAATATTCCCCCGATCGGAGCACGTTCACGCACTTTTTTCAACCCCAGCGGTCGGCGCTTCTTTTCGGCCCATTTTCGCACACACTCACTTTGAAAATAATTTTTGAGTATTTCTTGTTCAAGCGTATATCGGGGAGACTTCGATCATGGTGTTGAGACCTTACAATGTGCTATACCGAAAATTAACAGTTATTAAACAAAATATATGTATTTCAAAATTCATCAACATATCAAATTAAATGTTCAATTTGTTGACCATCAACTTCCTGACAATACCTAAGACAATTTTCAAGTTCCCGTAACACTTCATTTAGCGTTTGTGGCAGGATTCGTTGTATTTCGGCCTTAATCTTTATTCCTCGATATTTTCCGGCTTATTGAAGTAGACTTTCGATTTCACGTAACCCCAAAGATAAAAATCTAACGGGCTTCGATCTGGAGACCTAGCTGGCCATTCGTTATTACCTCTCCTTCCGATTCATCTATTTGTGAAAATATTGTCAAGATAATCTCGCACTGTTCGCAAATACATACAGAATCTGACTTTATATTAGGGTTTTCACCGTTCGGGTAAAGTTCTGTTAAACAGGGTATTATGACATTTTGTAATAAGTCTAAATAGTTTTCCAAGTTAAGTGTTCCCTCAATAAAAAGGACCCACAATTGAAGTACCCACAATTCCGGCCCATACATTAACGTTCTTGGAAAACTGTGTATGACTTTCCATAATCCAATGTGGGTTTTCTGGTGCCCAATATCGCAAAATTTTGCCTGTTTACTGAACCATTTAAACAAAATGTTACCTCGTCGAAAAAAACAATCTTACTTGAAAAATGCGGGTTGGCACTGCATCTATCCATCATTATTTCGCAAAATTCTATCCTCCGGTCCAAATCATCTTCAGTAAGTTCCTGAACTAAATGAACTGTGTATGGGTGCCATTTATTTCTATGTAAGCACTTTAGAACAGAAGATTTACTTGTTGACTGTTCTGCGGCTATTTGTCTAGTGGATTTGTGAGGATTTTCTTGTAAATCGAGCAAAACATTTAATTTTATTTCTTCTGGAAGATGTTTGGTTTTGTAATAGTCTCTTACGTGGTCAAATTTTAGAAACTTTTTTTCTATTTTACTAACTACCGATCGTGTAATAGGCCGCTCCAGGTACTTCATATTAAACAATTCGCAAACTTCAGCTTGTGTTCGAGTTTCATCGCCATATCTTACCATCGTCAAAATTTCTATTCGCTGCTTTTCAGTTAAACGCGCCATACTTTGAAACTTTGCAACTGCACTTGACAACTACTTATTTGAAGTATAATTTCTATGGAAATAAACAAGTGTTAAAAACTCCGGCATTAAAAAAAGGGTTTCCATCCATGCGAGTAAAATACCGCCAACAATCATAAAAACCAGACGTAAATAGATAGGTTCAAACCAACAAACACGTTATTTTTACCGTTGTTTTCTTAACTTTAGAAATAAATGTAATTGTAATCTTTTTAATAACATTGTTCATGAAAAATTCAACGCAGATTTCAAAAATTAAATAAAAAACAAATGTCACCATTGAAAAAATGTTGATGGTTGCAATTTGTTTCTGGCCCACCCTGTATAAATAAGTTTATCATCACAAAAACCGCAATCCAAAAAAAACCGACATGGCAGAGCGTTTGTCCAAAAAAACATCACCTGAATTTTAAACGAATTTGTTCCAACCCACGCGTCCTCACTGTACAAATAAATCAATTCGAAAAAATAACGCGGTCCAAATCCGGAAAAAGCAAAATCAGCTCTGGCCGCGAAAACATACGTTTTCATTAATCCTAATGTCAAAATATGTAATTAAGTTCTTAATTTAAATAAAATTGCCAAGGAACATATGACGTAAAGTAAATTTTTAATTAAAATATAAAATATGTTGAATTAAAATAATTCGACGTTTCAAACCTACTTCACATAATTACAATTCTTTGATATTTGCACACAAAGTAATAAATATGAACAATAACAAATGCTTCTTATGTCGAAAATAATTACCTACTTCTCTAGTGTACTTTAGGGTCAACTTATCCTAAAGTTGCTTTGTTTTCACTTCTTCTATTTTATTATAACAATAAAATACAGCACAATTATTATCAAGAAAATAACTAGAAATCAGCCAAGAAACTGGGGTAACCAAAAATTTTAGGGATTTTTATGTAAGAAGCTTGCCCGAACCAAAAATTGCTTGACATTTTTACGCAAATTTCAAAATGTGACGATCATTTAGAAAAAGATAAAAACTTACCATTTATAGTTCAAAGACTTTATGGCATATTAGAGACAGGATTCACTTTCATCGTTTTAAGAAATTTAAATTAGAAAATGATAGAGCATATGGACAGAATTTCCTTGATTGTCACTAAACTGCGATAAAAATTTTGTTTTGTTTGAAAATTATTTAGTTCACAATACAATGACTTGAATTTATTAACATGATTAGATAGATTTGGAGCCATTCCGTGTAATTGCTGTTCTCCCTTAACTCCTAGGTTAGAATGTCACCATAACACTTTCAGGTTACTTCACCTGTCAGAGATATTGAATACTCTGTTCGCGGTGTCATTCTGTTGTACGCAAGACAATATATATTTTATTTATTGTTTCTGGTTAGGGAACCTTCATCAGTTGCGCTTCCCACATTTGAATGTCCTCTCGAAAACTTCTATAAGTATTTGATACATTTCGTTAAATTTGAACACGAGAGATGTAAAGACCGACATCTAGGGAAACTAGCATTTAGAGGTTCCGAATCTGGAACCGTTCCATGTAATTGCTGTCCCCCGAAATTCCTAGGTTAGAATATTAATTCTTAGATGTGGGTCTTTACATCTCGCGTCTTCAAATTTAACGAAATGTATCAAATACATAAAGAAGTGTTCGAGAGGACTGTCAAAGTGACTTCATTGACAGCAGTGTAATTTTTTTAAGTGCATTTATATAAAAGCTTATTTTACGATAAAGAGACAATTTTATTACTTGCCGAATTCGCAATTATAAAATCGCCAGTGTTAGTGATAACCAAAACAAAGCACGGCGTGCGATCGACCGGACGCCGTTAGAACAAACATTGAAAACAGACAATAAACGCGAATTAGTGATTGGTGAAATAGTGACAAAAACCAGTGCCAATACTAAATCAAAAATGTCAGGTACAAACAGAAAGAATCCAGCCAGTCGTGAAGAAAATGATTATGAATCCACCACGGACAAAGTAAAACAGATAATGGACTTCATTACTAACTCCGAGAGAGAAACAATTATAGAAATTTTTAAACAATTGGCTAAAATGCTCAACTACAGATTAGAAAATGAAAATGATAATGATTCAGATGTCTCAATAACCCAACCGCAGAAAAAACGAATGAAGATTGACAATCCAACTATACACTCGACATCGGCAAACAGTATTCCATCGCCAGAAGACAATGCAATGGATGTTACACCACCTCCATTAAAAATAAATATCCTGCCAAAACCTAAACCAAACGACCAACCAGCCAATCAACAACAAATTGACAAAAAAGTGCCCCCTATCACGGTAGCTAATAAAGGCATGTGGATACATTTGAAAAGCAAAATCAATCAGGCCAATATCAAAATTCATCCAGTAGAAAATACCAAAAACGGTATCAAAATATATCCAAAAGAAATCGACGATCACAGAAAATTAACTAAAATGCTAGACCAGGATAAGACTGAGTACTTCACATTCAAAAGACCAGATGAAAGAACACTGAGAGTGGTAATCCGCGGAGTTCCAGTAGAAGTGGATTGCGATCTAGTAAAAGACGAACTCAAAGCAATGAACTTCGAACTTTTAAATATCTCAAGATTATACCGAAAGACTGACACCGGTGATAAAATATATATGCCATTAATACTTGTAGAGCTACCAAAGACAGAAAAAAGTAAAAATATTTATAACATCACAGATCTCCAATATATAAAAATCAAAGTAGAACCACAGAAAAGCAGCAACCAAGTGAGCCAGTGTCACAGATGCCAGGGCTTCGGCCACCACCAATCTCGTTGTCAACTCCAACCTAAATGTGTCAAATGCGGACAAGGTCACTATTACCAAAACTGCGAAAAACCCCGAAACATTCATGCCACTTGTGCCAACTGTAAGGAGGCAAACTACAGAGGATGCAAACTTTACCCGAAAAGACCATCAAGTAACCAACCAACATTAATACAACGTTAGGCACGCATACAGCCAGGAACACAATAGCCAACCTCCAAAAAGCTTTTAATCAATTTATTAGCACAAAAGTCAACAACACGCAACTAAATGGATAATAAAAGAAGACCAGAACTAACACTCTATAAGACCTGCATCCTTCCGATAGTTCTTTACTCGTCAACAGCATGGGGACAAGCGGCAGCAATTCACATCAACAAATTAGAGACAATACAAAACAAAATACTTAGAAGAATCACTAAATCACCATGGTACATTCCAAACACACACATAAGGAAAGAACTCAAAGTAGATACCATTCTAAAAGCAATCCAAAAACGAAATGAAGCGCTCATCACCAAATACCTCGTACATCCAAACCAAGAACTAAGAGCAGTTTTACAATACAACCCAGACAACGGCAGAGGAATAAAAAGACCCAAATTAGCCCTCACGGGGGGCTAAACAAAGGCACGACAGTAATTGCCTAAGACAAGTATCAAAAGTCAAGACACAAACGCACAATAAGAGGGAAAGGATAACTTATCCATATGCCCCATATAAACAATACAAAGAGAGAGAGAGATAGGGAGAGGGAGAGAGAGAGGACATTCAATTGTAAGAAGCGAAACTGACGAAGATTCCCTAATCAGAAACAATATATATATATTATATATTTTGTCTTGCGTCAAAAGTATGACACCTCGAGAAGAGTATGATTAGATTGAGATATAAAATAATATTCAAAAGAAGTATAACATAACCAACAATGCGTTCTAAAAGAGATATGATGAATTTAGTCCACATCTAAAGATTTACAAAATAATTGTGTCATTGTTTTCTGAATGTTATTTGTGGCATCTTCTAGTTTATTTTAGATTTTCTTGGGAATAATACCACATCAGAGTTCAAACTTGTGTATATTTTAAAACCAAACGTTTCAAAATCCTGTCGGATTTCGTTTTCAATGGATATAAATTTATAAAGTAAAGTTGAAATATATGACAATTATTTTGACAAATATGTTTACGTTACTATGGAATTTCTTTGATTTTAAATATACAGGGTGCACAAGAAATTCCAAAGATCATTAAAATCAAAAAAAAAATTTTTCAAGTTGGAAGAACTTGAAAAATTGTCTTCAGAATTTATTTGTGGCGTTCCTAGGGACGACTTTCTTTTTAAGATAGTGCATTTGCCAAAAAATGCGATCAAAGAATTCTGATAATTCAGTGATCCCATTAAAGTCATAAGGGAAAACCTAGGAAAAAACCTCATGAACTATCCCGATATAGGGTTGTTCAAAAGGATATGCCCATTGTTAATTTCATCTTTAATTATCGGCAACCAGACATGACTGAAATCTACGGAAGTAGAAGCGATGCAGTCGTTTTCATTTAACAGAATTAAGGCAGATTCTTTTAATTTTCGTTTTGTGCAGTGTTCTTCTTTGTGTAATATTGTTGTGTTTTGAAATTGTATTTTATGGCCTTGGTCCCAAGCATGTTCACAAATTTTTGATTTTTCGAACTGACCTTTCTTTATGTAATTTTGATGTTCATTTATTCGAACATTAAGAGGTCTAGAGGTTTCTCCAATATAAAACTTATTACATTCACAAGGAATCTTATAAATGCAATTTTTTGAGTTTTGCGTAGCGTTTTTTGGTTTTGTTTTTGTTATAATAGATTTAAGCGTATTTGTTGTTTTAAATGTAGTTTTGATGTTAAATTTGTTGCCTACTCTTCTCAATCTCTCTGACAGGCCCTGTATATATGGTATTGTTGTTGTTATAATGTGGTTTTCCTGGTTGTCAGTATTATTAGGTGAAGTCTGGTGTTGGTTGTCAGTTGTTTTGTGCTCAATTTTATTTAACTCTTTGTTAATAAATTTTTGAGGGTAATTGTTTGCAGTTAGAACATTTTGTATAAATGATTTTTCTTTGTTGAATTTAGTAGTATCTGAGCAGTTAGTCTTTGCTCTGTCATATAAAGATTTAATAACACCTCTTTTTACCGTATTTGGATGATTCGAGTTAAAATTGAGATATCTGTTAGTGTGAGTTGGTTTTCTGTAAACTTCTGTTTCAAATGAAGATTGTGTTTTTGTTATTAAAATGTCCAAAAAAGGTAGTTTGTTATTTTGTTCGATTTCTAATGTAAATTTTATGGTTGGTTCTTTGTTGTTTATGTCGGTTAATAATTCCTGTAAATTTTCCAGATTTTGTTCCCAAATAGTGAATATGTCGTCAACATAACGCCACCACACCAACGGTTTATTTTCTTTTGAAAAAATCATTTGTTCTTCAAATTTGTCCATAAAGATGTTACTTAAGGCAGGGGACAGACAAGAACCCATAGCCATGCCAAAATCTTGTTGGTAGAAATCATCGTTTAACTGAAAGTAAGTTGTTTTCGTACAGAAAGTGAGTAATTCCATTATTGTGTTAATAGATAAACGAGTTCGTTGATGAAGTGAATAGTCATGTTCCAATAATTCTTTTACTATAGGAAGTGTTTTAGCTACGGGAACATTGTTATATAAGTTTACTATGTCAAAACTTGCTAGTGTAAATGTATTTTTGTATTGTATATGAGACAATTTTTCTAAGAAATCTGCACTGTTTTTAAGATGAGAAATTGAATTACCTGTAAGTGGAGAAATAATTTTCAGCAAAAATTTTGAAAGTTCATTACATGGAGAATTTATGGAACTGACAATTGGTCTCAAAGGGATGTTGGGTTTATGAAGAATACAGGATTAGAGCGAAAATTGAACTAGAAAAACCTTTAAGAATCAAAAATAATCTTTCTAAAAATGAATTACATTCAGTTAAAGAATTAAGAAATGATAATTCAATCAAAATTTTACCTGCAGACAAAGGCAATGCAACAGTGATTTTGAATAAAAATGACTATGATGACAAAATTATGAACATAATTAATCAAGGACAATACACTAAACTAAACAAAGACCCGACAAGTTCAGTAGAAAGCAAAATATACCGTTTACTCTACAGTCACAAACACGAATTTACAGACCAAGAACGCAAAACTCTCACTCCACATTATACTAAACCTCCACACTTCTATGGCTTACCAAAAATTCATAAACCCAACATCCCTTTGAGACCAATTGTAAGTTCCATAAATTCTCCATGTAATGAACTTTCAAAATTTTTGCTGAAAATTATTTCTCCACTTACAGGTAATTCAATTTCTCATCTTAAAAACAGTGCAGATTTCTTAGAAAAATTGTCTCATATACAATACAAAAATACATTTACACTAGCAAGTTTTGACATAGTAAACTTATATAACAATGTTCCCGTAGCTAAAACACTTCCTATAGTAAAAGAATTATTGGAACATGACTATTCACTTCATCAACGAACTCGTTTATCTATTAACACAATAATGGAATTACTCACTTTCTGTACGAAAACAACTTACTTTCAGTTAAACGATGATTTCTACCAACAAGATTTTGGCATGGCTATGGGTTCTTGTCTGTCCCCTGCCTTAAGTAACATCTTTATGGACAAATTTGAAGAACAAATGATTTTTTCAAAAGAAAATAAACCGTTGGTGTGGTGGCGTTATGTTGACGACATATTCACTATTTGGGAACAAAATCTGGAAAATTTACAGGAATTATTAACCGACATAAACAACAAAGAACCAACCATAAAATTTACATTAGAAATCGAACAAAATAACAAACTACCTTTTTTGGACATTTTAATAACAAAAACACAATCTTCATTTGAAACAGAAGTTTACAGAAAACCAACTCACACTAACAGATATCTCAATTTTAACTCGAACCATCCAAATACGGTAAAAAGAGGTGTTATTAAATCTTTATATGACAGAGCAAAGACTAACTGCTCAGATACTACTAAATTCAACAAAGAAAAATCATTTATACAAAATGTTCTAACTGCAAACAATTACCCTCAAAAATTTATTAACAAAGAGTTAAATAAAATTGAGCACAAAACAACTGACAACCAACACCAGACTTCACCTAATAATACTGACAACCAGGAAAACCACATTATAACAACAACAATACCATATATACAGGGCCTGTCAGAGAGATTGAGAAGAGTAGGCAACAAATTTAACATCAAAACTACATTTAAAACAACAAATACGCTTAAATCTATTATAACAAAACAAAACCAAAAAACGCTACGCAAAACTCAAAAAATTGCATTTATAAGATTCCTTGTGAATGTAATAAGTTTTATATTGGAGAAACCTCTAGACCTCTTAATGTTCGAATAAATGAATCAAAATTACATAAAGAAACGTCAGTTCGAAAAATCAAAAATTTGTGAACATGCTTGGGACCAAGGCCATAAAATACAATTTCAAAACACAACAATATTACACAAAGAAGAACACTGCACAAACCGAAAATTAAAAGAATCTGCCTTAATTCTGTTAAATGAAAACGACTGCATCGCTTCTACTTCCGTAGATTTCAGTCATGTCTGGTTGCCGATAATTAAAGATGAAATTAACAATGGGCATATCCTTTTGAACAACCCTATATCGGGATAGTTCATGAGGTTTTTTCCTAGGTTTTCCCTTATGACTTTAATGGGATCACTGAATTATCAGAATTCTTTGATCGCATTTTTTGGCAAATGCACTATCTTAAAAAGAAAGTCGTCCCTAGGAACGCCACAAATAAATTCTGAAGACGATTTTTCAAGTTCTTCCAACTTGAAAAATTTTTTTTTGATTTTAATGATCTTTGGAATTTCTTGTGCACCCTGTATATTTAAAATCAAAGAAATTCCATAGTAACGTAAACATCTTTGTCAAAATAATTGTCATATATTTCAATTTTACTTTATAAATTTATATCCATTGAAAACGAAATCCGACAGGATTTTGAAACGTTTGGTTTTAAAATATACACAAGTTTGAGCTCTGATGTGGTATTATTCCCAAGAAAATCTAAAATAATTGTGTCATGTTTTTCCGCCATTTCTAGTTTGAAAGAAACGTGCCTTAGTTAGTGAATACAATTGACTAACTTAGCCTAATGAAAACCATAGAAATTACTAACCTTTAAGAAAATTCAAATCTTCTGCACTTTCCCATGAAATAAATATAACCATCCCAGCATGTTGGATTTTTTGGAACATGCCATCGGCACTCAGAACAATTAATAACTATCGTCAAGATGAGGAAACACATTAAAATCAACCAAGAAAAATTTACCGTTCCCAACATTTTTTGCTTTCGTATTAATAATGCGTCAAGCTTGGCATTAAAATATATTCATAAATAAAACATCACAGGAAATTAGGTGACGTATGTTTGATTTGGTTAAACCTCAACATCCTGCGGTTTCTTGTAAACAATCCATTTCTAAGGCATGAGTCTTTGATTAAAGGGGAAATTTACTTTTCCTTCAGTTTCAATGACACACAATTTAATAATAATCTTTACTGTTGTACAGGGTGACATAATGAAAAACAAACATTTATGAAATCAAAGAGACAGAAATAAATGATTTCATTTCTCTCACAAAATTATGCATGATCCAGAATTGCTTTCAATTTAGGGACTTCTTTTACGAACAGAAAGAGGGAACGGCAATATGGATGTCTCCATTCTCTGCTAATTTATTTATGGGCAGATTCCAAGTTGAGGCCGAGGGTATGGCTTAGGTATGTAGAGGACATATTTGTTATTTTTGATATGAATAATTTTAATATTAATAATTTTGTCTTACCAACTAATGCAAAAAGCCTTTCTGTTAAAAACAGCCCGGACGGTCAGAAAATTCATAGGAAGCTACCACGACTCCAACCACGGGCCTGATAACCTGGCAAAGACTCCCACAGAGCTAAACCCTTTTGATACCTAGGATTTAGTGAATTTTCCCTAAAGGCACTCATAGCGTGCCTTAGAGGGAGTGTGCTGCCATACACTGTATGGTCAAGTCGGGGATAGATTTTGTCTTATATCTTAATAATAAATTTCCTTCTATTAAAAGAGCAGGAATCTTTCTTATGGAAAAATGGGTTTCCGTCAAATTCTTTGAAATTTTGGTATGTTGTAGAGATTGATGTTCTGACAAAAATAGTCCATGGGCTCTAACAGATTCTGAGACTAGTTTTCGAGATACAGGATATTAAAAATCGAAAATGGCGCATTTTTAAATTCAGATTTCGCATGATAGATGTGTTTTATTTCCGGTTAGTGGAGAAATTGTGATCTGTACATTATTGGACATAAATATTTCACAAAACAATTGTCATAAACTTTGCTGGATTACAGGGTATTTCAAAAATACATAACATGTTTTTTTGGAAAAAAAAATATTTCACCGTTGAAAACATAAGAAGATGTTTTTGCACCATTAATATCTCAGTAAACTAATAATTTCGGGGATATGCTTTATATAATATACAGTGTGAGCCATAAATATAGCTAGAAAATGCATATTTAGTTTTATCCTATTAATGAGTCACCCTGTACAAACCATTCGTACTGCAATTTTAATAAGACAATAAACAGATATATGATCCGTCTATTGATACTCAAAAGGATATTAAACTAATTGCAAAAACTATTCATTATGAAAAAATGTAGTTTTTTTTACTACCCTGTAGTTTTAAATTTTCTCCGTCCTTTGTATATGATAACATTGCTACGTTGACAATGATCCGTGTTTAACTGAACAAAATATTCTTAGAATTGTATGAGTAGTTTTCGAGAAATAGGGTGTTAACATTGGAAGTGTCCCCTTTTTCTTATCAGATTTCTCATAACAGACGTATTATTTCCGTGTATTACAGGAAAGATAATTTTCGCATTATTTGACAAAAATATTGAATAAAACAATTACCATTAATTATCTTTGATTACAGTGGGTTTCCAATATATTTAACACGTTTTTTTCAGAAAACTCATTATTTTATTACAACGATGAATACATAAGATGTAATCGCACAATTAATAAAAAATGAGTTCTTGGACGATATTATACAATATTTACAATTCATACTGTATAAAGAATGAACACGTCCAAAAATTAATTTCTTTAACATTTTATTAATTTAATAAATAGATCTTTTTATGTATTCAACTTTATAATAAAAAATTAGTTTTCTAAAAAAACATGTCATGTGTATGGGAGACACCCTGTAATAAAAAATAGTTAATAGTAATTTTTGTGGCATATTTATTTCAAACAATGTGCAAACCACGTTTTCTGCAATAAACGGAAATAAAACACATCTATTATGAGAAATCTGATACGATAAAGGTGGCATTTCCGAAGTTTAACACTCTATATCTTCAAAACTAGTCATACAATTTTAATAATATTATGCTCAGCAAAACACTGAACATTTGTTAACGTAAAATGTAATAACATACAAAGTTGACGGAGAGAATTTAAAACTACTGCGTAGTATAAAAAATACATTTCTTCAATATGTATGGTTTTTGCAATCAGTTTAACATCCCGTTGAGTATAAAGAGACCGTTAATATATCTGTTTATTGTCTTATTAAAATTGCAGCACATATGGTTCGTACAGGGTGACTCATTAATAGGAAAATATAATATATGCCTTCTCTAGCTATAGTTATGGCTCACACTGTATATTATATGAGGCACATCCAAAAAATTATTACTTTAACAAGATATTAATTGTGCAATAACATCTTATTATGTTTTCAACGTTGTAATAAAAAAAAGATTTTTTCCAAATCACGTTACGTATTTTTTAAATACCCTGTAATTCACCAAAACTCCTGGCAATTGTTTTGTGAAATATTTATGTCCAGTAATGTACAAATCACAATTTCTCCAATAACCGGAAATAAAGCACGTCTATGATTGAAAATCTGATATCAAAAATGCGGCATTTTCAATGTTTAACACTCTGTATCTCGAAAACTAGTTATAGAATCTGTTTGATCCCATAGACTCTTTTTGTCAGAACGCCATCTTCTACATCTCAAAATTTCAATTATATTCGAATCAGCTGTTGTGAATATTTGATGTAAATAAAAGTTTCTAGAAAGTGAGTGTGAAATTTTTTTTTAAATTTTAATTTAACCCACGGAGTACATAACATTGGTGTCAGAAGTGGGATTAAGTGCAGTTAAAATCGTAATTCGATTATGGAAACCCGTAGCATGGAAAAAATGGACGAAACTGCCGAAAAAAAGTCAAGCAGGTTACGGAGAGCCTGGACGAAAAAATATCCCACATTCTGGAAAAACGTGACAAAAAAGAGAAACAACATTAGGAAGAAATTCAACAAAGGTTAGTGAAATCTTTTGAAGAAAAACGTAAAATAGAATTAGAAAATCTTGCCACTGCCATGCAAGAAAAAAAAAACAAAATCGTGTTTCTACGATGAAGAGCGAACAACAAAATCTTGTTATTGCCATGGAATTTGACGGAAGTCTGTTTTTCCATAAGAAGGTTCCTGGTCCATTTATCAATGAATCAGAAAATACAGCTAGTCTCCCATTTTTTGATGTATTTGTTTTAAAAAACGCTATAAATCTATATATAAATAGGCAAAGACAAAACGGTTCGGTACCATTTTCCCCTCTGTCCGTCATTCGGTTTTCTTTATTTTTTTTTTCTTTAGTAACTATTAACGACCTTCAGTGCAGAATGCTTAATTTTTTATAATATTGCTTCATTCATTAAATAAAATAAAATTAAAAAATCATAATTTACGTCCACACTGTCAATGCCAAACAAAGCCTTCAGTTTGCTTGGAGTGAAAAGAGTAAGATAGTTTGACTCAAAAAACAAACTAAATTAAACAAAAAAGTAAGAAATTTTGATGACATTATCACGCTATTCAGATCTCCTGCATAAAAAAATATATTATATTATAATAACCATTTATTTGGAAGTTGACTTTAATTTCTTTCTAAATATGGTTTGTCAACTAAAATTAAAATTCTGAATTGTGTGGTAACTGATCAATGTGACCGATAATATTTTATTACTTTAACATTATGCTTTTAATTTATATTGTTTCTATTTTAAAGGCTAATAGTTTCATACAATTTAACTAAGACTAGCGGTGGCCCAGTAGTCGAAATTCGACACTAATTCATTAAAAATATGAGTTGAACATTATTGATGTTATTGCCTGTATAAGATATAGAGTTGAGGCGAAATTAGAAAAATAGGCCAAGCCTTTGCTATCCCTATTATTTCATTTGGATTACATTTATAGAAATAATTCACGAAATATTTTTTTTATTATATATATATATAATTGTAGTATTATTTTTACATAAATATGTCTATGCAACATGTTCGATCTAATGATCGGCGGATTTTTTTTCTAACCTAAAAGTTTCCGTTTCCGATTTTAAAATAGAGATGACTAAAAACTCAATGAAAACTAAATATTTTCATTTCATTTCCATTATCCGCTGATTGATGATTTGTTGCACAACACCTTCGAAATATTGTGAACATTATATTATATTAATGACAGAATTATAATCACAATAAAAAATTAAAAATATTATTTTCTACGAAAGTTAGTACTACTTCTCCGAAAAATCAATACTGATCTCTAATTTACAACACTAAAGATTTTCCTAGTGAACTATAAGCAACTCCAAAGATAGTAAAAGATGGTCATCACTTGGTCTGAAAGAGCGTTACGAAACCACTGCCGTGTTTATCATTTGAAAAGCAACCTCGCTTATATAATTACGCAGTGGTTTCTGTTGTCGTGTAGAGCGTTTTGGATATTAAATTTTTTGAACATTAAGTATGTAAATTTTAAAGCTAGCAGTGTACGATTTCAAAGGTAATATGTATGTAAAATATATATATTTTACTCTAGAATAAATAATAACTTAACCTAATATATTCAAACAAATCTTTAAAATGTTTTTAACAGTCAGAACTTTGCAGCAATGGGACCATATAATGTAAAATTAATTAACTATAAGTTACCCACATTGTCAGAAAACATTAATTTTCAATATGATTTTCAATATAAAAAATTTACTTACCAACGTAATACCGAATCCATGAAGATTTCTGTTTTATATAGAAATTATAAAGAAATAGGAATCACATACTGTTAATTAATAGTAGTTAAATACACATATTTTTTGAGAATTTTTTCTGTGAATTGAAATTGAAACCTTGAAAATACTTTAAAATCTTGTCTTACTGAATTGAAAACTTTCAACCTAATCGCTACAAAAAGTAATGAAATGTCAAAATTTAAATCAAATTTCCGGCAGATGGCTAAGCATTCAGTGTTGTCAGATATAGATATTTATCGTGAATTTGTGCATAATTTCACAATTTTCTGTAATCATAGTGAAACTTATCTGAAAGTTACCCGACAAAAATAAAATGACTCTAAATTAAAAGTATAAAGTTAAAATAAAGAAGATATCAGAAATAAATTGATGAGGTGCAACATAATTCTGATTTTAGTAGACAAACCATATTTACAATGCAAAGAAAGTTGCAAACTGCAAACTTGCCAGCTCCCAATAAACGGTGATTATAATGTTTATAATTTTTCTTTGGTTCTATTTCAATAGCATGACTATGTAGGCTAACTTTAGCGAACAGCCAAAACTTTTAGTTTTACATTTAATTTAGTTTGTTTTTCGCATTGGAGCCAACCTACCTTATGATTTTCTCTAGAAGCAATCTGGCGGCACTGTTTGGCATTGACAGTATGCATGTAAATAATGATTTTTTTATTATTTTATTATTAAATTATTGAACCAATATTATAAATTAATTTTAGCATTTTGCAATGAAGGTCGTCTGTAGCTACTAAACAAAACAAAAATAAAGAAAACCGATTGAGTGACAGAGAAGAAAATGGTACCTAACCGCATTGTCTTTGCCTATTTATATATAGATTACAAAGCCCGTGATATGAATACAATTAGTGAGATTTTAAATAAATAGTGAAATCTGACATCATGACAATAATTCTAATGTTCACGGTCATCCTCGATTTAGCGAATTTGATTATTTTGATTTCAGTTTGACATATAACATTGTTAGCCATTAGGTTAATGTACCTTTTCAATTCAATGTGATAGTTATCAATGTATTATTTGAAAATTTTCAATTTCTATACACTTACTAAAATTGTGAACATAATAAGTATTATTTGACATAAATTAACAGCAGGTGCATACAATGCAATATTTTTGATATAATACAGAAATAGTCATCGCTAACTTTGTGTGTTAAATTGAAATTATTGCGATTATACATTCATTGCAGTTTAGGATGTACTAATGTGTACGTACTTATGTACCATAGTTACTTATGAGTTGGTTTCTTTCATTTTCTCCTCAGAAATTGAAATCATAATTGAGAAATATCTGAACAACAGTAAAGCATTTTGGAAAAACTAAAGTTTCAAAATATTATATTTAATATTAATTTGATTATATTAAAACACTACCAATGTGATAATTTTCACAAATTTATTATATTTTATTTGTCAATTGTTTCGCTCTGATGACAGGCTTGGTCAGAATTAAATATTATACAGTGTTGTAAGATAATAATGAGTATATAGGTAGAAAGTACAAATGTTTACTGTATAATATTAGTGAAGGTAAATATTATTAATATAATCTTCAATTTTGTATTATGTAAGTATATTAAGGTTAAGTAAGGGAGACATATTTGTAACAGTTTGGTCATTTAAAAAATGTAGTGAATTTTTATTTTTATTGATCTCAATTGATTCTAAAAGAGTTAATTTTTCACTTGTTTGTTTTAGATGTAAAATTTCGAAAGTAGTTTGTGGAATATGATTTTAATTTAATAAATGGTCGGCAAATGTAGATATGTTGTATTTCTGATTTTCATAAACTTTTAAATGTTCAAACCATCTTGTTTTTAAATGACCTTCCTGTGTGACCTTTGTAAAATTTTGGGCAACTACCACATGTTAACTTATAGACTCCTGAGTTTTCATGCTTATTAATTTTATCCTTATTATTTTTTATGTATTTGGCCAAATTATTGTTGGTTTTAAAGGCTGTTTGAATATTTCTATTTAGAAGAAATTGAGAAATTTTTTTAGATGGAGAACCTATAAATGTAATGGATTCCTGAAATTTTGAGTAAGAGTTGAGTGAGGAAGGGTATACTTGTTCTATAGCTTTATTCTTTAATTTTCTGGATAAGATGTGATCAATGATTTGGGGGTAGTAACCATTATTGATAGCAATGAGTTTTATCCTGTTGAGTTCATTGTCAGAGTTAGGTTTAGATAACGGGACAGTTACTCATCTGTGTACCATGGAGTGATATGCTGCAAGTTTGTGTTGGATTGGATGACATGAAGTATTGCGAATAGTGAGGTCTGTATGGGACTTTTTATGATATATCGAAAAATTGTGTTTATTATCAGATACTTTTATAATTAAATCTAGAAAATGTAATGTGTTGTTTCTTCCTGTTTCTAGTGTAAATTGAAGGAATGACCGAAACAATCAATAGTTTAAAAAAGCTAATATTAATTTGTTATTTGATATACCATTCCTGCAACATCCTGTCTCTTAATACAGTGTGAATGACTTATACCTAAAATGAACATATTGAGATTTTAATTATGTGTACTTTTTTTAACATAGTCCCTCTATAGATTTAAATTCGTTACGATTAGTTATACAAGTCAATAGTTTGTAAGGAATTGGACTCGTACGAAAGCATAATGTTGTATAAAAATGATAACCTTATGAATTCTGACAAAAGTCCAATTACAAGCAGCTCATTTTATAATTTATTACATCAAAATTCCTACTAATGTATATTTTAAGAACTTAACTTCGGGTATTTAATAAATCTAATTACCGTATTAAGTTGTAATATGCTTAGAGCTTATTGTATAATGATTTCCCCATTAACTTACTCTTTGTATTATAACTGGTCTTTATATATTAAGAGAAAATTTGAAATAGGGTTAGGGTTAGTTTACTTCATGATGATGACAGCTTTGCTGTTGAAACGTCGTTGACTAAAAAATAAAGATTTGGTCTTAGGGTTCAATATATATTGTGTTTATAGATCTGTGCCACACCAAAGGTTCTACCGTTTTCCCAGTAAATCAAAGTATATTCGGTTGATTTAAAAAATGTATTGATTTCTAGTTACAAAGTTAATTTTATAAAAATCAGTAATGCGTCTAAGGTCGAGTTTGTCTCCAGTTAAAGGTCCAATCTAAATTCCAATACTTACATAATTATGGTTAAACAAAAAATAATTATATTGATATTCGGGGACGGCCAATCATATTTAAACACCTCCGATATTTCATATACCATTTAACTATGTTTTACGAATTTCATTATCTGAACCAAATGAAGATTTGTTGGATTGATTCCTTCCTTTATATGAATACCAGTTGAGCCACCCCAGCTTTACAATGGATAGACGAATCAGCGTATTTGACATTTATATCCTTAACAAAATTTTCAGTTGATATTGTTTGCATCTGCATAAATGTATATATTTAACATTTTCGACAATTTCGATTTTTGATTTTATTTTTCAATCAGTTGAAGGAAGCGCAAGTGATGAAAGTTTCCGATTAGAATCAATATTTAATTTTGCGTTCAATGGATTATAAAATCTCAAAAAGATATCTAAAGTAAAATTAATCCAATTAAGTTTACTTATTTTGCATTTAACTTTTAATGTTTAATTTTTTCGAAATGTCACCTGTCAATAATTGTTCATTAATATAAACTGTCGTTTCAATATTGATTTACTGAAAAACAGTAAATTTCAGGTAAATGAAAAATTTATCCAGGTTTTATCTTAATATAATACAGCTTAAACCACCCAAATCGGTAAAGCTGATTTCGAAAAACCATACATAAAAAATCAATACAGGTTTGGAACGTAGTAACACCATAGTTATCAAATCCAAATCCAGCGGGGGCCACTTTCCACAAGGAATCTGTGGGGTTCTTTATTGTCAAGTTCAAATTTATTGATACTAATGAACTTTAACGTCAAAACCCTCTCTTTAATTTTGTAAAACCGGTACATCATTATATCATATTTTTTCAGATAATTTCGTATCTCTAACACACCAATAAATGATGTTAATAACCAGGAAACCCATTCCAGATTAATTAACTATTAATTAACGAAGAACTTGTGTGAGATGTAAATATTTATATCAAAATGTTTTTTGTAATTATCAATTGGTAATTAAACAAGACTTAATCACCGAAGGGGGTCATTATTTAAATTAGATCCAGATACACTAATTCCAATTTGTTTGGTTCATTCAGCAATTATTTTACATTATTATGATATTTAAATTAAATTGTTTTTACAAACTTTTTGAAAGTCCAGATAATCTATCTGTTGTCAAGAATTTTTTAACCTTTTTCTCCGTTTGAATTTCAAATACGCATCTGTGACAGGAGTAAACTTGTTGTCATAATATTTGTAAAAAAATACCGTTAAAAATTAATATAATTATTTATACTCGACTTTATCTATACTTAGTCCTGCTAGTGACCATTTTCCCGGGTAATTTGTCCAACTAACACGGTTAATCCCAAAAATTTGGATTTGAGAACTACTTACACTCTGCTTCAAAGCTGCAAAGCTGACCCTGGGACAGGGGTTAGTTGTTTTCTCCGGGGGGTCCCCCCCCTTTCGGAGGTGAACAATATTACATGAAAAAAAGTCCGTTAGTGAATAAACTAATTTTAAGCAACTTCTGTTCCATAAAGTTTTTTTCTCAAAGCTAATTCTTTTCGAATTAATCGCAAGTGCAATTATCGATTTTTCAACCAAAAAAACATGTTTTCATAGGCATTTTCGTAAATAACTTTAAGAAAAAAATCATTTGGAACAATAATGTAGCAAAAAAAACGTTGGGTCTATGGTTCATGTAGAACCAATGCAAATGGAGTTATAGTTTGTTGAAATTTTGTTTTTTTTTTTGTCAAAACAAAAATTCAAAGGTTTATCGTGAAATAACTCAAAAACAATGCATTTTTCGGCAAAAGTTTATAAACAATTTTTTTAAAGTACTTAAAAAATCCTTTAATTTAGTTTTTTATAAAAGTCTCTAACATAAAAATTAAGTGAATTATGACATAAATACAAAGAAAATGAATAAATTACCCTCTAAATACCATCCCAGTTGAAAATTATTGCTACCACTTCACAAATCACTTGACTTACTTACTTCAAATAGGCTCAGAAAGTTGACCGCTTTAAAGTATAGTTTTGAAAACAGTCGAGCCTCAAGAGAATATTGTATTTAGATATGACCGTATAAAGTTTGTACAATTTCGTAAATAGAACTATTAGGCCACCCTTTCAGCTCAAGCCCTTTAAAAAATAAGGGTTAAATACATTTTCAATATACAGTTTTAGCTTATATAAAACCTACAAATTGGTGATTGTGGAGTGGTAGCAATTAATTTCAACTGAGGTGGTATTTAGGGGGTAATTTGTTCTTTTTTTGTCAAAAAACAAAAAAAAACAATTTTATTTATGTCATAACTCACTAAATTTAATTTTGGGGCTTTTATAAAAAACATATTAAAGAATTTTTTAATGACTTTAAAAAGTATTTACCAATTTTTCCCGAAAAACGCATTGTTTTCCAGTTATTTCACTATAATCCAGCGTTTTTTTTTATAAGCTACATTTTTGATCTTAATGATTTGTAAAGTGCTTATTTTTAAAGTTATTTACGAAAACCCGAAAAATCAATACATTCACTAGCTCGAAAAGAATCGACTTTCAGAAAAAACTTTATAGAACAAAAGTTACTTAAAATTCGTTAATTTATACACTCCTGGATTTTTTTATATAATATTTTTCACCGTCGAGAAGGGGTAGCACCCCCTCCCCCGAGAAAAAGCAACACCGGGCACAGGGTCAACTTTGAAGTAGAGGGTAAGTAGAAATTAAATTATTTTTTTTAGGGAAATCGGTGCTGCTTGTAGAAATTACCCAGTATTACCGTTTTTTGACTTCATTGACTGGACTAACTGTCAACGACCGAAATGTCAAATCACGAATGTTGACTACAGCTACTTGTTCATAGAGTTGTTTATTTTCACATAATTTATCTTTATTTTACTTACTTTTAAATAAAGATTATTTATATAGCTGGCACACAGCACCTTTTACCATTCAGGTTATTGACTATTTAGAATATACAGGGTGTAAATGAATAAGTGCGAAAATTTCTTGTGCTTCCTTGAGTCATTTTATGACGAAAAGTTTCTATGAACATATGTCCGCAAACGCTCCGTTACCGATGTACAAGGTGTTGATTACTAATATTTAATTCAATTTTGAAGCATTAATGCCTTTATGAAGTGTTCATAATTAAATCACAGAAAAGGTCATGAAAATCTACAGGGTGGTAGTTTTTGGGGGTCCACGTGATCTTTCTGGCACTACAATTTTTTTAGTACGCCCCTGGCAACTGACAAACAATGTAAATGAATCTCTTATGCATTTGCAATCTTTTTTATTTTCTAGGGTTTTTTATTTCATATCTGTCACTGTTTTGGTGTAAAAAATGATCAATTTCATATGTACCGTAGAAACAAACACTCCTTCTGTTATTTATTTTTCTACTAGGCGGATGCCATATTAATTCATCTTATTGGCAACTCTACCATAATTTTTGTTAATTTACTCTAGTTGATTTTCACTGACACACAGTGATAGTTATGAGTGACTTCTTGCGAATTTTCACCAATATGAAGGTTTATTCAAACGCAAAACATATGGCTGACATACATGTTCTCTACGGTCTCCCTATTGGTAATTCCCTGAAAGTGTCGAGAAAGTATGTTGCAATGTATCCTCAACGTGTAGCCCCTTATCGCACTTTGTTTGGGCGGCTTCATCAACGACTATGAGAAACAAGTAGCTTCAAACCTAGAAAACATGAATGTGGTCGCCACCGGGATATTAGAACACTAGAATTAGAAGAAGCGGCACCTCATTTAAGTGACGAGCATCCTGATGCCAGCTCTAGGAAAATTGCTTTCTAACTACTTGTTGATCATATGACGGTATTTGCCATCTTAAAGGAACAGCTATTATATCCATATCATGTAGAACGAGTCCAGGCACTGTGTGATTTTGCAAACCGTCTGACATTATCATTTTGAATGCTACATATGATTAGACTACACCCGGAATTTCTTGGAATTTCTTGAGCATATTTTATTCACAAACGAAGCAATTTTATCAAGGGAATCCATTATTATCCATATTATATTATTATATTATTATCCATTATTAATAACCACCTCAACCACATATGGGCGGAAGAAAATCCTCACAATATTTGAACAAAACATATCCAGATCGCTGAATATGTTTTGTTAGATAGACGTTTCATCTTAGGTACATTTAAAAAAGTTGTTTTACAGTGGAACATCTAGGTCTTTACATCTCGCGTCTTCAAATTTAACGAAATGTATCAAATACATAAAGAAGTGTTCGAGAGGACATTCAATTGTGTACAACGCAACTGATGAAGGTTCCCTAACCAGAAGCAATATATATTACATATATTGTCTTGCGTACAAAAGAATGAGACCTCGAAGGGAGTATTCAATATTTCTGACAGGTGATGTTAACCTGAAATTTTCATCGTGACATTCTAACATAGGAATTACGAGTAACAAAAATCACATGGAACAGCTCCAGGTTCTGAACCTCTATGTGCTAGTTTCCCCGAAAATCCTAGATGTCGTTCTTTACATCTCGCGTATTGAAATTTAACGAAATGTATCAAATACATATAGAAGTGTTCGTGGGGACATTGAATTGTGAGAAGCGCAACTGATGAAGGTTCCCTAACCAGAAACAATATATATTACATATATTGTCTTGCATACAAAAGAATAACACTTCGAAGAGAGTATTCGGTTAAAACGGTTGCAAATTCAGAAGAGACGCATTCACAATTTTTATCAATTGCCAGGGGCGTACTGAAAAAAAGTTGTAGGGGCAATAATAACAGATAACCCCAGAAAAAGTACCACCCTGTAGATTTTCATGACCGTTTCTGTGATCTCCTTGCGAAGACTTCCTAGAGGCATTAATGTTCCCAAGTTGAACTAAAAATCTGGAAAACTTTGGTAGTCAGAAGAAAAATACTGAAAAAATCTGATGATTTCAACACCTTGTACATCGGAACTTTTCGTCTACAAATGATTCGAGGAAGCACATCTGGAAATCTTTCACACAAATTCATTTACACCTTGTAGATATTCCGTTGCTTTTTAGCAAAAGCCACTTATGCATAACGTTATCCTACATTATTAGAAATTTAACATGATATATTTATTGCAAAATAAATAAATTTGGTATAAATCTGAAAGATTAAAAAAATTCCACAACATCGGTTTGGACTTGTTAACTATATACTTAAATAAATTTATAGTAGTATCAGTACATTCCCAATGTGGTCTCGTAAATATGACTAATGCTACTTAATTGAGATTTCAATTTAAAATAATTTGTTATTGATGTGCTAATCATTATATGGAAAATTCCTCAACATGTGCTACCTTTCAACGCGATAACAGAATCAATTGCCTGTTTCGATTGATGTTCTAAGAATTGCAAGGATATGTTCGGGTTTTTTAATATGTGGGTGGAATAATTTCGATGACTATCGTACTTTATGACATTTTACACCAAAAGAATAATATAAAATACCAAACATATTTTGAAATTTGATTGCAGAAGTTGTTACTTCACACCAGCTACTCAGAGACTTATGTAGTTGAAGAGCAATTCAATAGCAATTAATTCTGACAAAAAAAAACATAAAAAACATAACGATGTCTATATTAGATCTGGAGATATGAGTATGGATGTAGTCTTAAACCCCATTATCCATGGTTTTTCCCTAGGGGTTGAGGCAATAAATTTTCATTTTTGATAGTTAAAAAGCAATTAATTCTTAAGTTGATACAGTGAAGGAATAAGTTTTATTTTTATGTAGTTGATAAGCAATTAATTAGCAATTAATACTGCCACAATAAACATCACGATATCTTTATTAGATTCGGAGCTATCATTACTGCTTTTGTAGTATATGTCTTATGGTTATCTTATACCACATTAGCCATGGTTTTTCGAAAGGTGTTAGAGCAATAAATTGCCTTTTTTGCAGTTGAAAAGCAATTAATTAACAATTAATTCTGGCCCAAGCCTCTTTATTTTTATTAGATCGGGAGATATGATTTTGGCTTTAGTAGTATATCTTATGCTTATCTCACGCCGCATTAGCTATTGGTTTCCGGAAGGAATTAGAGCAATAATTTGTGTGTTGTTTTTTCTAGTGAAATACAATTAATTGGCTATTAATTCTGGCCCTATAGTTTCCTCTATATCTTTATTATATCCGGAGTTATAGGATGGGTACGGCTGATGTAGTACAAGTAGTATGCCACATTAGCCATGGTATTTAGGAAGGGATTGAAGCAATACCTTTTTTATTTTTAGGTATTTGATAAGCAATTAATTAGCAATTAACTCTGGTACAACAACAGTCCAATGTATTTATTAAATCCGGAGGTATCATATGGATATAGCTGATCTATCAGTTGGACCAATAAATTATCTTTGTGTAATTATATAACAATTAAATTATCAATTTGGTCCGAATTCGGCCTTATGAAATGGATGATGCGGCATAGTAGACATGAAAGTAGAATCAAAACTCATTCGCTAGCATGTAATTTGGTATTTGTGACCAACTACAACCCATAGATCGCTTCACATCAGCCTATCTATATTTTTTGTCCAAAATCAAGATGTTCAGCAGAACTAAAGAAAATCGGGTGGTTTAGGTTAGGTGACCGGGCACATGGCCGCTGGTTTTGATGTTTAACATCTATATTAGCGAGTCACTTTTAGTATTAAAGATTGAAATGAAAACAAGTTTAATTTCGTTCCACAGGTGTTCGAGGCGTCGGCGGTAGCAGTAAAGGTCCTCGCGTAGTCGGGTTCTTTATTGGGGGTGTCTCGGTAGACTTGAGACGCTTTGAAAATTTGGACCTTTTTATCAAAATTACAGCTTATGTTAAGATTAATTGGGCTCAAAATCATCATTTGAGTAGTTATAGCAAAATTGTAATTTAAATAATTTAGCGCGATATTTTTAAAACCAAATCTTATTAACCACAATCCCCTTAGATGTCTTAACAGCCCCAGTGCCCGTTTTAATATTATTCACAAGCATTTTTAACCAATTTTATGTCTTTTTTAAATTTAAGTACGCCATATGAACTTTTAAAACGTGAATATATATATATATATATATATATATATATATATATATATATATATCCGGGTTATTACTTTGCCTTTTGTAAAATATTTCTATAACTTATTTAAATTACAATTATGCAGAAGCTACTTATCTGCCAGTATGTATCTTGTGTTAAATTAAACCTAAATCATAGTCGTCATTGTATTATTGGTTTAGATTTTTGGAAAAAAACTTTTTATCAGTTTTTTAAATATTATTTGGAGAAAAGTACTTCAGTCATTCATTTTGTAGGTTTTCTTATTCACTACAACTTTTTTTAACAACATTACGATCCCTATATCAAATTTTATAATATAAACAAATATCCAATTTTTTTTTTTGGAGTTTGTACTGTTTAAATATTGTACTTCGAAGAATTTACGACATAACTGAACTCCTGTTAAATCCATAAATACATTCACATTGGCCCTTATTTTCTATAGTAGTTTATGTAAGAACAAGAATACTAAGGTTATTACTTTATTTCAATGCCTGTTATATTGTCTTAATGTACTCCTTCTTTTAATTTAAACGATGTTTCACTTTGTACTGGCTAGAGGTCCTCTAAGATTAAAAAATGTACAATATGTTTTGTTAGAACTCAACAAATTATCTCTTATATGATAGTTTTCCAAACTATTACTATTGAAACTAAACAATAGTATCCTTCTATATAAAAAGTGGTTAAACCCACCTTCAGAAAATGTGTATCTCTTTGCAAATGTTCAACTCAGTTATTGAAAGAATTATTCATAAGTCTATTACATTTTAATATGTAATCTAATCACTACTCCCAAATTTTAGACTTGTACGGATAGTATAACAAATGAGGTACTCGCCTAGAAACGATATAATGTCTTAAATTCAACTGCACATAAGACTCTCAAAGGTTCAGTTAAATAATTCCTGATAAGCATATTAACCTAATGTTTACCTAAATATTATTTCGAGATTTTAGTCTTTTAAAGGCAGCGCAATACATGAGAGTCCCGCCTAGAAACAATATATCGCCTTACGTTAAAACGCTTATAATGTCTCTAAAAGCAAATATCATTACTACTCCCCAATTTAAAATATAATTTGGTCAAGTGCCAGTTGAACTCGCATACTAAGGGTTCCGTACCCCCTTTTATAATCTACTGTCTGAATTTTAGGCTCTGTAGATTGGAAGATAAAGGGGAACATAGGTGGAGTTTGAAATAATAAACGATTAAATCTTTTAGACAGTTTATTTAAAAATACAAAAATAATATATTGTTCAAAATTTTAGTTAGTGTAGTTTCTAAACTGAAAATTAAGTCGATGTTTAATATTTTTGTTAATATATCTTAAACAAATGATTCAAATATATGAAATATTTGTAATTCACATAATGAGTCTTTTATTTGATATATTATATGATATGTGTGGAAATTTAATTTTTATTTTCCATTTAATTCTGTAATGTGTCCCCAAAATTAATATTAAGATTTTCTACAAATTTTTCTTATAAATTTCAAGTGAGCCCAAGTACCCCTACTACTTTAGTAGTATGGTTTCGGAAATAAAGCGGGAAATGAGATTTTTTATCGTAAACAATTATTTTTAAAAATATGAAAAATATATATTTGTTTCCCCAAAAAGAGCCCTTTCATTTGATGTACATGTTAGAATTTGTTTTTATTTTCCGTTTAATTCTATAATTTGGCCCCCAAAATTAATATTTCTTCCTATTTTTCGTGTAAACAACAAATTCTACCTCTTATAACTTCGGAAATAAAGGGGGATGGGATATTTTTTTATATTTTTGGTAATATATATTAAAATATTAATTTTAAAAATATGAAAAAAATATATTTGTATTCATCATAATGAGCCCTCTGATTTGATATATTACATGATGCGTTAGAAATAATTTTAATTTTATGTTTTCCATTTAATGCTATAATTTGCCCCCTAAAATTAATATTAGGGGTCCCTCCTTATTTTTCCAGTAAAGTTCAGGTAAGGTTCTATATCCCTATTTTTTTCAAATTTTCACATCTTATACTTTCGGAGATAAGGTAAGGGAATGAGTAATGTTTTTTATATTTTTGTTAATAAAAAATAATTCATTTTTAAATTTCTGCCTCTGTCATATTTTCTTCTAAAGAAAAAGAGGTATATATATTTTTGACCCGATCACGACTTAAAAAGAAGAAATGAGCCTAGGGGAAAACTAAAAAAATTCATTTGATATATTACACAAGAAAAATGATTTATATTAATTTTGTGGGCAAATTATAAAAATAAATAAAAATTTAAAAATTAACTTTTTTAAAACGCATCATGTAATACATGTTAGAAACAATTACCAAAATTCAAATTTTATATTTTCCATTTACTGGAAAAATAAGAAGAACCTCTTTTTAATTTTGGGGGCAAATTACCCCCAAAATGGAAAATAATAAAAATTGTTTCTGAGGCATCATGTTCTCAAATGAAAGGGCTTATGACAAAAACAAATTTTAAAGATATTAACAAAATATAAAAAATTTCCATTCCCCCCCCCTTTATCTCCGAAACCATTAGTAAAATTTTGAAAAAATAGAGGTATAGCGCCTCAGCTTTACTGAAAAATAAGGCCCTATATCTTTTTTACATAATTAAATTTTAAACAAAATTCTCACAGAGCTCATTATTTTTTTTTTATTTTTTTTAATAAATATTTTAAAATATATTTAAAATAGTATTAAAAAAATTACCCATTCGCCCCTTTATTCCCCAAACTATAAGACCTAATTTTTTTGACACGAAAAATAAGAAATCCCTAATATTAATATTGGGGGCCAAATTATAGAATTAAACGGAAAATAAAAATTTTTTTTACCCATGCAATATTCAAATGACGGGGCTTTATGTATTTTTCAGATATTATCATAAAAGATATAAAAAATTCATTTCCGAAACCATACTACCTAAAATTTTGAAAATAATTAAGTACTGGAGCTTAAATTTATAAAAAAAAATTTTAGAAAACCTCCATAGTAATTTTAGGGACAATTTCTTAAATAGAAAATAAAAATTCAATTTTCAAACGCATTAATATATCAAATAAAAGGCTCGTTATATGACAAATATATCTATTTTTAAATCATTTGTTTAAAATATATTAAAAATATTAAACTCGATTAATTCGAAACTACAATATTTAAATTTTGAAAAATGTATTTTATTTGTATTTTTAAATAATTTGAATAACAGATTTAATAATTTATAATTTAAAACTTGATATATGTTGCTCTTTATCTTCCAATCTAAGAGCCTCAAAATTCAGACAGTAGATTATAAAAGGCTTCTCTGAAAGTCTCTAATGTTAATTTTTGGGGGCAAATTAGAAAACTAAATACATATGTATTCTTATAAAAATCAAGCGAATCTTGAAAAACCCTTAGTATGCGTCGCACTTGTGATGTGATAATGAGTCCTTTCATTTGAGATGGGTTAGAGTTGAGAGGTAAAATTCAGGTGAATTTCTAATTGTTTTCCGGTAGATAAGGGGAGGAATGGTCCCCCATACGGGTCACCAACTATACTGACACCAAATTTCAACCTTTTCCATGGAGTAGTTTAGGAGAAAATCATTGTGATGTGAAAGAGGGAGAAATCCGGAGTAATATAAGGGTATAAGCGTAAATCCGTAAATTGTATATACGGAACCCTAAAAATGGTTTGAATAAAAAGTCAAACAACCAAATAATCCTTAAAATTTTATTACAAGTGTTACAAATGTATGTCAATGTATACCTAAGTACGTACTAAAACATATATATTTAAGTATTATTTATCACTTTCATGTACAATATGGAATATATAGCATAAAAAAATTGAAAATATTCTTATCAGCAGATATAAATTCGGACATTTTTCTTCAAATACTGTTCGGAATATATTTTTGCATTAGAAAATACTAATAATCAGGTTTGTGATGTAACTGGAACTGAATGAGTATCAATGTTTTTACATTGCGAAACACTTGAAGTTGTATAAAGTAAAATAATTGTTAAAACAAACATGTAGATAGTAATAACAAATCTCATGAACATATCACCGAATCACAATCGACATAATTTAATGTATATTTACACTTAGATTACGAAATTTTCCATTATGATTATGAATTTTTACTCCTTACGTAATTAGAATAAATAATCAATAAATAAAACACAACGGACGTCGAACAGTCTCTTCTCACATTTACCAACTCATGCAGCATCACTCTTGGAAAACTGGAACAAAAAGAAAACGAATTTTAGAAATGATAAAATAATTTGACATAGTTGAAATATATTATTTTCTTGATGTGACGAAATGAACCTCGAACCGAAGATTCCACTCCATCTTAAATTTAATAAATTATTATTATTAATTATTAAAATCTCTTATTAACTCTGTATATCGTGGATTACACCATTTTAAGGTTGGTATTTAGAGTGAGATTTTGCAAAAACCATAGATTTCACCTTCTTTTAGGAGTGGTTTACATAAAATAAATATTCAAATCTTAATAATCCGTCATCAAAAACATTTCTGCAAAATTTTAACTAAATCAAGTTAAGCACCAAATTTTCCAAGCTATTTCCTCCTTAAAATCTAAATTATCAAAAATCCTTTCTTAGCTTCTTCATGAATATGATTTTTCTATATAATTTGTACAACCCCCTCCCTAAAAAATGATACATGTCAAATTGACAAACTCTTGAAATAAAAAATACGAAAATTTATTGAAACATATTAAAAATAATTTTGAAAAATGTGCGCTATAACCCCAATAGAACTTCTGTTGACGAAATTAATAATAGTACACAACCAACATCAATGTGTTCCAATAATAAAACATGACTAGTTGATATAAAATTCAGATTTTATCGATGCGTTTTGGTTTTTTTTTACAAAAATACTCAAAAAATCCTATATTACGCTCAATTTCATTAATGATTTAAATAAAATTCCAAAAAAAATAAAAAATGGCTTAAATATTTTTTTTTATTTTATAGCTAAACATTCTTTGTCACTGAAGATCTTCTCATACCCAATTCATGTTCTAAAATTAAATACTGTACCTCTGGTGGTTTTTTTCCGTCAATCCTATAGAAGACTTTTTTTGAAAAGCCATATTACTTCACCGGATGATCCTATCATCATGAATAAACCACCATTGTAAATTAGAAGAGTTGATCTGGAGATCCCTCATCTCAGTTTTTCGAAATTTGAAGTATAAATACATATAAGTACTGAGACTATTTGGACATTGCCTATGATTTTTCTGGACTAGTCCATTCGAAAAATTATTAAGCAGTGGTACCTGTGTAACTATATCCTTATAATAAATAATATTAATGCAAACTTTACTTGGAGCAGACACATACTCGTATTTATATTTCTTGCATAATATGGATTTATGTAATAAATTTAACAAAATGGAATACCTGAACTTCATTTAGGTACACACTCATGATAATGATAGAGCAATCATTTTTATTTTGCAATAGGCGTACATTTCAATAAAAAAGGAAAATTTGTCTACTGTATTCACTGATCTTTTAAAACATAAATAAATAACAGTAGGTTGCTTTGTTTACACTTTCAGTACATTTTATATTTAATTGTTATATAAAAATTAAACCCTGATACAAATTGAAAATAGTTAATAATAGAACAAAAATTGTATTCTTTAATTAATTAGTAACGCACATTTTTATTTATATATAGTAATTAATGAGAAGCAAAATTTCTTAGATATATATGTTTTGATCTTTTATTGAAACATTTACAAATTGAAAAATCGCTTGCAACAGCCTTCGCATTTTGCATATTATGATTGCTCCCTCATAATCATTTGTGGCTAAAATTAAAATTTGCCATAAGATTATTTATTATAAGGATATAGTTATTCAGGTACCACCCCTTAGCAATTTTTCTAATGGACCCGTCAGAAAAATTGATACGGAATGGCCAAATATTTTCAATACTTATATGTATTTATACTTTAAATTTTGAAAAAGTGAGATAAGAGGTGTCGAGATCAACTTTTCTACTTTCCAACGGTGGTTTATTCATAATGATAGGGTCATCCGGCGAGGTAATATGACCTTTCAAAAAGATATGGCTTCAATTGTAATTTTGCAAAAACTGCCCAGGCTACATTATTTAGTTTTAGAATATGAATTGTGTATGAGAGGATCTATAGCTTCAGTTAATAACAGTGTTTTAGCTATAAAATAAAAAAATATATAAGCTATTATTTTTATTTATTTTTTGTTGCAATTTTGGGTAAAGATTCCAATATCTAAGAAACCAACAAGCGAAGTAGCAAACACGGTTTCAAAGGTGGATTTTGTGTAAAAGATAAAAAACTAAATTGTTACCCATTTTTCGCGGTTTATTTGTTATAAAACAATAACCCACCCATGAAAAATGTTTAATTTTATGTTAATTAGTCATGTTTTATGATTAGAACAAGTTGATGCAGTATTTGTTCTACATTGTTGTCATACGACCTGGGTTAATACATTATAAAATGAGTGATACATTTTTAAACTCTATGTTTTCAATATTTTATTTTGTGGTTGAAATAATAATTATATAGTAATGTAGATAATAATTCTAAATTTTCAATAACTTTGTAATCGGCGGTATCAACCAGTCGTCAAATTTTTGAGTTCGACATGGAAACACAAAAAGCAGTGGATGTGCAGCCTAATATCCTGTTCAACCAAGTTTTAAAAAAGAGGATGCAAACCTATTTTTCTAGGGACGCACTATGGGTTAAATGGCATTTTTTAATAGGAAACATAAAATTTTGACTTAAAATAGAACCTTAGGTTATGTAGATGAATAGAAAATTATAATAGGGGGAAACGAGGGGTGAAATAGTACATATTACAAAATTTGACCTATTTTCGTTTGTTTATGGTATTTCTCAAAGACAAATAAGGTATTTATACGCATGTTTCTTTTTAAATGTAGGATTATTAATATAGATAAGAAAAATAGTTATTACAAAGCTATCCTCCCAAAAATGTATGTGAAAATATGAATCTACATTAATAACCTTGCAATTTTAAAAAGCATGTGTATTTGTCTTGGAGATATATTATAAACAAAAGAAAAAAATATGGAATTGTACATCATTTCACCACTCATTTCCACCCCTATAATAGAGGATTCTAAATAATTTTCTCTTAATTTACGTAACCTAAAGTTCTGTTTTAAAAAAATGTTTTGGGTATGTCTATTTTTCTTAAATATATTCGGTTTCTGTTAAGAAAATGTCTACTATGGGTATAGTAGGAAGTAAGGAGACAGCGATAATTGCGACGTCAGTGGGATAAGTACGGTCCAGGAACTACATTAGTTCCTAAAGACCAAAAAATATTCATCCCATAACAAGCTGAAAAGTGTGCAAGAACATTAACTTGTTTTGTGCAATAATATACACCACCATTGTTTTTCCCGAAAAAGAAAATGACTCCACAACTCGAGAAAGATAATTCAGGTAATGGATTAAATAACGTAAATTTATTATTAGAATATTTCCAACATTTACTTGCCATGCTAAATCGTTAGCAGTAGAATCCACGATTTTGGACAAACATGTAATACATGTTTCTTGCCTATGTATTAACCTACTCTCATTACCTCCGCTTACATCAAATAGAATACATATTTCAGACTACTTCTTTTTTTGCATTGCTTAAAACGACGGTGCAAAAAAAGCGTTCTTATGGAACACATTTCATTCTGTACAGAAAACAGCATAACATTATATAGCTGCAATACGCAACGGAGCTATAAGAATCTTTCCTTCAAGAACTTCAACATTGCGGCTAAACTTCTGACTCAAATTGAAGTAATACTCAAGCCCGCTCTTTTTCTACTTCTGTAGTTATCACATTAAAGGGTCAGAAAAGAGACAGCAACATCACTATATGATTCAATGTCATCTATATCAAGTCAAAGCAATTCAATAGTCCCAATAACAGTGATTTGAACTCAAGGCCCATCTATCATTACCCAACAAAGCATTTGATGTAAGGACAAATAAGTTTGACAAAAGCAAATTTAAGAAATATATATTCTAGAAACGTAAATGACAGAGGAAGGTCCAAAATAGATATTTAAAAGCCAAATACATCCTCAGAATTCCATATAAATAGGTGTCTGAATTATCACCAAGACAACCAATAATTTTTGTGAAAACTGTTTAATGTAATAGTAACTAAATGGTGTAGACCAATCAATAGAGATTTTTTCGTGCAAAAAATACTATCAGGATACTGCCTGTGCCATCACATTAAGAACGATTTGTAGTGATATTTTGCTACCTTTTCCACTCGCAACTATGGTTTTTTACTTTATTATAAACAATTGAAACAAGAAAATTGCGTTTTTTTTTCGTTGCATGTTTTTAAAATGAAAAATAATAAACTAATCTCAATGGTGTCAACAGGTGAATTGTAATGAATGGAAATACCAATGAAATGAGCCCAGGATCGATCCGATAAGATCTTTAGTAACAGGGGAAAACAAAAAATACTCCGTCACTATCGCAGTTGTAAAACTGGGCTTGTGGGAACTGATAGTAATTGTGTCTTCATGCGACATGGATCGTCAAATATCAATTCACAATAGAGATGTTGAAAGTAGAGGTATCATTCTACAACGCCTCTATTTTCATTTTTCATTAAATTTCTGTGAAATATACGAAAAATGTTAGCAGAAATGACCAAAATTCTCTGAGCGTATGAATATGTTCGAGTAGTGGGGGGAACACGGTTGTTGAGGGGAACTGCTAACAATATTTATTATCGATAGTAACTGTCACTCTGACAGATGGTGAAAGAATCTAATCGCTAAAAAAACTTCTATACAGAGTCATTTGTTCGATTTTATTATATCAAAGGAGAACTGCTTGTTTATTAATATATTTATATGTAAATGTTTTCTCGTTTTTGCTTTAATTTGTGGATTTTGGGTTTACGGAACAACGAAATAGAACGGTCATTAGAAAAATACTTACTATGTGCCTCTACTATATATTACTATACGCTTCCCTCAACAACCGTGTTTCCCCCACTCCTTGGATACATTCATACGCTCGCCCATTTTTTGTCATATTTGCTAACATTTTTCAGATATTTCACAGAGATTTACTGAAAAATGAGAATAGAGGCTTTGTAGAATGACACCTCTACTTTCAACAACTTTTTTCAAAATTGAAATTTGATTATCTATAACGCATAGGGACACAATGCAAAAATAGTGTACAGAAAACTTTATATCACAATTGTTCAAAAACGAAGATACGATTTAAAAAAAAAATGCTACATTTTTCAGTATTTTTTGTTTTTCCCTGTTACTAATGATCCAATCGGATCGAGCTTGGGCTCATTTCATTGGTATTTTCATGCCTTACAATTGACCTGTTGACACCATTGAGATTAGTTTATTATTTTTCATTTTATAAACATGCTAAGAAAAAAAAATAATTTTCGTCCTTCAATTGTTTATAACAAATTAAAAAACCATAGTTGCGAGTGGAAAACATAGCAAAATATCGCTAGGAATCTTTGTTAATTTGATGGTATCCTGATAGAATTTTTTACACATTAGCAGTTAATTTTTGCTCTATTGATTGGTCTAGTGGTCAAATCGCTGTTTTTTGAGTGATAAAGCAACTAAAGTATGTTTTAGTATTAATAAAACTTTAAATCTTTACACATTATTAGTTATAATACCAATGAAATTAATTTCAATAAAATGTGTGTTAAATTTCTTGTAATTTGAATTTCCATTAAATTTATATTTCTTATTCTAGCATTTTTTAACTTTCGACTTTGGTTGGTTTAAATACTAGAGAGTTCTGCTACGTCATGAAAAATATTGCATTTAATTTATACAGGAAACTGCTCGTAACTTGTTACAAGTGGCGGGAATAGATTGACAGGTCTATTGATGACCGACCTTGACCTATCATTTGTATGTTCACCTTCTAGTAGTTAAATTATAAATCATTACTTTTTCATTTCGTTGTTACCGTGTCAACAATTAAAGTTAGTAAATAGACGAAAAATATCTGAATATCTGTAGTTTAAACCTGATTCAACAAATACCGGGGTGAAATTTATAAGGCGTGGTTGGACAGTCAAGTAAGTACATCCTTGATTATAGAATCATTTATTTAAATTTTGCCTTCAACAAAAAAAAAACACTAAAATCACTAGATTGAGCACCTCTTCGTTTTTGTAGGCGGTTAAAAAATACAACCAGTAATCTAGTGAATATATTCCATTTTATCGACTTTCATTTCGCTTTCAACGAAAATTATTATTCGTAATTGGTACTACAAAGTTTTTGAAGGAAAGCTAACTCTCGAAAAAAAATGCAAATTGCAATTTAGTAAGGAATATCGATAAGGAAACCTTAAAGAGTAGGCATTTCCTAAAAAGTCACCATTTTTGAAATTCTGAATTGCGCTAGGAATGATCTAATCTGATCTGGATACGGGATAAGATAAAACATTAAACAATATATAGAACGGACTTCCACCTGTAACTGAAAAGCTGAAAATAATTATAACAAAATACAACTCTAGCAAATAAATAACACATTCAATGTTGTTAGGTACTTACACAGGAAGTAAAAAATGTAAACATTAAAAGGGGCTCATTCTGTACACATTAATTACCTACCAATCTAGTATATTTTTGAAGTTGGTGCCAAGCAAATCTAAAATCCTGCATTGCGTACTTATCTACTACTTCATCAAACTTAATTGTTTATAGGACGGAGTAGAATCCATCCGAAATTGACGGAGTCAAATCCGTCCTGCATTTCAACCATCGTATCCTTGTGGGTTACCCCATAATTTTTTTCATTTTTAACATTTTATATTATAGTCCTGTGTAACATTAATTCCTCTCCACACTTTATGCAACTCTTATGGGCTATAAAATAAATATTTTTTTAATCACACTGAGTACATATAATTCAACTCCAGCATATATTTCAACCATCCTGTATATAATTTGTTTACGTCCACATCATATAACAGTTTTTTAATCACCCTATATAATTTTAATTCCACATTTTTCCCACATTTTTATCCCAGCAAACCTCCACTCCACCCTATATATGTATATGGCCCATTAGCATTCTACTCCGTACTATATTTCAATCATCATATAAATGCAAGTCCTTCTATCACTTTACTTTGTGATTTTGTTTGCTATAACTTAACACCCTGTCTATAAACGCACCAAATACCTGTGTTGTCACTGAATTTTCTATTAGGCTGGGAGAATGTGACAACCAAAAGTACCGTCTTTGCTGGGATACAAACAAAACGAGCTTGGTAGTCATTGATTTAAGGAGCCGAAAATACTATGCTTTACTACCTATATGCTCGAGATGTACATAGAAAAATTTTCAACTTCGCAATTAAAATTTCCCACACTATTACGTTGGAATTAAAATATTTCTGAGGAAATATCGGTTATGTCATTTCGAGGAAATTTTTGATAAGAATTTTGAAATTTGCGGCGATTTTCTGCAAAACTGCAAGTTGCACATAGCAGATATATATAAGGTCACCTAAGGATCTTCCTTAAGAGATTAAACGTTAAAAAACTATGCACATCCATAAGTTTTCGAAAAATCGACCAATATGTTAGGTATATTGGTCGATTTCCATGCACGCATGTGTTTATTCACAAATTTCATCACTTTACCAATAGAATTCTTTCCCAAATTTGAAGTTTCATCAATCGGGATATATCCTCTATTAAACAAGACCATATTCATTCAAAACGGTTCACCATAGAAGAAGAAATCAGGTAACATACTCCTGCTTTTTGGAAGTTGGTTAAAAATCTATTGCCTAAACAGTAAAAAACGGTACCTTCAGTGTCATGAGATAGCCAACCACTCACATTGTAACTGTTTGGAACACAAGAAATATTGTATCAAATCGAAAATGTACGATTGAACTTTTAGCTAAAACATACAGCGCTTGCCAACAGCTCCAGGATTAGAGCTGAAACTTCTCCAAACACAGATAAATATTACACAATATGCTAAACCCTTATTAATATACAGGAATACTTGTTGATCATATTGCAGCTATGTGTTTGACTCTGTGAGGGAAAATTTCTGTACAGAAAAACAATAAAACGGGAAATTTTTAAAAATTGCCTTACTGCATTTTATTTTCCAATTACAAAATTACCCTATTTTGCACTTCTGTAAAGCCGTAAAGGCTCCACAGCATGAAAATTTCCACTCTACACAAACAATAAGAAATATTTGAAGACGCGAGATGTAAAGACCGACATCTAGGATTTTCGGAGAAACTAGCACATTGAGGTTCCGAATCTGGAGCCGTTCCATGTAATTGCTGTTACCCGTAATTCCTAAATTTAACGATATGTATCAAATACATAAAGAAGTGTTCGAAAGGACATTCAATTGCGGGAAGCGCAACTGATGAAGGTTCCCTAACCAGAAACAATATATATTATATATATTGTCTTGCGTACAAAAGAATGACACCTCTAAGAGAGTATAAGAAGAAATATCTTTAGAAAGATGGGAGTAGTTTATAGTTAATAGTTTAGCACTATACATCTACTTTCAAACCGGGCACGGAATGGAGACGAGTATTCTTCTCAGATGCGTTGGATTTTAGATTATGTGGGTGTGACGGACGTATTTCACTGTATAATAGAAAGAGTGATTGTCCAAGAATCTTCACATGTTGAAGGGGGATTCAAGATGGTTTACGACAGCATCACGTCCCATGGAGGAACTGAGCTCGTTTTTCTTCAGCGTGGAAATTCGACTATGCATCGATACCTTGCAGATATTTTGGAACCCCATAGATGTTTTTACACTATCAAACACAAAATTAGTCAGCAAATAATAATAATTTGTCACGATTGTACACGCAGAAGGCTAAACAGATTAATAGGTTGTACGGAAGAATTATAAAGAGAATAAATGCGATCAATATCATCCACAACAGTCTGAGAAAACTTTGGAGCAGGCCGTTCAATAATTGTTTGTCCTAAATAATAGAGAAGCAAGCACTAAGATCACGAGAAGTGAACCAATTGCTGGTCGAATTGCAGAAAATATATGACACTATACCTCTTTCAAAACTATGGGAAGTTCTAGAAAAAAACGCTATTAAAGAATTGTTCAGAGGCACAAATGCCTGAATTAAATTAGGAAATTAAGTAACAGGTGAATTCACAAGAACAAAAGGGTTAATGTAGGGTTATTTTATGTACTCAAATTTATTTAATATATATTTGGGTGAAGAATTAAGGACTTGAAAGAAAAAAATTAAAAATGTACGCTTGACTACCGGACGTACAAATCTGTATGTCTACTATGCGAATAATCAGCTTGTAATTACACAGGAAAAAGAAGGTCTACCTGTCCAGAAAACTTACTGAAGACTAAGGAAATACCGCATGTGAGGGTTAGAAGCCCTCATCAAAAACTTGCAGTGAATATGAACAGAAACATAAAACCACCTGAAGACTTAGATCTAGAAGGGGGAAATTAGAAGCTGTAAAAAATGTATATAGGTAGGCAAAATAATAACATCAATGGGTTGAAGGAAGAGACATCTTATGTGTTGCTGAAATGGAGTTTTAGAGAAGAGCGGTTTCGAATACATAATGAAGAGAAACAAGAAGACACATGAGCGTAGAAAGAAAATTAGTAGAAGACATAGAAAAACAACAACTGATTCCGAATAGACATGTGAGACGAAGGGGCGAAAAAGGACTTCCAATAATAATCCTTCAAGGTAAAACAGAAAAAGGAGTAGACCACCCACAAAATGTGTACAGGGAATTATGAAAGCAATGCCAGCAAAAAAATAACTGGCAGAATAAAAAGTCATTGCGATTAAGAACTCAAAAGCGTCGCTATAAATAGGATTTAAAAAATAATGAATGATTGAATTGAGAATGAATCTTTTTTATAGGTTTAAAGACTATTTATTTCAGATAGCCATCAATAGCAGAATTAGTCGGAGCAGTGCGTAAAAACATAGAGCCTTAAAAATGCCTAGGACACGTTTACTAAAATCTTCTCTTATTCTGGCTAGTTATGAATTGGCCCATTAGCGCTCTCAGGAATAAAATTGACTCATAGGGAACCCTGTATTATTAAGCAAAATCAAATTATGTAAAAGTAACTAAAATTATTAAAGAAAAAATTAAAACTAAAAATTCTGGTAAGCCGTAAAGGCTCGACAGCATGAAAATTTCCACTCTTCACAAACAACAAGAAATATTTTTAGACAGATGGAAGTAGTTTCTAGTCAATAGTTTAGCACTATGCATCTACTTTCAAACAAGGCACTTGACGCTGAGGTTAGTTACCGTTTTTTTTTGCTCTGTTAGCAATAAATTCCTCCAGTCCAAATGAAGGTCAGCTGAAGGTGCTCCCATTTCAGTGTTGTTTATCATCATACAGCTGGCTTCTTTAAATTTTTTCTTTTTTAAATTTTCTTCCTTCATCAGAATCTTTGTTTTATCCCAGTCTATCCTAGGGCTGCCGGTACTCGTTAATACATGATTGGCCAAATCTGATTTGTCCACATGTCTTCTGGAAATGTTATATTGATGTTATTTTTTCCTTACTTCTAAAGGTCTTGAAATTTCACCGGTATAAGAATGGCCATAGTCACACAAAACACTGTACACACAATTTTTAGAATTCTGGGTGGCGTTAAATGGTTTACCAAACCGTTTACCCTCACACATATAGTGTGTGAGGATTAGAGCGCAAGGTATTATTTGTTTTAAAAACAGTTTTAACGGTTAGGAAATAAATACAGAGTTAAAACTGTATTTAACACAAATAATACCTTGCGCTCTATCCTCACACATACCAAACCGTTTAACGCAACCCAGGGTTCTAAAAATTGTGTATTCAGTGTTTTGTGTGACTGTGGCCATTCTTATACAGGTGAAAGTTCAAGACCTTTAGAAGTAAGGAAAAAGAACATCAATATAACATTTCCAGAAGACATGTGGACAAATCAAATTTGGCCAATCATGTATTAACGAGTACCGGCAGCCATAGGATAGACTGGGATAAAACAAAGATTTTGATGAAAGAAGAAAATTTAAAAAAGAGAAAACTTAAAGAAGCCAGCTGTATCATGATAAACAGCACTGAAATCGGAGCACTTTCAGCCGACCTTCATTTGGACTGGAGGAATTTATTGCTAACAGAGCAAAAAGAACGGTAACCTCAGCGTCAAGTGATCGCCAAACGACAAATTGTCAGTGTCATTTTTTTTGACAAACAATAAATTCAAGTTCAAAGCGAAAATTTTTTATAAAAAACCTCGAAAACAACACTAAACGACTCCAGACTCGGAGTTGAAACGTCTCCAAACACAGATAAGTATTACACAGTATACAATACATTATTTATATACAGGAATACTGGTTGATCACTTTGTAGACATCCCTTTCTCTCAGAATAACTGTGAACAAGAATCTCTGTACGGACAGCCAGTAATCCGGGCAATTTTACGAAATTGCCTTACTACACTTTGTTCTACATATACAATTTTTAAATACTAATCTGTTGCAGGAAAAAATTTTGAGGAGAGAACACCCAATGAACAGACAAAATAAGACCAAAAGGGTTAAGGCAACGTTATTTTATGTACTCAATTTTATTTAATGTAAATGTGGGTAAAGAATTATGGATATGAAAGAAAAAAGTAGCGAGTGGCTACCGGACATACAATTCTGCATGTCTACTATGCGAATAATTAGCTTGTAATTGCACAGGAAAAAGAAGATCTACCATACATGTCCAGATAACTTTCTGAAAACTACTGTAGGGTAAACACCAAAATCATGCAATGTATATTACTAGAAAGAGAAAACCATCTGAGGACTAGATCTAGAAGGGGGAATTAGAAGCTGTAAGAAATGAATATATATTTAGGCAAAATATTAACATCAATGGGTCGAAGGAAGAGACAACTTAAAGACAGAATAACTACAAAGAAAAAGGTAATACGAGTAATAACTCCATCAGAAAAGAAAGAAAAAAGGACCATACTTACCATATTGAGGCCAGTAATTATGAATGGTTACAAAGTTTGGGAAATGTCACAGAAACAACAACCCATTTTATGTGTTGCTGAAATGGAGTTTTGGTGAAGAGCGGTTTCGAATACATACTGAGGAAACAAGAAGACACATGAGAGTAGAAAAAAAAGTAGTAGATGACATAGATAACAACTGATTCGGAATAGACATGTGAGACGAAGGGGCGAAAAAGGACTTCCAATAATAATCCTTCAAGGTAAAACAGAAAAAGGAGTAGACCACCCACAAAATGTGTACAGGGGATTACGAAAGCAATGCCAGCAAAAAAATTAACTGGCAGAATAGAAAGTCATTGCGATTAAGAACTCAAAGTCATCGCTATAAACAGGATTTAAAAAATAATGAATGATTGAATTGGGAACAATTTTTTTTATAGGTTTAAAGACTATTACTTTTGTTTCGTAAAAGTCATGTTTACTAAAATTTTCTGTTATTCTGGCTAGTTATGAGTTGGCCCATTAGCGCCCTCAGGAATAAAATTGACTCTTAGGAAACCCTGTATTATTGAGTAAAAATAAATTAAATAAAGGTAACTAAAATTAATAAAGAAGAAATTAAAATTAAAAACTCACCTATTATTAATATATTTCCCTACAAGTCCCGTTCACTAACTCGAAGCCGTACAGGCATGTCTTGTTGGCGACGGGGGAGATGGTGACGTTGGGTAATACTGATTGATCGATAGGGAGAGCCAGGAGGTTGCTAATCCAAACGGCAGCAATAACCACCACTAACTTGAAAAACCCAAACATCTTGGCACGTTATCGTTATATATTATCTTCCGATCGGCACCACGTTAACAATAAGAATGAACAAAGTTTCTACCAATTAATTGGGTAAGTGAATATTTTAAGGTCACCGAAGATAAAACACGCCGTACGGGGGTCGATGTATTAGTTGATCGGAAAGCACGAAGTGCACTACTTGTTCAACATTTCAACACGAATCAATATACTGAACGAAATCAAAACAGTCGCTTATATACACATAAAGAGACGAGATGATATAATCGTTGAAAGAAATTTACATAATGTCACCGGTTTGCAGCGGACGTAAAAAATTGGGGAAATCTCAAAGGAAACTGTAGTGCATGTTTTTGTGTATCGAAGAGATTAAAAATGTATCACAAAACACCGTATTAACCTTGAGGAACGACGTTATCGAAGGTGGCGCAAATAAACTTTGGGAAGCACAAAGCGAGACAAAGATTGCGTACAGAACAAACAAATCTTCTTTCTCTCTTTATTTTCGTACTTACATGCTACATATTTTTGTACTAAGATATTACTTCGAGTTTTGCTTTCGTTTTTAACCGACTTCCAAAAAGGAGGAGGTTATCAATTCGTCGCGTATTTTTTCGCTTTTTTTTTGTATGTATGTTACCTGATTTCTTCTCCTGTGGTGCACCGTTTTGAATGAATATGGCGTTGTTTAATAGAGTATATATCCGGATTGGTGACACTTCAAATTTTGGAAAAGAATTCTAAGGTGATAAAATTTGTGAATGAACATATGCGTGCATGGAAATCGACCAATATCCCTAATATTTTAGTCGATTTTTCGATAACTCCTTATGGATGTGTATAGTTTTTTAACGTTTAATCTATTAAGGAAGATCCTTAGGTGATCTCATATACTTTTCTGCGACGTGCAACTTGCAGTTTTGCAGAAAATCGCCGAAAATTCCTAAATTATTATCAAAAATTTCATCGAAATGACATAACGGACATTTCCTCATAAATATTTTAATTCCAACGTAATAGTCCGGTAATTTTAGGCACTGGAAGTTTTAATTGCGAATTTGAAAATTTTCTATGTACATCTCAAGCATATAGGTAGTAAAGCATTGTATTTTCGGCTCCTTAAATCAATGAGTACCAAGCTCGTTTTGTTTGTATACCAGGCAAATACCTATTTATATGCAATTTTTTCCATTTTGCAAAGACGGTGCATTTGGTTGTCACATTCTCCCGGCCTAATAGAAAATTCAGTGACAACACATGTCAAACTTTAAACTGCTATTTGGTGGGTTTATAGACAGGGTGTTTAGTTATAGCAAACAAAATCACAAAGTAAAGTGGTAGAAGGAGTTGCATTTATATGAAGATTGAAATATAGGACGGACTAGAACGATAGTGGTCCGGAGGTAGCCGTATATACAGGATGGTTGGAATATAGGGTGGACTGGACGTTTGGTGGTATAAAAATGTTGGAAAAAATTTTGGAAAAAATGTTAAATTAAAATTATATAGGGTGATTAAAAAACTGTTATATGATTGGGATATAAGCAAATCATATACACGATGGTTGAAATATATGCTGGAGTTGAATTATATTTATACAATGTGATTAAAAAATTATTTCTTTTATAGCCCATAAGAAGTTGCATAAAGTGTGGAGAGGAATTAATGCTACACAGGACGATAATATAAAATGTTAAAAATTAAATAATTTATGGGGTAGCCCACAAGGAGTTATATACTATGGTTGAAATATAGGACGGATTTGACTCCGTAAATATGGGATGGATTCTACTCCGTCCTATACTTTACAGAAGGCAGCTAACAAATTTATGCTTGTCCGTTGGCAGTCGTATGTACAGGATGGTTGGTACATAGGTTGGAGTGGAATTATCTATAGTTATACAGGGTTGTCAAAAAAGTTGAAAAAAGGTTACATAGCGTAGTCCATAAGGCATAAATACATTTTGGGCTTATTAAGTCAACGCGTACTAGTACATTTTTTTCGTAAAGATTTATCTGTCAATTTAAATGAGAAAGTATCATTGTGTAATGTTGAGGCTTTCGATGTCACCTGGTTCTGTCTATTAAGGTTATACATACAAAATAAAAAATAAAGAATGAAAACTAACTGAGTTCAAAAAAAACTAAAAAGTTGAAAATAAAACATTTTTAAAAAATATATAACCGACTTCTACCTATAACTAAACTTGTAACATATAGTTTTTTTTTCAGAAAATCGCCGTAAAAGCCAGTATGTCAAAAAGTATCGTAACTGACTTTCCTCATAAATATTTTAGTTTCAACCTCATAATGCGAGAACTGTAGATATTAGATGTTTTAATCTCTAAAATTTCTATAGTATATATATATATATATAGTATAGTTCTATAGTATATATATATATATAATTTTATTAAACATATTTTAGACTCCTTGAATTAACGAGTACCAAGCTCATTTTGTTTGTATACTTGTTAACTATCGTTAACTATCAAAATTTTTCTACTTAACGATGACGGTGATACAAGCTATAGTAATAATAATTAATATAATTAAATATATTTTGGCTTATCAAGTCAACGCATACCAAGTTCATTTTTTCGCACAACTGTTATCTACCAATTTTAAAAAAGTATCATTCTGTGATGAAGGGGATTTGTTCGGTCTGTTAAGCGTTACATACAAGAAAATAAAGAATAAAATCTGCCCAAGTTCAAAATAGAACCACAAAGCTGAAAAGAAAAAAAATTAAAAAAATTAACAGACTTCAAAAAAACACAAAAAAATTTAAAATTAAACATTTTCTTTAAATATTATTCGACTTAGATTGTTAGGTACCTACACACAGTCAAAAATGTATACCATAGAAGGAGCTTATTAGATTCCAATTAATTACCAACCTATCTACTATATTTTTGAAGTCATGCAACAATCAAGTTTGATGAACTAGTAGATATGTGTAAGCATTGCAGTATTTTAAGTTTGATTAGTACCGACTTCAAAAACATACTAGATAGGTAGGTAATTAATTTGTACACAATGGGCACCCTTTACTGTTTATATTATTTATTATTCTGTGTGTAGGCACCTAACAATAGTGAATTCACCATTTATTGTACAAAATTATGTTTGGTTAATTAACTTCAAATTTTTGATTCTAGTTTGAATTCAGTTAATATATTTTTTAATGTTTTGCCCTTCATATATTTTGAACTATGCGTTTCAAAATTATTAAAAAATTCTCACAACTAGCCTGTTCATTTAATCTGCTACATTTTGCGCTGAGTGGTTTCGAAGATAGAGGGGATTAAGTTAAATCATAAATATTAAAATATTAAATATTGTAAACAATTTAAAAAATACAAGTAAAATATGTTTGTACTTGTATAATGATACCTATGTTACGAAAGGGTTTAAAAAAAATGAAGGTGTTATTTACCACTATAATTTGCGAGTTAAAATTCTGAGTCAAATTTTCTTTTTACATTTTCTTTAAACTTTGAGAGGGGCTCTAATATTGGTATAATAATATTTTCGTTAATATATCATAAACAAATTATTCCTACAAATATAAAAACAATACATTGTCGAGTGCATTCATATGATATATTACATAATGGGCTTGAGGTTTTTTTCGTCAAATTTTAGAAGTTGGTCCTCTGCAGGTATGTTTGCTTTATTTCTCAATTGGGGTGCTGCATTCCTAATTTTTCCATAATTGCCCCCTAAAGTTAACATTAGGATTTTCGCTTTATTTTTTACCGTAAAGTTTACGGGAGGTCTTATATTTCTATTTTTTTAAATATTTTAGGTCTTACAGTTTCGGATATAAAGAAGAAGTTGGTCGATTTTTGTATATTTTTGTAAATATCTTTTAAGAACATTATTTTAAAGATATAAGAAACTATATTTGTATTTGTAGGGACCGTTATGAGCTTTATTGAGTTCCTAAAAGGAAATATTGAGAGTTCATTCATAAATACAGTTTAACAAATATTATTGCTGAAAGAATTTAGACGCTAATACAAATTTGGAACATTTTGTACAGAAAATTTCAAACCACTGAAACGATATAAAATTTGACTCTCAGATAGCACAATTTTACCAAATTCATTATGACCATTGCATAGCCATTATAAAATGACAAATGCTTCGGTCAAAAAATCTCTTTTTTGGGCCAATAATGTCCTCTGCTGTTCATCAAGGTCAAATGGAAAAAAATGGTCAATGACATATTTGATAATAAATTTTCCCACTTTCTTCATTTCCGGTATCAAAAATGGGTATTCCCGTTTGATAACGAGCCCTTTCATTTTAATTTTGTTTTTTTTAATGCTATAATAATTTGCCCCCAAATTAATATTAGGATTTTCTCTAAATGTTGGAGAACGCCAAATTTTAGGGTTAATAGTGCCCAAATCTATTTAAGGGGATATATCGATATTTGTAAAGCCCCCTAAAATTATTTTTTTATTGCGTCTTTATACTTCTGATTGGGTCATCAGATTATGTACTGCTAACAAATTTAAACCTTTCTTGTCCAGTAATTTCGAAGTAAATACGTTGTGATTGACGGAAATATGCAGGATTTTATAGCCCTAAAAAACGCTGGGGTACGTTGATTTTGAGACTATAAATTTTTATATGAATATTGTAGTCAAAGTTGTGTAGTTAAAGTTGACGGTCAAGGAAGTAAAAGTTTGGCTACGTAGCCAAACTTGACACCTTGTAGTCGAAGTTGACAACATCCGACCACTTTTGTAACCGAACATGAAGAAATACATACATACATACATACATACATATATATATATATATATATATATATATATATATATATATATGAAATTTAGTTGTCCCTTAAGTATTGAATTTATAATGGGATCAGTCCAATATATGAAAAAAGTTATATGAGAAAAGTTTTTACTGTATGTCTGCTGTAAATAAGAAGATCTTCCAGGTAGAAAATTTCGAGCCAAAGCAACCATTTTAATAGTATATACTTTTATTACTATCCAGTTTAATATAGACACATATACTCAAAGGAGAGTAAGGTAACCCATCGATCTGTTAAAAAAATCATTTAAACTTCAAATATAAAAATCTGGGAGGATAAATATCTGTGATAAGAGATACGTAACAATAAGAAGCGTTAACAAGTTAAAGTAAAAATGTGAAAAATCATACTTGATTATGGGGTTATTTTTAAATTCACAATAAAATACCAGATTTTATATATCATAAAATATATTACATTTTATCCAGACCGTTTCTAATTTTTTGAATAAAAACTTTATAAAAAAAATTAACGAGACCAAAAACGAGACTCTCGGGTTGCACTGTATCGGTCTACAAAATGATATTTAATATTTTAACATTTTTTACTTACTTGGTATTATAGACTTGTATGCCTTTCCTTTAGTTATTTCTGTTAGTTTTGGCATTTTTGGCGCTTTGTACATTTTGAATTCTTTAGATTTTTCTCGTTATAGGTTTCCGATAGAATAAAATCGTGTCACATATTGTTTCCTTAATATTCTCATACCTACCAAATATACATGAAAAATTTCAAAAAAATCGGTTAGCTGTTCCGGAGGCGTACGACCACAGACACCATGACACGAGATTTTTATAAAAATGATATTGTCTAGAACCCCTTCCTAAAATATTTGATGTAATCCGTTCGGAATAAATGAACACTATGGGCAAATGAAAACCTTTCATGCTTCAAGGGATTGTGGATACCAGAAAAATGTTAGTTTTAGAGTGTTTGATTTATTGCTAATAATGGGTTGAAGGAAATTGTTTAATTATTAATTAATTTAATTACAAAAACCATGTCTACTGTCTAAAATTTTTGATTACTACTCCTAACGTCGTCAGATAACTCACTAAATCATTTTTGCCGTAATTTGTTGTTGCGAAAACTAGGCACAAAATAGTGATATTGGCAACATTATTTTATTCAAATTAGCCAAAGGTGTAGATTGTAGACTGTAATGCTTCTGTACCAATTTGTCTAATTATAAATAAGCACATTTTTTTAAACAAAAAAAAAATATTTTGGGAAGTACAGTTGTAAGTTATACTTCGCAACTATTAAGAAAATTTTGTATATGATTTTAACTTAGGTGGATAAACGGTCTGAGTATCATCATTCTTTAGGTCTGTAATTTTGCTTTATGAGTCGACTAATCTTATCCTAATAATTTGAACTCTCTAGAATTATCCACGCCAAAGTTATGATAGTTTGAAAATACAAGGAAACACTTCGAGAAAAGATAGTTCGTACCTTGTTTTGTTCTCATCTTTGCGGGGTTATGTCAACTATGTATTTGTCGGTAGACCTTGCGCCTCATTCAGTTTTGCTGCCTGGGCAGGGTTGCCAGATTGGAGATTTTTTTCCCCATTTTGGGGAAAAATAATATTTTTGCGGAAAATTTGGGGATCAGTAACTTGTGGGGAAATTTTTTGGAGAAAATAAAAAATGATGGGGAAATCTTGGGAAAATGTAAATTTTCATAGTGACAAAAAGGCACGTGTTGTTATATTTTAATATTAAAATTAATTTAGATTTTTTCATAAGCATTTTATATATATATTTTTTTTTCATTAAAAGAAGGGTGCTGTCTACCGACTAGATGCGCCAGGCTGAGTCGTCACCTACCTTGATTTCTATCATTTTCACCCCAATGGTGTTTTTACTGTTATAAAATTTGGATTCTGTCAGATACCCCAACATTTTGAGAGGATCAACGGTATTAATTTACCAGTTCGCACCTCTTATTTTGTACTGTACAAATATTGTTTATTCAGGTCGTGTTGTAGCGATAAGTTTTATTCATCACGTTTAAGAAACTCTTGACAAGAGTCGACTTAAGAGAGTCCTGACAAACAAAAAGTAGTAAGAAAATCTTTCCCAGACACTCGAAGCATTAATTAAGTTTTCAATGTAATCTTTGAACTTTATCTGTTTTTTCTAAATATTTCATTAAACATTCAATTATAAAGTTTGATCTAGTGTTATTTAAAAAATGTATACAATATCCAAAAAACGATCATGAAAAACTTTACAAAGGTATAGGTAAATCACGATAAGTTAGAGGTTAAACACTCACAACATCGTTTTAGGTACGATTTTAGGGTGTTACTTTTTATTATTTTCAGTTAAATATTTATTTCTTATTTTTAGGGAGAAGTCATTAAAAACAGTAGTATTTTGGGGAAAAATAAAATACACCTGGGGAAATTTCAAATGTGGCATCTGGCAACCATGTGCCTGGGGCCTCTGTGCTTAGTCCGCAAAAGGTTATTACCGTTGCTAGAGCCCAACGACCTCCCTCGTACATTTCATTAATACTTCATTGATAAAAGACTTAAACAATAATCTCACTGGGTACGTTCATAATTCATTCACATTTTGAACAACGATTAAATATAATCTTTTTTTTATCGTTCGAAAGATTCCATAATGAAAACATTTCAAGGATTATATATGACAACGAACCGACTCGAGATAATTCGAAACTGTGTTTATATTCTTCATAACATTCGATAACATTTTGTCACATTAACATCAACATTATTATCAAGAATTTATTAAATACAACGTGCTGCCATTTCAGCCGACTCTCGGTTACGAAGCCTTATCGTCGGTCTTACATTGAAAAACAAAGACATCTGGGAGAATATAATTCACGATGTTTTGATCAATTAGTCTCGTTATTATGTTTTGATTGCAGATCGAAATTCAATACAAACAATGTTGCATCTTGATTGTTTGTTATTTTCCATAATAATTAATCGTCTTTTATGAAATGTGTACTGCATGTGATTACTTAAACCAAAGCAATTAAAAATGCAGTAGAGTTTGTGCAATTCCTTATGTTTTGCACAATAGACGTTACTTCTCAAGTATTTAACTGATAAATATTCTTTACATTAGCTATTCCCAAATCTTTTAATTTGATAAAAAAATAACAAAAATGATTAAAAGCTAACGACCTACATGATAATTCTAATCACCTATCACCTGGCACCAATCCATAAAACCAACAATGCAGCAAACTAAAGGCCCACAAATACGTCCCAACTGAATCCGTCCTGGATATCCGGGATCATTAACAAGGTGTTTGAAAAACTGGATGAACCACTTAGGCAGAAAAACGTAGACATATTGAACACAGCTATGGAATAAAAAGGAACTTCAAGAGCATGATATAAAAGCCGGATAGTTCTACAATAACAAATAACTCTCTGCAGTTGGGAGACAAAGCGACCACTGAACACCAGGATTAAGGAGCACTGCATATGTGCTCGAAAGCTAAAAATATCTGGGTTAGCTTATCATGAATGGACTGAATACCACAACATCAACTGGGACCAGGCGAGGGCAATTCACAAGGAAAATCACTGATATAAAAGAAAATTGTAGAGACGGCATATATAATCTCGAACGAGATTCTAATTTGCGAGCACAGCGTCCATATTAAAAACGTTTGGTGACCCCATCTTCAGGCACTGCCAACCGCCAAGTACGGCAGCTCTGATTGGACCAGATAAAGGATTAAGGGAAACACTGGACAATGACCAGATACGCATGACCATTAAGTGCAAGAAATAATCTGAAGTCTTAACATAGTATCTTATTCATAAGTGATTATTGTGAAAAACTATTTATTGTTTCCTATTACTAACTTCATGTATACAAATAGTGCATGCTAATAAATAGTTTTTTTTTGCTGATCATATTGGTAAATTCTAACATTTCTGCAAATGTATAATTTATGGTGGCATTTGCAATCTGCGCTAGAGCTTCATCTTGTTGGAAACAGACATTTGTTAATTCATCATCATTTTAATAAATGGTTCTAACATTTGTTCTTGTTTGTTACTATAATCTGTATCTTTGACATTGCTACCCATATCCCTACCTTGATAGGATGAAGGTCAGTTTCAATAAATGTATGGGGATTTTCAGTAGACCATGTTCAAAAATTTTGAGAATTAATATATCCCGATAAATGAAATCATCGTAATAAAACGTTAGATCCAAATCTTCATTACTAATTGTTTCATTAAACCATAAACGATAATTTTGCGAATGTTCAAAATCTTGGTATCGTAAGTGTTGATGTTCCGCAATTTTGTCAGAATACATAGTAATTTCTTTGTCAATGCTGTTTGTGCACTTCCATAAGAAAGACCTACAATTACAAAAGGTATATATAAAACATTAATTGAAGAAACAACTACTATTCCTACCTGTTTGAGCTGCTAATTTTCTTATAGACTTATTCGGATTATTTTCAATTCTGTCCCGCACATCACCGATGACATCTTGTGTTAATACCGTTGCTGCCTTTTCAGGTTTACGTTTTGGTACACTCCCAGTCTCTTCAAATCTCGAGACAATTCTGTGTAGGTGTTTTCCAAACGTTTCAATAAAAATTTCTCCATGGATATTTTGTAATAATCTGTTCAAAACAGCACTACGAAAATGTGTTATTACAATAAAAGTATCAGTTTGCACCGAAATGGTATTGTGCTGTCTTGAAAAAGACAGTATTATATACAATAAAACGGCGTATAGAGAATAATGAATAATTACTAAAAAAAATAGTAGTCAAAAGCCCGCCAAATATCGCAATGCCGTGTTGACACTTCTTGACATCTCGAACAAGTCAGTCGAAAATTCCATTGTCCACAATAGACGAACTGAAAAATCCCTAGATGTAGGGACAAGCGAGCTGCCAACTCAGGACATTTGATATTGATCACTCGGTATACCTCAGTGAGTAAATATAGTTACTGGTATACATACATATTTTAAGTACTCACTTATTCACGATTACATCGCTACTATTTGGCATTATTCGCAGTATAGTTTGTAACTCGATAAATTGACAGCAAACTTTTCAAACATGCCATTGGTTCGCCATCCCTGTTTTAGAAGAAAATAAGAGCCAAAAGTTGACAAAAAAATCGGTACCCTGAACGTTAAAAAAAATGAAGGAGTAGATTTTTTATGGATTACGCATTAAGAATAGCTTAAAGTAGAAATTAATAGCTCAAATAAGCCCAAACTTTTTGTTTTTCATCTATTACAGGATTTTCAGTTAAGAGTTTGGACAAAATGTTACTGTAAAATGAAGCACCCTTAATTATTGAGTAGTCTTCGTGTTGCTGAAAATTAGCCAGGAAGTGCATAGTGCATACATACATTTTATTATTTTGATTTGTCTTTACAAGCGAAGTCCTTTGATAAAAGCTAGGCATTATAACAAATACCATTCTTGTACTTATTTTAATTTTATGCATTTTAATTTAAAAAACAAAACTTACATCGGGGATTTTTCAGCGTTATTTCCCAAAGGTCGAAGCCCTGTTCAGAATATTAGATGCACAAAAAATATAAAACATGCTCGTTTTAAACGGTGCATTTGGAAATTCCGTACTAATTAATTCGTTTTCACCTAATTGGATTATAAATAATTAATGTTAATGAGTGTAGTTTTCCGATATGTAGATTATGTTTATTATATCAAACAAAAACTGGTCTTCGTCGGAAATGCCGTCGTTGGAGTGTAAGACCTTTCCCATGGAGAAGTGATGACATTTTTTACAAGACAAACAAGAAATGTGTTTATGAAATTCAAAAAATAATAAAAACAGGTACATGATTTATTCTTTCAGGGAATTTAACTGAAGCATAGTGTACTAATGTTTGATATATAGGGCTTTCATTTCAAGACTAGCTACCTAAAATAACTTTTAAATCGAGTTCCAAAAAGGAGGAAGCTATCTATTCGTCTGCAATTTTTTTATGTATGACGAGCGATTATTCAAAAACGGCTTGGGCAATTTTGATGATTTAAACTGCATTATATTAAGAAACATTACAGGAACATCCCATATAATTGTCTAGAACATGAGATTTAGGGTTTTCCAGAAAATCAGGAAAAAACGCAATGAATCCTCATTGTTTTCTGTAAAACCGCTCAAGAAATTTGAATATTGTAAATTGTATTCTACAAAGATATGTTCCAGCTTGATTTCGTTTTTCTATGACGTAAGACTTACCATTTTTCAGAAAATCGAGAAAATATGTGCAAAAAAAAACTGTAAACATCATGGTAAATGACAAATTTGCATAATAAATGTCAAGATATGCCTTGAACAGGGTAGTTGCAATGGTTTTCATTTCGATTAGTATGAAGTAAGTTTCTTTTAGAGACGAAGTTAAGTTAGGGGCTTATAGTCGCATGAAATGGCAGAAAATATTCCGTTAGTTTAACGAAACGAGAATTTGTTATCTCGGTGAACTCTTCTATATGGTATACATTTGTAGGTGTAGGCGTGCGTCCATGTGATATTAGGTGGTACATAAGCAGTTGTATACATAGGATGGTTGAAATATAAGTTGGAATTGAATTAGTTATACAGGGTGGATCTAAAAATATTGTATTTGGTGGTACAGAAATAGTTGTGTGGTTGAACTCAGTGAAATAAGAGTGGAGCAAAACTATAGTTATACAGAGTGGCTATTGTGCCTTATAGTACGGAGAATAATTAGAGTTATACAAAAGGCTTTAAAAATTGCCAGAAGCAGTTGAATATACAGGAGGGTTGAAATGTTGAAATATAAGGTGGAGTAGATTTACAGTTATACAGGGCAGATTAAAAAAGTTATACAGCTTGAAACATAAGTAGTTGCTTATACAAGGTATTTGCAGTAAGGGTGGGAGGTAAAATTATTGTTTTTCAAGGTGTATCAAAAATTTTTTATATAAGCATAAGCAGTTAGTAGGATTTTTGAATTATAGGACGTAGGACGGGATATAATTATAGAAATTGGTTTAAAAAAAATTAGAAGCGGTTGCATATACCGGGTGGTTGAACTGAATGGTAGTGTAAAATTATAGTCATAAAATTTGGTTCAAAAAGGTGGATTTTGTTGTATAGGGTAGACTATGATCAGTTGCATAAATGGAATACTAGACTTATGGGGCGAAGTAAAATCATTGGTATACAGGAATAATTTAAACAATAAAAAAATTGAAAGTGTCAATAGTGTGGAGAGGATTTATACCTATACAGAGTGGTTTTAAAGATATCAGGACCATTGCAATATTGTGTTTTACAGGGTGATTCAGAAAATGTTAAACCAATAAGTTATATAGGAGTGACCAATACACAGAAGCATGTACAGTGTGAATGCAATATAGATGGAATAAGAATTACATTTATAGAAAGTGGTTCTAATAATAAAACAAATAAAAAAGTTAAAATATATTTGGAAAATCTAGACAAAGAATAAAAATTAGAGAGGGAGAAAGAGAGATAAGAATACACTAATATTTTCAATTGAGTTGTACCTTAAATCAGATAAAAAAGAAAATAGGTCTTAAAATAGTGATTGATTGCACACGGTTTCTAAATTGTTTTTATTTTAAGTCAGCTGAAGTTGTTTCTTTTTTAAATATAAATTATAAAATATCTTTAAAAGAATAAGAAAAAACAGGTTAATTTATATTTACGAGAGGACACATTTTACACGTATCGCTGGTCCTGTAGTTTAAACCCCTAAATGGGGTTTAATATCACTTCTACATGTTTAAATACAAAGTGATACCTCTTTTTAAAGGTCTCTTTGTTGCCAATCTTTTAACATATCATTTTTTTAAATCAGAGTATTTTTTACATAGTAACTGTAAAAAAAATTGAATTGTAATTGAAAAAAAGCATGATTATAAACACCGAGGTAAACACATGAGAGAAAATCCTTAAATGGTTTTGCGAAAGAATTTTTTTTTATTAAGATACTCCCGAAATGTAAACAATTTCGTCGTATATACGGGTAACCCCATTTACAAATACAAAACATTAAATTTAAAGAACATGACAATAAAACTAAATTAAAAACACAAAACACACAATATAAATCTTTACAGGAAAGAATTGAAATTATATTTATTTATGGAGAAGAACAAGGCTGTGCACGCAGAACTGCACATGTTTTTATCAAAGACAACCCGATAAAAATATTGGGTACCAAGTATGTGTTGGTTTTAGTTCATAAATTTTAAGAAACTGGAAGTGTGTGCAATAAAATTGTCGAAGGATTTTAACTGAAGCTTCACAGGTTGAGATTTTAGTTCATTTTGCCATGGATCCTCAAACATCCATACCAAAAATTCTTGAGGTTAACAAATATTTCCCTCGGCCCAGTGCGTAAAACGTTGCGCCTAAATAAATTGTTTGCCTACAAGGTTAGAATTCTGCAAATTAATGTCTCAAAGGGCAAATGCAGACCCTAATTTTATTAAAAGATTTGTTTTTCTAACAAAGCAAGATTTTTTTAAATGGCTTTGTCAATAAATATAATTGTAGATACTGAGACAATACCAATCCGCAATTTTTTCGGAAAGACCACAACCAACAATCTCAGAAATTCAACATATGGCAGGAGTTCTCGGAAATAAAATATTAGTCCTTTATTCGTGGAAAAAAATTTAACTGGCGAATTGTATTTGGAGTTATTAGAAAATGTGATAAATCCCCTAATAACCGAATCTTTAGAAAACCAAAACACTTATTTTTTGTATTTTTATTATGATTTCATTAAGGACCTTCGAGCATGTTTTAAATCTCAAAAGTTTAGATAAAAATTTTGTGATTATTTTCTAATGTTGGAGGTTATGACATGGACAAAATGACATATATCTTGTTATGATAAAACGGCATACTATGTCATTTGACCCACCTTTTTTCCAGATACCGGACATCATGCCCCGTTACTATCCTAGAAAAACATACCGACAGGGTTTGGATAAACTTCCATGGAAACGGCTACTGAAGCTGTGGAAAATATTTAATTATAAAGTGTTTAGGGTCCCACAGTCGACGCATTTAATCCCATACCATAGTATGCTAGATATGAACAGGTACTAGAGTGCCTGCACATATGAGAAGAAACGACAATGGTGGATCATAATAAATTAATAAAGTAAAAATTAAAAGCGCATTAACCGTAGACAACCCACTATCAGCAGTCCAATCTAGAGGCATAGGTTCTTCAAGATAGTCATATCATCTAAACTGATACTTGAATATATCAATATCAATGTTCCAGTCAGCATTCTATCTCCAGTGCCGAAACGAATATTCATTGATGACGGATGGGTTGGAACAAATTCATTTAAAATTCAGGTGTTGGTTTTTTGGAAAAACCATGAGACACGTCGGTTTTGTTGGACTACGACTTTTGTGATGATAAACTCATTTATACAGGATGGGTCATAAATAGATTGCGACCATCAACTTTATTTTTTCAAATAGAAACATTTGTTTTTTATGTTATTTTTGAATACTGCATTGAATTCTAAGTATTTTTCATGTACAACGTCCTATACCGAAAATTAACAGTTATTAAAAAAATTACATTTCTTTCTAAAGTTAACAACGGTAAAAATAAAGGGTTTGTGGGTTTGAACCTATTTATTTATGTCCGGTTTTTATGATTGTTGGCGGTATTTTAGTCAAATGACTGGAAACCCTTTTTTAATGCTGGAGTTTTTAACACTTGTTTATTTCCATAGAAACTGTACTATAATAAATAAGTAGTTGACAAGTGCAGTTGCAAAGTTCCAAAGTATGGCGGGTTTAATTGAAAAGCAGCGAATAGAAATTTTGACTATGGTAGGATATAGAGACAGAACTCGAACACAAACTGAAGTTTGCGAATTGTTTAATATGAAGTACCCGGAGCGATCTATTACACGATCGGTAGTTACAAAACCAAACATCTTCCGGAAGATACACAATAAAATGTTTTGCTCGATTTACAAGAAAATCCTCCCAAAGACACTAGACAAATAACCGCAGAACAGTCAATAAGTAAATCTTCTGTTCTAAAATGCTTGCATAGAAATAAATGGCACCTATACAAAGTTCATTTAGTTCAGGAACTTACTGAAGATACTTTGGACCGGAAAGTAGAATTTTGCGAAATAATGATGGATAAATGCAATGCCAACCCGGACTTTTCAAGTAAACTAGTTTTTTCCGAGGAGGCAACATTTTGTTTAAATGGTTCAGTAAACAGCAAAATTTTCGACATTGGATTATGGAAAGATATACATAGTTTTCCAAGAAAGTTAACGTACGGGCCGCAATTGTGGATACTTCACTTGTGGGTCCTTTTTTTATTGAGGTAACACTTAACTCGGAAAAGTATATAGATCTATTACAAAACGACATAATACCCTGTTTAACAGAACTTTACCCGAATGGTGAAAACCCCAATATACTGGCAGATTCGGTAAGGTTTCAACATGATGCAGCGCCCCCGCACTATTCGCGAACAGTGCGAGATTATCTTGACAATATTTTCCCAAATAGATGATTGATTTTTTTTTCTTCAATTTTGAAAGAAATTTTCTTTTAAGTATTAAGTTTCGGTATAGGACATTGTACATGAAAAATACTTAGAATTCAATGCAGAATTCAAAAATAAAGAAAAAATAAATGTTGCCACTTGAATAAATGAAGTTGAGGGTAGCAATTTATTTCTAGCCCACCCTGTATAAATGAGTTTATGAACACAAAAAACCGCATTCCAAAAAAAACACGTGTCTGAGCGTTTTTCCAAAAAACCAACAAATGAATTTTAAATGATTTTTTTCCAGCCACGCGTTCTCACTGTATGTGGCAGGGCAAGGTAAAAGGAAACAACGCAAGAAACCAACAGATTAGAAAATCATTGGCCTTTAGTTCCGACAGTGTAAATCATTTATCGTCAAACTTACACTGAGGCCCGGGATGATGAATTGCAATGACCTCTACTGCAGGTTCAAGGGAAAGAGGTCTGGCTAAATTGGTTGAGAGTCTGTATATTTCAAAAAGTCCAAAGGTTTCAAGGTCTAAATCAGACCCCGTTTTCAATGGTATTAAAACAAATGAACAAGAAATTAAAAAATTAAAAGGATTCGTAATGATAAATTTCGTAAATCACTATTTGAAATTCTATCGGCACAAGAATGTCAAGCTGTTTTTGGTTCGGGCAAGCTTCTTGTAGAAGTCTTTTAAGTCCCTAAAAGCTTTAGTTATAGCAGTCCCATGGCTGATTTCTAGTTGTTTTCTGAACGATAATTGTGGCATATCATAACACCACATAAACTTGAAAGTCTGTATATTTCAAAAAGTCCAAACGTTTCAAAGTGTTCAAAGTCTAAATCATCAAATCGACTAAATTTCGTGGCATGCCATTTTGTCCAGACTACATGTGTCATTTTACCCGCCTAGTCGGACAAAACGGTTTTTGTTCCAGTTTTTAGAAATGTTTAGTAGCTTTATTATTTTCGAACTGAGTTGATTAATCTCTACAGTTCTAACTAGACAATGAACCAAAGAATATATAGTTACATAAAGTGTTTAACATCATTAATAAATAAAGATTTGATGACAATTTGACAAAAAAAGCACTGACTCATATAAGATATAAGTCATGTTGATTTGTGAAAACTGAAGAACTTCTAGAATTTGCAACATTTTGTTTGTTTACAATTATGTATTAGATTTCGCAGATGCTCTTTATCAATTATCTTGTGTAACATTTCACAGCTGAAGTGTTAAAAGTCATAAATTGCATCAAATATGAATCATCGCTATGTTCGGAATCGGTGTTTCACTATCATGTTGACAGACGTCACTGGAGAATCTAACACAACACGTGCTCTTCTGATGTTGAACTCAGAGTTTCTACGAAATTCAATTACTGAGAAGACATTGCAGACCACCCGGCGATAGTTGTTTTCTCCTGTTCTGTCATAGTGTTTTATTAAATGACGCGCAGTTAGTCTGCATTAATTTTAAAATTTATTATGACATACATAAATATTGAATCGATACCGTTATCAACGCCTTGATAAAGCAGCGTATTTTCAAATGAATACACGAGATTTTGTTTACTATTTTCATTCTAGTTTATGAAACTGTGAACCTTGAACAAAGCTATTCTTTTTCAGTTATGCATTAGTGACTTGTGGATTACCGATTGATTAATAACTTTTCCGAAGAATCAAAATATTTGATTATATGCTTCGAGTCAAACATTGTACTTATTCAACGACCTCGCTAATATCATTGACTGAATGCAAAACAAAAACTAGAAAAAGTTCATGTCAGCAAATCCTTTATTTTCAAACAATTGTAAAGAATGCATTCTTGCACATCAATTGTTATTTAAACATTAGTCACTTGTTTTTGAACGAATGTTGTTTACAGAGATATCACACTTAAATCTTTAACTTTTAATTGTATAGCTTACTAGCCGATATCCGCGGTTTCACCCGCGTGCGGAATGTACAAAAAGAAATAACATATGGGTTATCCTATATAACAATTTTTCCTCACATTTTCTTAAACAGCCTGATTAACTAAAAATCCACCAATGCCGAATATATTTCACCCCAACTGCAAGTGCTTATGGGCCAGCCTTTGTAACATCTCATTCGACATTTTTAAATCACTTTGTAACTCGACTTCACCCTATAGTGCAATCATCCTGTATATGTTGTTATTTATATGTCACCCAATATAACTTTTTCTAACACCTGCTTATAACTCTACTCCACCCTATATTTCACCCATGTAACTACTTATGGCCTATGCTATATATACAGGGTGTTCCTAAATTATACAAACGAAAAGGGGAGATTCTTGAATATTTTAGGAAGAAAAAGTTCATATACATGGGTCCGCAAACGTTTCGTTTTCAAGATACAGAGTGTTAAAGTTTGAATTTTTTCAAGTTTTTTTCCCATAGTATCTGTATAGTATAGATATTACAATTTTAACCCTTGTGACATGCAATTTCATTGCAAATCTACAGGGTGATTTTTTTCGAATTGAATGATTCTCTTGAAATCCTCAGAAAAAGTTAGAAATCTATACCTCCTATCTTTAATGAATAAATTTATTGTTAGTTTTGACACATAACATTAAACTCCTGTGTTAATTAAAGATGGTTGCATTTTAATATCAAAACATGCCGAATTTTACGAATTCCGCCCATGCAAATGGTCTTGCAAATGGTAATTCAAGAGAAGCTATTTTTTATCCCAATAGAGTGATGCCTGGTCATCGGATGTTCTCTAATATTCACAGGCGTCTTTCAGAAACTCCAAAAAATTAATGCCCACGAAGTGTGAAACACCACGACTGAAGAGGCAGTAACGAAATAGAAGAACATCCAGGAACCAGTACAAGAAAAATTAGTGTTACCTTAAATACAAGTTCAAGGGCGGATGCGGAATTCTTTGCTCTATCCTTATCAATTCAGAGGGTGCAGGCGCTCTTGCCTCGAATTGTCATCCAAGAATTATTTTTTGTCACCTCAACAGACTATTCAATCCTCTTTTAATTGCCAAATCCTATTCACTGATGAAGCTGTTTCTCAACTTCATAAAATTTTCCACATTTGAGGAGAATTTTGCAAACACTCATCGATTATTTGATTGGTCCTTTCTTCTTGCCAGGGCGACTTACTGCAACTGCTTTTTGGAACGATTTGCCCTTGTTATTGGATGAACATACCTTATATGCGACAATTTTGATCAATTTTAAACAGTTTGAACCGCCTTTTAAATAGTTTAGATTTTTTTTTATGGGGCTATCTCTAGTGTACATAACGCAGTGAATACCGTAGACGAACTGAGAAATCGTATAATAGGCGCGTACTTCTCCAGGAGTGTTTGAAAGAGTTCGATCGTCTATGAGAAGAAGAACAAAAGCTCATTTTCAACAATTGCTGTAGTTTAATTACTTTGTTGTTATTTAGTTTTTTTGTTATTATTAATTTTTGAGTTGTACCATCATTTTTTTTGATGATTATACCAGTTTATCGAATCTTTAAGAATCATGCTGTAAATAATTCAAAATTTCTCGAAATCAATACGACAAAACTACAAGAGAACATAGTCAAATTTTTGACTTATTGGACAGTTTCCCGAAAAAATAAGATTTGCCGTCCTGTAAAACTCTTAATTGTAATATCTATGCCATATTTGAATATCTTGAGAAAAAAACAAAACTAATTTGCGGATTACTATACAAAATATTTCACCCTGTACCACACTGTATTTCATATATTTTAATCTTTATATCCAACTTTTTTAACATTGCTTAGCCCTAAATAACATTTTTTTAACTTTTCGAGGCCACACAGTTTGGCACGCTATAAACCTTTTAAACACTTTTTGGCCAACTATAACTTTGTTTGAAACTGAATAACTATAACCACTCACTTAAATTAAAACCATCCTGTATATACTGCTACCAATCAGTCAACTATAAATTATTTTTTAACCCTCCTGTATAACCATAATATTACTCTATAAAATATTTCAACCACACTGTATTTCATCTGTTCAGACCACCTATTTTTAAACACTTAACTATAACCTTTCACTATCTTAACCACCTTATGTACTGGAAAGTATAATTTGTCTCCACCTTATATTTTAACCACCCGTGTATGCAAGTTTTTCTAACATTGTTTTAATCACACTGTATATCTATAATTTTCTATCCTACAACAAAATTTTATCCAACCTGTTTAACTATAATTATATTCCACCCTCTATTTCAACCACCTTGTATATGAAACTACTTATCGGCCACCCAGTATAACCATATTGTATATACAACTAATAATGAGCCAATGGATTTATCCTTTTTTTATTCACCCTATATAAATATAATTCTACTCCACCCGTTTATGAACCACCTGTTATATGCAACTATTTAAGGCCCACTCAATATAACTTTTTTGAACCACCCCGCATAACTAATTCCACTCCCCCTTATTTCAACCACATTGTATATATGCAGCTGCTTATGGTACACTTAATATAACTTATTTTTAGATTTTTTAAATCGATGTCATTCTACTCCGCACTAAGTTTCCTATATATAGAACATCCTGTAAAATTACGGTTGATATATCAGTTGATTTTTTTTAAATCCAAACATGTTACATTGGCATATCCCAAATTTTGAATAAAAGCTAAGCTGATTCAAGTATCTAATATTTGGTGCTCTGATGATTTTGGGGGGCTTCATTCCCTTAGCCCTTCCCCTGGATCCGCCATAGTTATATAGAATAGAACATGAACAGTTTCATGTATGGAATACCTGAAATGTGGGGCGAAGTAAAATTATAGTTATACAATGTGACTCAAAAATTTTTAGAAAAAAACTGTTTATAAAGTGTGGTTTACATATAAGGTGTAAAGAAATTATACTTTACACTGTAGTTAAACAAATATAAGAAAAAAAATCACGTAGCCTTTAAAGGAGTTGGACAGATAGAATAGTTGGACTATAGGGTGGAGCAAAGTTATAGTTAAACGTTTTAAAAAATATTATATTGGGTGATCTAATAAGCAGTGGAATATACAGGATGGTTGAAATGTTTTGTATATATAAACAGTCTAGGTTTAAAAAATCACAAACAAATAAGTTATATTTGGTCACCAATAAGCAGCAGTAAATACAGGATGGTGGTAATATAGGTTGAAATACAGTTAGGATCCAAAAATTATTGAATAAAATTGTTATAAAGGGTAGCTCACATACCGTTGCAGTTTGGGTGAAATATATAAGAGGATTGGTGGATTTATATTTACATTAGATGGCCTATAAGTAGCTACATGTAGAGGGTGGTTGAAATAGTGGGTGGAGTAGAATTATAATTAAACAAAGTGTATTAACGTTATATTTTGTTATCTGAAATATCTCAAAACATGAGGCGAAGTAGAATTATAGTTATACAGTGTGATCAAAATAATGTTAGATAACGTTGCATATAAACTGTTGTTGAAATATAAGGCGGACAGAAATGATACTTCCTACAGTGGTTCAGAAAATATCTGAAAAAATGTCTATATCTCAGCCCATAAGAAGTAGCGTAGATACGATAGTTGAAATATAGGTTGTAGTACAGTTATAGTTAAGTATTTAAAAAAGTTGTATTGGGTGTTCAATAAGTTGATGCATGGCTGAAATATTTTGTGGTGTAAAGTTAAGGTTATGCAGAATAGCTCAAAAAAAAGTTATAACGATTGACTAATTGGCAGTAGCATATACAAGATGATTTAAATATAGTTGGAAGTAGGTTTTTAGTTATACAAGGAGGTTCAAATAAAAGTCGAATAAAAGTGTTATATTGCCTGGCCAATAAGCAGTTGCAGGTTGAGTGAAATATGTTGGGGATTGGTGGATAGTTATACAGGGTGGCCCATAAGTAGTTGTTTATCCAAGGTGGTTGAAATCGGGGGCGTAGTAGAATTATAGTTTTACAGGGCAGAACAATAAATGTTTTAAAAAATGTTTATATGCGGTAGACCAGGATCAGCTACAGTGTTTAACATAATGTTAGTAAAAGTAAAAGTTTGTATAGGGTGGTTAAAATATAGGGTGTTTAAAAATGTTATATTGGGCGACAAATAAACAGCTGCATATAGAGGATGGTTGCAATATAGGGTGAAGTAGAGGTACTGTTATATAAGGAGGGTCAAAAAAATGTTGAATAAAGTTGTTATATTCTGTGGATTTATAGTGCAGTGATGTAGGTTAAACAAAACATTTGTTAGATAAATAAACTGTTATCTGGTTCATAAGCTTCTATTTCTTTTTGAAAAGAATTGTACACTACATACGCTGGTGAAACCGCGGGTATCGGTTAATACTTATAATAAAACTGTAATAAGACCGTATTTGTAAAGGCATTTTTTGATAGTGGTGCATATAGTCTGTCTTTCTGAATACGCACTTTTATATATAAAGTAAACTCATAGGCAATATGTAAAAAATACACTATCCATACCCATATACGAAAGAGAAAGTAGTATGGAAAGACGTTGAATTTCAGAAGAAACCCTTAAAAGATGAAAAGCTAATGAAGTTTTATATAACAAATTCAAACCGCTTATACAATCATGATAAAATTCAACTGGCAGATAGTTTACTATCTATGTATATAATAAAACTATAAAAGTCCGTATCTACATGAGACACATTTTTTGAAAATTTTAGTGTAGTCATCGATTTAGAATATAAAACATCAATTTTTGAAATTTCTTCTGACTGTGTGCCTGAACACTCATCCGCAAAAACTACTGGTTGAAATTTAGCCTGAAGATGCTTTAGTACGTGTTAACATACACAATTCTCAAGAAGTCCTTAGTGTCCTTAATATCAGTAAGATAAGAGAATGATCGGAATAGGACAATCAAATTAAAAGGCGTGAAAAAATTAAACATCACAGGAGTTTATTAAGAGACATAAGCAATGCATATAAGAAATCTTGAATATATTTATCAAATGCAATTATTGCATTTTTATCTTTTGATAATAGGAAAAAAGAATATGAATCTGTTAAGCAATTGAAGGTAATGAAGCTTTCACTTTGAGGGGCGGAATTTTAGGCATTGGACACTAGCCACGTCTATGAGAAAAGAGTTGAAACAATTATCCAACAACACATTAACTTATATACATCGCTCTGCAAAACCCTTGCAGAATAATGCAAAAAAATATGTATGACCGGGACAGTCCATATTTTGGGGTCCCGGCTGGTTTACTTCAGGTTCCAATTCTTCCTTCCTATTAATCATACCAACTCTGAAAAGAATTTTACTGATTTTTTAAAAGGTTCGGACGAGTTTTTTAGACCAATAACTCTCTCCATTAACAATAAAAGACTTGATAACGAATTCAATGGGCGAGCTTTACTTGTTGTCCACGGACAGCTTTAACTGTTTAACAACGCCATACTAGGAATGAAAAAAGATATCACCACAGCTTTTGACAACATCTACATGAAACTAATTGAGTCTACTATAGTAGTGTGAAAGTATAAATGCCAAATTCATCTATTAACGTCGTGTTTGCCCATCTAGTTGGCAGTAGTAGAACTTGCGGTAATCAAATGGAAATCTTATGCAAACATGAAGTAAACTTGAATTTAGTAAAACCAAAAAATATTTTTTTTAAATCAAAGTTTTCAATTATAAATACTATGGACATCGTTATAAGACTAAAAACTTAGAAAATAATAATTGTTAAAAAAACTGAAAAAACAGGCTTGAACAGCAAACCGAACTAAAAACTAGAAAATAATTTTTAAATATGAACAGTTTATATTACAGCAGTAGAAGTCGAGCAATCATGATTAATTACCTCAAAATAAAAATATAACAAAATTTAAGTTATTAACAGAATAACTGGATTCAGAGTAAAAAGCGTGGGGTGCTTGAAACATTAAATTTTACAATTATTCTATGGGCAACTATTTATAAGAGGAGGAGTGTTATGCAAATATAGTGAAATGCACCCCACGCTTTTTGCTCTAAATGGAATTATTCTGTTAATAACTTAAATTTTATTATATTTTTATTTTGAGGTAATTAATCAGGATTGATTGTTCGACGTTCTACTGCTATAAACTGTTTATAATTAAAGATTATTTTCTACTATTTAGTTCGGCTTGCTAATAAAGCGTGTTTTTTTTTTAGTTTATTTAAACTATAATTATTTAAAATGTAAAACCAATAAGATTATGAAATTTTCTAGTAACCACTGACATCTACTGTGAAAATGCAACTTATACTGAGGACAAAATGTGTAGAACACCGTAATTCGTTAAATAACGTCAGCAGGCGATAGATGTCACTACAGTATTTATTATGAAATACAAAAACAATATACTTATTTCTAGTTTTATACACAAACTAAAATTTATTGTCACATTAGATACCCACATTTCCAATTTTTTAAGCAGCTTCCCCTGCTCTTCATTTTGTTTCTCGTGAATAACGGAATGAGGAAAATACAGCTTTATACTGTTATTACAACCCAGTTTTTTAAGATTATTAAGCAACATGTTGACAATATTGTTAAAATCGTGTTCGGTCTTATTAATATAATTCTTTCAAAGTCGCCTTCTTTTAACTTCCTTATTTAAAGCGTATTAAATAGTAAATTCTCTATTAATAATTACTAATTTATAATGCACCAAATTTCAGTACAAGGTATGTTTTATTTAATAATTTAGAAGGGGAAATTCCTTTTAAAACAGCCTACGCTTGTCGAATATATTAAAAATAATCATTATTTATTGATTTTATCATTGACATAGTAAACATATATCTGCAGAAAATTAAAACTTGCCATAATAATATAATAAAGTTTCACAGGTAGCCCCCTTTTTTCGAATAACCTCGTCCTCTTCAACAGCTCTGAAGTGACCAAATATTTTCAGTGCCTATAAGGTGCAGGGCATAGTGGCGCATTCGTTTGCAAAATTGTTTTAATTCATATATATTTTTTAAATGTCCGGGAGGTCTTCTTAATTATAAAAGTGTAAAATGACACTTAATATCTTTTGACGGTATTGTTTAAACAACGAAAAACTATATAGCCTAGAAAAAATTATTTTTTTGCAATTAGTTAATTTTTTTATATTCTTTACCAAACTTCGAAAAAAGTTCTCACACCCATCATCGTATCTCCAACCCATTAATTGTTATGAATTTTTTAAAATTGGAAATCGCCGAAATTCCTAATTTTCTTGAATTAAATAATATACCTTAAACATTAAAATACTATAATGTTTAATTTTTTATCAAAATTTCATCTATAATAATCAAAATAGCCTAAATAGATTTTAAAAATTTTATTTAGTCCTGTTTTTTTTTTAAATTATAACAATATGCTTCCTACGCGCATGCACTTTTATCTCGATGTATAAGATGAGTAAGAGAAAGGCAGACGACGCACTTGTAAAAATTTTTCGCGGTTTTTCAACGGCAATACATTTAAAAAAAATAACATTACTGTTTCTCATATAATTTGATGTAAAAATGTTATATTAATGAATGAGGAACAGTAATGTTATTTTTTTTAACGTATTACCCTTGAAAAACCGCGCAAAAATTTTACAAGTGCGTCGATTGCCTTTCTCTTACTCATCTTATACATCGAGATGAGAGTGAGATAAAGATACTCCTCTCTCAAAAGTGCATGGGCGTAGGAAGAAAACATAGAACTAAACAAAATTATATTATTTAATTCAAGAAAATTAGAAATTTCGGCGATTTTCCATTTAAAAAATTCATAACAATTAATGAGTTGGAGATACGATGATGGGTGTGAGGACTTTTTTCATTCGAAATGTTGTAAAGAATAAAAAAAAAATTAACTGCAAAAAAGCATTTTTTGTAGGCTATATAGTTTTTCGTTGTTTAAACAATACCTAAAATATATAAATAAAAAGATATCAAGTGTCATCTAACACTTTTATATTGAAGAAGACCTCCCGGACATTAAAAAAAATTATGAATTAAAACGATTATGCAATCGAAGGCGCCGCTATGCACTTGTCTAATATGTATTTGTACTGAAAATTTTGCAAAACTGAGATTAGTGTGGTCAATATCAACCATTCCACTATCCAACGCTGATTTATTAATAATGCTAGGGTCATCTGGTGACTTAATATAGCTATTTAAAAAAGATCGTTCATAGGTTTAACTAAAATTTTGCATAAACTACTGGGACCAAGGATTAATTTTTATAACATAGATTGGGTATGTTCTACCTTTTCTGTTAATAATTATGTTTTAAAATTAATCAATAGTTAAAAGATTCCGCTACACTTATGGTTAAATATAACATACAGGTCAGATTAAACGTGATAATAATAGGAAAAAAGTGTCCGTAAAAATTAAAAAATAATAAAATTTATAAATATATTCTGGTATTTAACTTAACAAGCCAAACATTTTGTATAAACCTTAACATCTATAGTGAATTATGACTATCCACCAAGTTGGATCCTTACATTACATCCTCTTATTGAAGCATTGTCAGATCAGGTTGCTGAAACAAATAAATCTCCATAAGTATTCTGTATTTTTTTACTATATATATACATAGGTTTGGGCAAAGCTCAATTTTGCTTATTTATTATGAGCGCATAGAGAATACAACATGCTTGCTTGTAGTTCATTTAGAAATCCCCTTCAACAGGGGGGGTGACTTTTTAATTTTTAATATAACACGCTGTATATTTTTCTTTAACAATTCAATTATGTAGGAATTAACATTCTTCTACTAAATTGCCAAAGAAGAGAAAAAACATTTTACTAGAATACAATGCAAACATAAATAACAAAAAATATGAAAATCAAGTGAGAGGATGTTCAAGATCTCTGCCGTTCAGTTCTAATCAGTACGCAAATTTTTGATTGGCATATGCCAACGCTCGAGATTGTTAGAGCACTGGGTATAAAAAACCATTTTCTAGTTGACACTAGAAATAAAGGTTATGGGTTAAGGTCAGGTGATGAAATGGGACATTCAATGAACCCTCTACATCTCCAATACTGCGATTTGGAAATATTTCGTTAGGAAAATAGTGAACTTTTTGTTTATAGCGAGTGGGTTCTCCGTCTTGCTCCAAACCAGACATTTAAAGACAGTTCGCCATTTTCTTCAATTGCAAGAACAGTTTGTCTGCAAAAAGTAAATAACATCGAAAACAAGTTGTTGTTAAACTTTGAGGAGTTGCTTCCAATTTTAACGGAACATTTTGAAAAATTATTTCAGTAAATGCAAGCTTTCATCGCCACTACTGCTTGAAATGCTTTTCTTTTTCATTGTTAACACTCATATACAAAATTGGAGCGGAAATGAAGGAAGAAGGACAAGAAGAATATATGTTTAGAAAACCACGAGGAATACCAAAAGTGGGGGTTACCAGTCAACACCAGAAAGACACAGTACTTAGGATGAGAAAACCCATCTGACCTAGAACTAGAAGGGAAAATTAGAGGATGTAGGAAATATATGTATGTAGGCATAAAATTAATCTCAGTGGTACAAAGTGAGGAGACAAGTAAAGACAGAATAACTAACGGAAAACAGGAGCACTGAACTTAGTTTAATGGCAGAGGAAATTCCGAAAAGAAACAAAAATGGGGATATACAACACTATATTACGGCCAGTAAGGAAAAGTTCATAAATCACGTAGCTCGGTCAAGAAGGGATCGAGGGATCTATACATTCATACCTTTTATTGTTTATGTTGTTCTCTAATTGCTCGTCTATAGAACTTCAAAACTTCAATGGAAGAGCTCCAACTTCTAAATCAATGAATTATATTTAAACCGCAGATAAATACATACAAACAGCAATAGCGACTAAATTGCCGTTTAAAAAATGGAATAGGAGCGTCAATGATTTAATGAACTTACAGAGAATATTGTTGAATTATAAAATATCTCAAAAAAACAAATATAAGAAATATTTTATATATAAAAGTATTTTAGAGGCGAAGTAAGAGAGTGAGTGTACCGTACAAAATTGCGTTGTTTATCGGCCCGAGGCCACCCAAAAATCTCGCGTAACAAAAATCTTTTAAGAAATTACTACATAATGTATATACCAAATTCTGAAAATTTCATAAGGATAGTTCAAAATTTCATTAATAGACCGGGAACCCACGTTAATTTATTCTTTTTTTTTAATAATAACACTAACAATAATTTTTGAGTGGCTTCATTTCGCCGAGATGCCCAACTTTTTCCTCTTCGAAAATGTTTGAAACAAGTAGCTAAGAAAGCTAACAGGTGTTAAAAATGTTAAAATGGTGAGTGAAATTTTTTATTAATATTAGTTTTTCAGCGTCCCCCGCTCTAAAGATGTCAATTTAAAGTGAGCAAAATATTTACTAATAACAGCGTAATTTATTCACTATTATTGATAATTTTTATAATAATCGAATGGCATCTCTGTCCTATAAGTTAAATGGAATGTTTTCCTAGTCCTACACGCGAAACATATCGGTTTTATGGGCTCGCTGAAATCATTAATAACAACCTAATATGGCTTTTGTTGTTTAGAGAACAATGTGTGTGACAAGATTTAACAACTGTAAAAAAAGATCAAATGCATAATCATACTTTTATTGTAGGATTAGCGATATATACCCACATTTTTGTGGGATATTTAGTTTTATTGATCAGTCAAAACACTAATGAGTCATCTGGTTTCATTGTCCTACAGTGATTAATGATTTCGGGGAGCCGATAAAACAGATGTGTTTTGTATCTAGGACTAGGAATACTTTCCATTTAACTTGAAGGACAAAGAAGCGAAAGTGAAAAAATTAGGGTGTTATTAGTAAATATTTTGCTCACGTTAAATTGATATGTTTGAAGCGAGGAACGCAGCCATACCATAGGTGGTGTAGGACAAACGTTACCATAAGTGGTGTAGGACAAACGATTAAATATAATTGTTAATAGATTTACTATCTAAAATTTTCAAGGACTGATGTTTATTATAAAATCATCTCTCGCAATTTTGACATGCTGATCGATTAACACCTGCTAGCTCCTATTTTCAAAAAATTACAGCTGCATTGACTCAAGAGGGAAAAGCCTGGGCGTTTACGGCGAATTATTATTAATCTCAATTCAGATATTTATGCCTCCCTAAATAACAATGATACATGTTTAACTCTCTCTATTTCCTATTAAGCATACCTGAATGTAAGCTATTGCCTATTGCTAAATAACCTAAATAATGTTTAGTTATTTAGGTTATTTATATAAAATAGCCAATTGCGTCAAATTTCGCTGGTTTCGAATAGAAAGAATATTGTGGAAACAAAATGGATCCTTATAAGTTCATGCAAACTCAGAATTTTCTTCCATAGGATTTAGCACAAAATTTTGTAAAACTATTTCATTAAAATGTCAAGAAGACGAAACATTTATTAACAAATAATATGGTGGGAAGATTGACTTAGGTCAACTTCCGGTAAAACCGGAACTGTTTTTTTTTCTGCTCAAAATGGCAAATTTGTAACTTTAAACACAAACGAATGCTGTATATTAGTTCGGCCAAACTATATCTCCAAAAGATTATAGATATTTGCTATTCCAAAAATAAAAATTCACATCAATTACTTACATGAGAATTTTTCCACGCATTTGTTGTTTACTTTGACGTAGCCTTCTTTACAGGGAGCAGTAATGATGCTCATGACTTGAACTGACATATTTTCTGTTGTCGCAATATTCAACAGCAACAATATTAACAACAAAATTGTGCCCTAACAAAGTAATTTTTCCATACATTTTTAAATCAGTTTTGCTAATAAAATACCGCAATTGTTTGCCACTATACAATTTCTAACTTGGAATATAAAACAAACAGTTATCTTATCAGTTATCTGAGATATTGAGACACATTACGAATCTGTTACTCATCACATAATTGACAAAAATTCCAATAAAAAGTGGCAAGAGATATGGGTTTTATTATAGCTATAAAAAAATTATTAGGTATAATATTCTACTGATTAGCCTAGTCTGTAAGTAGTTCATTTGTTACCAGATGCAACCACATTTTTTTGTAAAAGTGGGGATGAATTGTGGACCCCTATTTGTTTTTAAACATAAAAGGGTGCGCATTAATAAATGGCATGGGTCCAAAATTGACGAAAACATGTTCTTGACTATTATGATACACCTTGAATTTGTTTATGTAACTCTGTAAATCTAAAAAAAAACACAAATTTCCTTAGTTGTTATGTAAAATTACCAAAACGATAATAGCTTTTAATTCCAAATATATATTTTATTCAGATTTTACTGTCATTGACAAGAAAACCTAAAAGGACTAGAAGATACCACATAGAAGCTTCAGGAAGCAATGTTTTTTAATTTTCTAAGCAAAAATATACAGGGTGAGTTTTTTTTGATGATCAGTATGGGGATCTCGGAAACTAGCGGAGATAGAACAATGGTTAAATTGGGAAAGATTTGCAGTTTTACTGGCCAAATTTAATGACACTTTCGGATTTTTGTAAAAAGTCATGGCTTACTAGATATTTTGAATAAACGAAATTCTGTCGATTTAGTCAAATCCCTCCAGCTCCTTTATTTTTGATTTTATAAAAAAAGTGTAAATTTCAAAATTGAAGGGAATTGTATCCCTATCCCAGCTCTCGTTTTCGAGATATGACACAAACTTATCTTTTTTTGAACGGAAACCATAGTTAGCTATGACCTCAAAAACTCAGACATTTTTAGAGCTTTTCAACGATATAATACTCGATATAGTTATTCATAAAAATAACGGAGTTATGGATGCTTTTCTCTCTTATTTTCACTTTTAACGTAGGTAGCCATGAAAAAGATTGTTTTCACTTTGACGTTTCCTCATTTGAGAGTAATTCTATTAGTAGTGCTGAACTGACAGTCGATATTGACAAGGTTTCGTGATAAAATGGAATATTCTAATGAAGAAAAACTGAATATGGGGGAATGTTATATCATATGCCATAAAAATGCAGTTCGTGCAGCTGAGAAATACTTTCATAGATATTTTAATCGTCGTCAACCTGCTCTATGTACATTTAAGAGGCTTTACGATAGTTTACGCAGAAATGGATCGTTTACTAAACCACCAAAGGAACGTAATCAAATTAACGAAGCAGCACAAATAAATGTTTTGGCAATGGTAAATCAAAATCCATCTACATCAACTCGTGAGATTGCGGCAGAAGCTGGCACTTCCCAACGAACTGTAGTTACAAACTTTCAGTTTCTCCAACTTTGCATGTTGGTGTCGAACATCGACATATTTTGGTTTGTACATGGTTTAGAGACATGTGCCCTGACAATCCACAGTTTCCATTAAAGGTGTTATGGTCAGGTGAAACTAGATTTACTAACTGCGGTATGTTCAATAGACACAATGAGCATATCTGGGCTAAAGAAAACCCTTTCCATGTAGAACAAAGACGACCCCAGATAAAATTTGGTTTTAATGTTTGGTGTGGTATCATAGGGTCTACTATTCTGGGGTCTTTTATCTATGACGAATCACTTACTGGGGAGCGCTACTTGCATTTCTTGCAATATACTTTTCAAGACATGTTGCATAATTTGAATTTGAGAACTCGTTTAGAAATTGAGTGGTTCCAACATGATGGAGCACCTGCTCATAACTCGTTATTAGTAAGACAACACTTAGATAATATCTATCCAAACTCTTGGATAGGAAGAAATGGTGAATTGATAGCCGGTCTGTGAGGAAAGCGGTAATGTCAATCTTAAAAAGATGCATTTTTTGTCTAAATAACAATGGTGGACTCTTCGAACATAAATTGTAACCATTATTATGTACTTTAATTTCTGAAGTTTTTAGTAAGTACCTACTTATTTCGTTTTTTCGTTAAATCTGATATACCTAATAAAAAAATCGTTCAATGTTTTTTGGAGTAGTTATTAATAAATCAATCTACAGTACTATACCTGAGAGCCCCAGCCGCCATCGGGTGGCGGATGAAGTCTCCTAGCTGCTAATCGGACGCCTCTGAAAGTTTTACTTTCTGGTGCTTTAAATTTCGGTGTAACAGCACCAGGAAACTGAGCGGAAAGAGTGCTTAGTAACAAAGTCCTATCATCCCAAGTAGGTAGCTCAATGGGCTCTTCTCCCTCATCTTCTGCTACTGGCAAATATTCAATAGACATTTTGCTGCTCAAGAATATATTCACACGCACATTCAATCGTACAATTTTACACTTCCCACTAACAAATCATAAGAATTTTAACTGATGATTCCTTATGCAATGACGCCAGAGTACATACGGCTGTCTCGTCATCTAACCCTTCTTCAGCCATCATGCCCACCCAAACAGAATCGAGGTTCATGAGAGATAACATTCCACATTCCAGTGTTGTCTTTCTCTGCACCACTGTAGTCGTTGCCGTAGATGCTCAGCTCAGCGGTCAGAGGTAGCACAAGATGAGGTAGATAATGCTGCAGTCCAAAAACACCTTATATGGCGGTTAACCTTTCCGACACTTACAAGATGGCCTTCTTCTCCGCACCATTTGTCAGCCAAATTTCAAGTTATCGAAAATCGGTCTCTAAAGGCCAAAGGTGTTAGACGTCGATCTTGACCTTCATTTGTGCCCCTTCAACGTCCGATGCCTACTCTTCTCCGACTTTGGGTATTATCAAACCACGATTGACTACATCTCATAACAGTAGTTGGTTTTCAGTTCGTGCGGTTAGCGATTTCTCGAAATGGAAAACCCGTAAACCATTAATTAGAACTCTTTCAAATTCACTTAGCTGACGATACATTCGGCGTACACGTACTCTAGACCTTTTAACATTACTAAACATATACTATATATATATAATCATCCAGTTACTAGTTTTTGGTATTAATACCTATATTCGAACTGAATATTTCAATTAATCTTGATTGTCTGCATTGTTATTTAAGAATTTTTAAGTACTCACCATCATTCAAACACTTTCAAACATTTCCGACTAACCAAAACATATCCGGGTCTGCACGTTTTCGGGCACAAAATACACCTTGCCGATGGAATGTACCAATCTTCAGTAATATCTTCCAAAGGAGCAGGATGCACCAAAACAAAATACAGCATAAGAATTATTAGGGTTACCATCAGTAATTGTGCCATGATTAAAAAATATTACGCATAACTAGAGTAAAGGTGATCAAAACGATCTGATATGATAACAATGTTTATTCTTTAAACAATGGAAGAAGATAAACAAGTTGTAAATCTTGTAAAATTGTAATTTTATAAAATGTTTGGTGCATTGTACTTTACCGTATTGAATTATTTGCTTGTAGAAATTCATAAATTTAACCATAGAGAAAACAACATACTTTTTATCACCATCGGGAACTACCACCTCTTATGTTGGGAACCAACAAGAAAGAGATAAGAAGTAGGGTAGTATCTATAGGTTTTCGAAGGGTGAGAGAGCAGGTAAAGAGGAAAATAGAGACGTTATAACTGATTGAAACTCCTTTAACATCCAGGTAGAAGCAAGCCCTTTTACTCACTGATAAATTATAAATTCCAGGATTAGAGAACAAAAACAAATATTAATAATCGAAAATCGCTTTATTGTTTTTGAAAATATTCCCCATGAAGATCTATTTACTTTTGCATGCGTTTGAACTAATTATCGAAGCACTTTTTCCACTCTGATTTAGGTATCTCCAAAACATGCATTCTGAACGCAGCAACCGTTTCTTCAGGTGTCGAAAAACGTTGACCTCTCAGTTTGTTTTTACGTACGGGAATAAAAAGAAGTCATTTGGTGACAAGTCAGGACTATACGGCGGATGACTCATCAAATCGATGTTTTGAGTGGTCAAAAATGCATTGTCTTCTAAACGTTGTTTGTGGCATGTTCTTGATTATTTTTGTGTTTCTTTGGGGAATAACACAACAATAGAAATAAAACTACGTATATTGCAGGAATACCAAACGTTTCAAAGTCTATTCTGACTTCGTTGTCAATGGCTTTATATTTATTGATGTAAATTGCAAAATGAAAATTTGGTTTTATTATTCCCCAAAGAAACACAAAAATAGTCAAAAATGCAGTTGTTTGAGCCGATGTGTGAAAGCTCGCATTGTCGTGGTGAAGAGTGATCCGTCTTCGGCGGTTGGTTTTCCTCATTTCTTGGAAGACAACTGGCAAACAAATGGTTGTGTACCACTCAGAATTGAATGTTCTGCGTTGTTCTAGTGGTACGGTTGCGACATGTCCAATTTTTCCGAAATAACAGGCGATCATTTGCTTTCAGGCTCATACGCGTAAATCCACGATTCATCACCTGTCGCTATGTCATAAACGTGTTTTGAAGCATCGCGATCGAATTTTTTTTAACCAATCGACACGAGCCTTTTTTTGAACGATTTGACAAATTGTGTGGGATCCAACGCGAACAATTTTTTTGACATTCAAATGTTTATGCAATTCTGAATGTATGCTGGTCCCACTAATGTGTAAGGTTGACTCAATCTCACGATAGGTCACATGACAATCTTGGAATATCAGTTCGCGCACAGCATCAATGGTTTCCGGAACAACAACTGTTTTTGGACGACCTTCACGAAATTCGTCTTGGAGTGAACTATGGCCTCGATTGAATTCAGCATACCATCAATAAACAGTGGCCCTTGATGGAGTTTCATCGCCAAAAATTAAATTAAGTTCATCCATGCACTCTTGCTGACTTAATCCACGTCGAAAGTTGTAAAAAATAATCGCACGAAAATGTTCACGATTTAATTCCATTTTTTGGCCGAGATGAATCCTTTAAGTTACTGTAAACAACACATAGCGCTCGTATGTCAAAACGTTCTGAGTACGTATAACCTCAAAAATGTCAAACTTTACGATAGAGCTGTCAGTTGGCAAATTGTAATACTAGGGTTGTCCAATCCCGAAATATAAAAGGCAGCCCTCGTAATAAAAATCTCTGAAATCCATTGAAGAGAATGATTAATGAAGGACCTACCTTCTACCTACAATTTTTACGCAAGTATTTTCTTGAAAATCGCTATACAACTCACCAATTTTCAGGATTACAATATGTCCGACCGCTTGGTGGCATTAGTTATGTAACTGGATCTTGTACTGTAAGACTGAATTTTTTCCAGCATTTTCCTTCAATAAACGTTGTACCCTCTGGGCAAGATTCGGGAATATCTAGAAACTTTCTTCCCCTTTCCCGGGTTTGTACTAAAACAAATAAAAATAGATTGTATTGTTGAATCATATTAAAGTACACTTTACTAAAATATAAAAGGAGGTGTAAAATATTTGAAATTTTATTTCTGCACCCTTCAACAGAGTGAAATGGCTACATTAGTCTCCTTTATAGTAAGGATTTTGACAGGTTTGTTACTTCTGAGTTTGTTTATAGTTTGATTTCTTTTTACTATCCATAAAAAACAACAAAACAAAGAAGTTATAATCTTTACAGACACCATTCAAGGGATGCCAAGTCATGAGGTTGCATTCGGCCCATCTCCTTAGCTAACACTAACAATATTAATTTCTCAAAACGTGATCAGTAAGTTTGAGCAATTAGTAAGCAATACAAAAATATTCGTATGGTATTTATAATTTCAAGTTCATCTAAAAAATGATAGCATCGTAAGTAAATCTAATTAATTTATTTAGAATGATTTTAATTGCTCACAACAATTGAGCAGTAAATTTTGTTGAATAGTCAATGTAAATTTTTTAAAAAAAATTAAAGATTATTAATTGGTAATTAAACTGCGTTGACAAACAATGCATAACAATTTAAAAGCATTTTGCATGAGTTCGATCAGATTTACTTAAACCTTTTTAGGGTTCCGTATATACAATATACGGATACCCTTATAATATCACTCCGGATTTCTGCCTCTGTCACATCACAGCAATTTTCTCCTAACTACTCGACGGAAGAAGTTGAATTTTCGAATCAATGTATAGTTTGGTGACCAGATCAGGATTACATATCGTAAAAGAAGAAATTTTGATTTTAGGGGTACTTTTGGGGGGGAAAAACAAAAAAAAATCGACCGTTTCCCCCCCGCTGATCACCGAAACTAGGGAGCCTAAAATTTTGAAAAAAATAGGAAATATAGAACGTTGCCCGAAATTTACACAAAAAATAAGGAGACATAATTAATATTAATTTTGGGGGGCAAATTATAGAATTAAATGAAAATTTTTTCAAACGCATCATGTAATACATCAAATGAAAGATCCCATTCTGAAGAACAAAAATATATTTTTTTCATATTTAAAAAAATAGTTAAAAGGATATTAACGAAAATCTACCAAAATTTACCCATCCCCCCCTTATCTATAAAACTAATAATCGTAAAGTTTTCTGAAAAAATAAGGAGAAACCTTTGGGGGACAAATTAAATGGAAAATATAAAATTAAAATTGTTTCTAACGTGTTATATATCAAATGAAAGTGCTCATTATGGAGAAAACAAATAATTTTTTTTCATATTTTTAAAGTAAATAAATTAAAATATATTAACAAAAATATTTAAAAAATACCCATTCCCCCACTTATCTCCGAAACCATAAGTTGTAAATTTTGAAAAAAAAATAGAAGTATAGTGCCTCACCTGAACTTTACTGGAAAAATAAGAAGAACCCCTAATATTTATTTTGGGGGCAAATTATAAAATTAAATGGAAAATAAAAAATTATAATTGTTTCATTATAACGAATGCTTTTTTTATTTTTTTTATGAATTGTTTAAAATATATTTAAAAATATTTAAAAAAATTATCCATTCCCCCCTTTACCCCAAACTTAAGACCCACATTTTTTTTGTTAGAGGAAAAATACGAAGAAATCCCTATATTAATATTAGGGGCAAATTATAGAATTAAACGGAAATAAAAAATTTTTTTTAACGCACTCAAATTCATCAAATGAAAGGGCTCAATAAGGAATACATTTTATTTTATATTTTTAAAATTAATTGTAGAAGATTAACATAAATTAAAAAAAATTCTGATTTCTCGCTTTATTTCCGAAACTAATACCTAAAATTTTGAAATAATTAGGGGTACTTGGGCTCACTTGAAACTTTAAGAAAAATAAGAAAACCCCATTTTTTAAAAAATTATACTTAAATGAAAATAAAAATTCAATTCTAAACGTTATTATGTGAATTAAAAATATATCATATTTTTAAATCATTTGTTTAAGAGATATTAAAAATATTAAACTCGACTTATCCCACTTTAGAAATTACCATTTAAATTTTGAAAAATACTTTTATTTGTATTTTTAAATAATTTTAATAATAGATTTATAATTTAAAACTACATTATGCCCTTTATCTTCCACTCTACAGAGCCTCAAAATTCAGATAGTTGATTATAAAAGACTTCCCTGAAAGTTTATTAGGAAAATAAAATTCCAATGTTAATTTCGGGGGCCAAATTAGAAAATTAAATACATATGTACTGGTTACTCTTAGAGAAAAAATCGTAAGGACCATTTTTGTAGAGAATTTTCAGATCTACAACTTTGGTTTGAATTATGTTTTCGATCAAAAATCCAAAAAACCTCAAATTTTGACCTTTGACCTCGAATAATTCTGGTAGCACATTCACTGCTTGTCTGAAACTGGAATATTACAATCTTGAAGGTGGTACGGAACCCTCATATTTGACCAAATTATTTGGTATATAATACCGTTACTGTAAAGTCTTAAATCCAGAGTATTCAAGTTCAAAAATAGCAAAAATCTGCTGCTGGTAAATATCTCGTTCTTTAAATGAGATTATACAATTTTTGATTTATATTTGAAACATCCGTAACTGCCAATATTAATTATTTTTTCCAAGACAATAACGCTTTTCATTTTTTATTTTTTCAGATAATCGGTCTCTGGAAATCTTTCATAGTACACCCTTACAGCTAGTAAGCTATTTTCATTACATGCATCTATTATCAAGATCATAAGGACTAATTTCTCCTTGGAAAAATTCATGATTCCAGAACATCACCAACTTTCAGTATTTGCCAAAAATATCGTTTTATTATTAAAATTCTAAATAACTCTACGACTATAATATTTAGGTGGGTATAGAGAATGCTTTACAAATGTATGTATGTTTTAACACTTTTTGACTATTATAAGATACGGATTCTTGGTTGTGGTTTTTGGGTCACCGTGTATTCAAAATGTAAACTATAATGAGTTCAAAACTAGCCTACTACGAAATTATTCTGGCCTTGAGACATTAAACCTCAGTTGATGCTTTGAATAAGATTTTCACATAAAAGTGCCAATATTTTTAAAAGTACCCTGTAGATGCTAATAAAACTCTTTATTGCCTGAATATGGAAAATGAGCAAATAAACACTCCGTATATTACGAAATAATTTTAAAATGTGAAGCTTGGCTCTATCTATTTTTTTATTAAAAATTCTCAGATGCCTCAAAAAACGGAGATATCTAACTCTAGAGTATAAGTTGTTCACCCTGTATATTCATAAATATTGATCACAAATCACATACTCGTTCAACAATACTTACTTATTTCAACTAAAAATGTATTTTATTTAAAAAACGGGAAAAATTAAAATTATTTTTGCCCTTATTTATTAACTTTGACTCGACTTTGTAATTATTGAACAAGGGAAAAACTTTAGGAGATTTTCCCAACCTAGATCACTTGGCTCAAGTATTTTGACCAGGAAACTGCTCTGTATGCAGGGTTTTCAATTCAAAACTAGTCACCCAAAAAAAACTTTTAAAATACCTGTAAAAAGAAAAACACAAAAAATACGTTAATTTATATTAACTCATTTGACACGTATCGGTCACCCTGGTGCAGTTTCAACTCCTGAGCGAGGGTGAATATCACTTATACAAGTTTAAATGCAAAGGGGTATCATACCTCTTTTTAAACGTCTTTTTTTGCCAATCTTTTGACAAACCATTTTTAGGGTTCCGTATATACAATATACGGATACCCTTATAATATCACTCAGGATTTCTGCCTCTGTCACATCACAGCCATTTTCTCCTAAACTACTCGACGGAAGAGCTTAAAATTTGGTATCAATGTATAGTTTGTTGACCCGATCAGGAGTACATATCGTAAAAGAAAAAAAATTTGATTTTAGGGGTACTTCTGGGGGGAAAACTAAAAAAATCGACCGTTCCCGCCCTGATCTCCGAAACTACTGAGCCTAAAATTTTGAAAAAAATAGGAAATATAGAGAGTTGTCCGAACTTTACAGGAAAATTAAGGAGAAATCATTAATATTAATTTTGGGGTGCAAATTATAGAATTAATTTTTTTTTTCAAACGCATCATGTAATATATCAAATGAAAGGTCTCATTCTGAAGAACACAAATATATTTTTTTCATATTAAAAAAAATTATTTAAAAAGGTATTAACGAAAATATACCAAAATTTACCCATTCCCCCCCCTTATCCCCGAAACCATAAAACGTAAACTTTTGAAAAAAAATAGATTTATAGGTTCTGACCTGAAGTTTACTGGAAAAATAAGGAGAAACCTCTACTTTTAATTTTGGGGGGCCAATTACAGAATTAAATGGAAAATATAAAATTAAAATTGTTTCTTACCCATCATGTTATATATCAAATGAAAGGGCTCATTACGATGAAAACAAATATATTTTTTTCATATTTTTAAAAAAATAAATTAAAAGATATTAACAAAAATAATTTAAAAAATTACCCATCCCCCCCTTATCTCCGAAACCATAAACTGGAAAATTTTGAAAAAAAATGGAGATATAGCCCCTCACCTGAACTTTACTGGAAAAATAAGGAGAAACCCCTAATATTTATTTTGGGGGGCAAATTACAGAAATTAAATGGAAAATATAAAATTAAATTGTTTCTAACCCATCATGTTAGATATCAAATGAAAGGGCTCATTATGACGAAAACAACTATATTTTTTCATATTTTAAAATAAATTAATTAAAAGATATTAACAAAAATATAAAAAATTTTACCCATACCCCCCTTATCTCCGAAACCAAAAGCTGAAAAATTTTGAAAAACTTGAAGTATAGCCCCTCACCTGAACTTTACTGGAAAAATAAGGAGAAACCCCTAATATTTATTTTGGGGGGCAAATTATAGAATTAAATAGAAAATAAAAAATTATAATTTTTTCTAACGGGTCATGTAATATATCAAATCACAGGGCTCGTTATGACGAATACAATAGATTTTAAAATTTTTTTTAAATGAATATTTTAAATATATAAAAAAAAATTTTTAAAAAAATTACCCATTCTCCCCGTTATTCCCCAAATTCTAAGACCTCTTTTTTTGTTTATAGGAAAAATATGAAAAAAAATCCCTAATTCTATTATTTGGGGGCCAAATAATAGAATTAATTTACCCCCATAGTAATTTTAGGGACAAATTATGCAATTAAATGGAAAATAAAGATTCAATTTTCAAACGCATCGTGTAATATATCAGATAAAAGGCTCATTATGTGAATTACAAATATATCATATTTTTAAATCGTTTGTATAATAGATATTACAAAAATATTAAACATCGACTTAATTCCCACTTTAGAAACTACTCTATTTAAATTTTGAAAAATATATTTTATTTATATTTTTAAATAATTTGAATTACAGATTTATAATAATAATTTAAAACTTTGACCTATTTTGCCATTTTTCTTCCAATCTACAGAGCCTCAAAACTCAGACAGTAGATTATAAAAGGCATTTTCTGAAAGTTTATTAGTAAAAATAAATAAAACTCTAATGTTACTTTTTGGGGGGCCAAATTAGAAAATTAAATACATATGTATTGTGATAAAAATCAAGTGAATCCTAAAGCAGATAAAATAAAAAGTCTATGTGTGGAAAATCAAAGTGTATATTTTTTATAAATTTAAAACGCTTCCTTTAAAAGATATAAGGGTAAATATAAGAAAATGCACTCATTCCCTGCTTGTCTGAAACTGGAATATTCGAATCTTGAAGGTGGTACGGAACCCTAAGTATGCGAGTCCAACTCGCACTTGACCAAATTATTTTAAATCAGATTATATTTTACAGAGTAATGACCTAGAAACCGTAAAAAAAATTAAAAAATTCAATTGTAATTGAAAATAAGCATGAGTGTAAATACCAAGTTAAACAAGTGAGAAAAAGACCTTAAATGTTTTTGCGAAAGATATTTGTGACTTTAAATGTAAACAATTTTTTATTAGTAATGATTTCGAAAATGGTTTAATATTTACAAGAAAGAATTGGAATAATATTTATTTATGGGAAAGAACAACGCTGTGCACGTAGAACTGCTCATGTTTTTCATCAAAGACATCACGATAAAAATATCATCATTATGTGTTGGATTTATTTCATGAATTTCAGGAAACTGGAAGTGTATGCAATACGATTATCAAGAATCGTAGAGTTTTAACTGAAACTGTACAGTTTGAGATTTTAGGTCATTTTGCCATGGATCCTCAAACATCAATACCAAAAGTGTCTTTACTTTACGCCTAAATAAGTTCTTTCCCTACAAAATGTATTTGCTTCAGAAGGTTAGGTAGCAAAGCAAGCTTGTATGTTTCTCCGGGTATTTTGCGACAACAGAGGCTGCGATAGATTCAGATGCGCGCGGGCCTTTGATACCGGGTTGCGAACAACCGACATTTCGTCTGTGTTCAGTAACATGCTTTCTTCTTTGTGTTAATACTTCCCGCTGGAGACCGGAATGACGTTGGGTATTGTATAATGTATTCCTCTGGTAGCAAAGCACCGACAGCAGATGGTTGCAACAACGACAATTTCGTCTGTGTTCCGTAACATGCGTGTAATACTACGTTGGTGGTACCGATGTACACGGCTCCACAAGAACACGGTCTATAAACTCCAGATAAGGTTAGGATCTTATAGAGAAAAAAATATGTGGCGGAGTTGTTGTGTGGGTTTGTAAACTGTTTTGATATGGTGTTTTCGAAGGAGTTTTCCAATGCGATGTGTAGTGTTTTTTGTATATGGCAGGTAAAAAAATCCTACAGACCGCATTGCAAAACTTCTTCGAAAAACCATATCAAAACAGTTTTCAATGTAGCCAAATTCCGCCAATTTCTTAGCACTCTATTTAATCTTTTGAACAGTTTTCAAGGATTTAGGAAGCTTCAGCTTTAATTCAGGCAAATTCTAGCAATTTTTGACCTGACCCTTTTTGTTTCCAAAATTTTTTCTTGTGAAGGGAGCCTTTCAGAAATATTATGTTTCCAATAAAGTAACATCGAAATTCATCGTAGATTCTTGAAAATGATATAAAAACAGGGTGTTCCATTTAAAAAAAAACAAAGATGGGGTCCAATTCCGATAGAATCCGAAGTCATAGAGAACTGAGAATATTTTAGGTGCAATCAGCTCCTCAAAAAAAAAACCTATACCACTTTTCAGATTAATACTCCCATTAGTATCCCATTCACATATTGCCGCTCATCGTGGTATACCCCTTACACTAAATAACACAAAAAAGTTGGAGTTAAATTGTATGTAAATTTACTTTTTCTTTAGTCCAATTTGATGGGACTCAATTGTTGAAACTCAAATATAAAGGTTTGGTGTCTAGCTTTATTCCATTGTTATAACAATCGTTTAACATTCATGAAAGTATAGAAAAAGTTGCTAACAAAGTTGCAGTAATTTTATATAAAATTACGTAGATTAAGCAAAAATATAATTACATCTTAAATTGCATTGAATGTGAATAAAAAATATGAAAAAATAATTACTGACATTACATGCAAGCAAACTACATCTATATCATTCTTTAAAATTAAAACCATGACATAACACTCACTGGATTGTCATCTTCGGTTGTGGTAACCACTAGCCTTTCCGTAGATGGCGGCTCAACCTTCCGAGGTGGAGTCGTTTCTTCAATTTCCCTTTCCGGATTCCCAGTAGTTACCGGAACCCCGTTGACAAAATTCAAATTAATAACTTGGTCCTTCTCACCTGGTTTGAGGGTGTACGTCTTTTTGAACGTAAATACTTTGTGTTGGACGTCATGTTTCTTGATTACCTGAGGAACGTTGGTGTTGTTATACTGATGGCTGTCAACTTTAACAACGTAAGGAGAAGTTCTACTCCTGACGACTTTTCCAGTGGAAGCTGGCCTTGCAGAGTTTGATACTGGAAAATAATTGGCATATAGGTACCTGAATTGTGCTGGATCAATATCCACAATTTCTGTTTTCACGTTACTGTATTGGTTATTGTTGTTCCCTGTAGTTGATGTTAAAGCAGTAAGTCCACTTCCTGTAGCATAAGAACTAGATGTTTGCTGATTCGTTGGAACATACTGCTGAGTGTAAGTCACTTGTTGTTGATTGTAGGGATAAACGTAGGGTGTGTACTGCTGATACTGTTGACTGTAATAAGGATATTGAACGTATTGTTGGCTGACTTGTGGGTACCAAGGATACACTGGACTATAGACATTTTGACCGGTCTGTTGACACCCACCACAACCTCCATTCCCAGGTAAATACTGAATTTGGCAATGCACTTCAAATATGGCAATCCATAGCGAAATTACAAAACTAGAAAATCTTAGATACATTTTCATTCCACTATTTCTATTCACTTACTGTTGTAATTTAATTATTTGGCCTTTAACTAACTGTGATAACCTTTGTTACAAATTATATCGTTGATGAAAAAATATGAGCCAACTTTTGTTAAACATAATCTGTTGACATATTAGGCTCGGGTTATCATAGAGACATTAATTAAAACTTGATTCGAGTTCATAGGTGATCATTTAATAAATGTGCCTTCTTGAAAAATGTCCTAAATATCAAATACAATGTAAAAACGCTAAAATGTAAATTACAGTGTTAAAAACTGATCAATACGTCAGTCATTGGAAGTGAAATTTAACAGCATCCTCCAAATATTTTAAAGAGTGATCCGTAGGTAATAGAAAACCAAAATTTGTCACGAAAATCGGTTTGTCCTTTTTTTAAACAATAAAAACAAAAAATAGCCGTTTTTCAGTTATTTCCCTTATAGCGTGAAAACTATTCACTAATATCACAATACTTCCACCTTTGTAAAGAATTAAAAAATCTTCAAAACGATTCTTTGTTAAACCCAATCGGAGTATTTCTATAAAGAAGATCTGGAGAAATTGCAAGAATTTCTCATTTTGGAAAAATTCATAACTTTAGACAATTTGAAGCTGAGTAACAGATCATTTATTATCATATCTTCTATAAACTCGTAAAGGAGTACAAGATCAGAATATGATTTGGGAGTTTCTCTTTCAAAAATAGACCAAGATGGACCGTTTATAATTTAGCAGGATATAGTAAAAACTTATCTATCTTCGATTTCCAGAAAATGGAACCTCTGAACATGTGGGGATACCAAACGGCGATCTCTGAATTGTCAACCGTATTTCCTATTAGTATTCAAATTAAGTAATTTAAGCAATTTTGATGATTTAAACTCAAGATTAGTGATTTGCCGGATATCCGTATCCGTATCTGTATCTGCGGATATCCGAGGGAGAAGAAAAATCCATATCCGTATCCCTTAGTTTTTGGAGGATCTTTTACGGATCTTTTACCTTATTAATTTTTAATTCATAGATTAATTTTATATATAGGTGAAAAACTGTTAATTTATATTCAAATTATTTATTATTTTTTCAAATCGTACTTGGCACCTTTACATTGCAAACATTTATCGTAGTGAAGTGAGTACCATACCGATAGTACATAACTCAAAGGTACTAAATCAACTATCTTTATAATGAGATCTATCATACAAATTGTTAATAACATTTATTAAAGAAGTTTACATAAAACATTATAACGTAAATCTTTTTTCAGAAAATTTGCAAATTATTTGCAAAAAATGGTAACATCAATGTAAATGTCAATTTTTCTACATAAATCTCCATTAATTTAATAGATCACTACCGTGTTGCTTACGTTTCTAGGGCGTTAATGTTAACGATTTCCGTGTCAATTGTCAACTCTCGCGCTTTATAATATTTTTCGGAGCTCCATCTTTTGGTCATTTACGGTACTATGCAAAGTTGTGTCAGCTTTTAAAAGCATCGTCAGCCCACCTCGTTAATACACTCTGATCCGGGATATAGTGATCCTGCAAACCCGCCATAAGACATAAAAAATTCAAATATTATAGTTGGCGAGCAACTGACTCACCAAACACCAAAATCGCAAAATTGAAAAATGTCAATGTAAACTGAAAATGTATTCCATTCAAACTCTAATTTGCCATTGAGCAATGAAACTTAATTCACTCTTATTTTTACTCCTCGTAGAACCTCTAATGGCGGCACTTCACTTGGTGTAGCGTATTCGTATATTTGCTATATTTATCCAAAAACGGCGATGTGTGGAGAGGTTATTCACCATTTTTGCTATATGTGGACAAATACGTCGAATACCGCTAAGAGCAAATACTCCTTACCGTCCACTTGTCGGTTTTCAATGCACATCAAAGGAGTCAAATAAGCCAAATATTTGCTTTAGCCGTCCACACTTGGTTCATACAGTTGCACGCGGCGCTTCGATCGTGATCAACCAGTGTTGTTTTTAATGGCAAAGTAGTGTTTGTGGCAAAATGGAGGGTTCAAACAATAACATCATGAAGTTTCTCGAGTTGTACCAAATGGATCCTTGCATTTAAGTCTTATAACGATGTATTTATAATTAAAAAGTTTACTTCATGTTTGCGTAACCTTTCCATTTCATTGCTGCAAGTTCTACCACTGCCAACTAGATGGCAGTAGTTAATAGACGGATTTGTATTTAGTCAAGAACAGTGACAAAAAGACAACAAACGGGAAAATTCAACTTAAAGAATTGTATTGTCATCGGCCCTTGACACGTGTGCCAATTTTCAACTTAATTGGACTTGAAGACGCGAGATGTAAAGACCGACATCTAGAGAGTATTAATTGGACTTCTTTAAGTTGGTGAAAATTACGTTGAAAGTTTCCGTTACATAGATAGATACATACGTACAAATCGACCTAATAAAAGCGTATTAAACAGTGTGAAGTATGACAACTATCTATTTCTATCAACTTCCAACTTAAAAAAATAACTTAAATAACAAAAACATAAATAATTTAAAAAATTGAGAATTTTTTCAATTGATTATTACTTCTGCTTTCGCTTCTAGTTACTCGAATACTAAAGTATTTTAGCAGAAGGCTAAGAGAATTATGCGAACCGACCTGAAGAGGGCAGATGTGACTCTGCCGAAACGTCGTCATTTTACCATCGATCCCGGCAGGGATCAGTTATCAACTACGCGGATGAATTCCCGGAAACCACCTAAAACATATATATATATATATATATATATATATATATATATATATATTACAAGAACTTTCGAAATTATTTTATTTCATTGTCAGTCAATATACTACAAATAACACAAATATTAACAATTTAGAAGTAAAAAACTAATCACTTACGTTAGTCGAGGTTGTGTAAGCAGAAAAACATCTATAAAACTTTAGAATATTCTTAATATTTTGTGGCAATTCAACTAACAAAATTGTCACGTTGGCATATTTGATTTGAAGACTTGTGATATATATTTTTAAAGTACGTGTTAACTATTTTTATTCTTTGTAACTTACTGATGAATTGAAATACTATTAAGGAAACAAAAATTCATAGGGTAGCAAAAATGTTGACTTTTTATTTAATCGATCTGAGAAATCTATATTATATTCAGATTGATTATGAGTGTTTGAAAACTTATTCTCCATTTCCAGTAAGTAAGTTACAATAAATCACATTTAAATTTAGTAAATCTGTCTTTTTATTGATGGTATTAGACTGACCGTTAATGAAGACCATCTCCAAGAAGCTACGTTTAAAACTGTTACGTTCAATGGCCAGAACTTGCGGATTTTCAAAGGAAGGAGAATGGTTATGTTCTAAACAGTGGGTGGCTAAAGCAAAACTTTTCTTTTTAGTTTTATATCATTCTTGTGTAAGGTCATTCGGTGTTTCAAATTTCTTGACGTCTGACCAATATAGAAAGCAGGGCAGTTGCTACAGTCGATTTTATATATACCGATGGATTTAAGATCATTATTAATTTTATCTTTTGTTCTGCTAGATGTTATGTATAAAATCGACTGTAGCAACTGCCCTGCAACACCGAATGGCATTACACAAGAGTGATATAAAACTAAAAAAGGAAAGTTGTGCTTTAGCCACCCACTAATTAAAACATAACTATTCTCCTTAAGTAAGTTAATATTTGTGTTATTTGTAGTATATTGACTGATAATGAAATAAAATAATTTCAAAAGCTCTCAAAAATAAGTTAAAAGAGTATTTCCTTGTAACCCAAGAAGTTTGGCTGCGTCCCGATATTTCTTGTAATATATATTAAAACATTTATATGTTTTAGGTGGTTTCCGGGAATTCATCCGCGTAGTTGATAACTGATCCCTGCCGGGATCGATGGTAAAATGACGACGTTTCGGCAGAGTTACATCTGCCCTCTTCAGCTCGGTTCGCATAATTCTCGTAGCCGTCTGCTTTCGCTTCTAGTTACTCGAATACGTATTCGAGTATTCGAGTAACTAGAAGCGAAAGCAGAAGGCTACGAGAATTATGCGAACCGCCCTAAAGAGGGCAGATGTGACTATACGTATTCGAGTAACTAGAAGCGAAAGCAGAAGGCTACGAGAATTATGCGAACCGACCTGAAGAGGGCAGATGTGACTCTGCCGAAACGTCGTCATTTTACCATCGATCCCGGCAGGGTTCAGTTATCAACTACGCGGATGAATTCCCGGAAACCACCCAAAAACATTTAGTGCCGGCGAAATTTAAAAACAAATATATATATATATATATATATATATATATATATATATATATATGTTTACTAGTAATATAATTGCTCTTTAAAATAAATTTAAATTACAATTTTGAATTGAAGGTTTCATGCATGAAAACTTGATAATCCCAAATATAACTTAACTGTACACACAACACATTAAAACACGTTCTTAATAGTTAGCCTCTATTTTTATTGTTCGGAAAAGTTTGTCAGTATTGTACATTGAATTGAATAGAGCCTAATGTACAGTGATAAGTGTTTCTTTCATTAAGACAATAATTTAGTATTTTATAATTACAATAATTAAAAAAAATTAAAAAAATAATGTTTGCTCTTAAAAAGGAATCTGTTGAGAATAGGGCTTATCTAGGTATTATTTCTAATATGTTTTTCTACACTTTCCGCGAATAAATCTATATCCGTCGAGACAAGGTACATCTACTAGGAATCGATCTTCAAATTTTGTCGTTGTTTCTGCCTTCTCTTCTGATTTCGCTTTCTCTTTCAATGCCATCTCCTCTGCAAAAAAAATAAATCGAATCAACTATTGGTTTAAACAATTTTTAATATTTCACATGTATTTGAGTATCGAAACCAATATTGCTACAAAAACTGTAGTATGTTCACCAACTTACGACATAGGGAATTTTTTTATAATAAAAACAGTTGATCCCTCAATACCCAGGGCAGGAACAATATCTGGACTGCACCATGTAAGTGTTCTGAATGCATTAAACTTCACAAATTGCTGTCATATATATTAAAGATGTCCCGTCAAATGACCTCCTAGATCACCTGACCTAAACCTATTGGATTATTTTCTTATGAAAGTGTAGAAGTCAAAGAATATCGAGATAACTAAAAACCAAAAATACTTTTCAATTATAGCTGATAATGTTTCAGACTTTTTTTATTCGAAATTGCTCGACTTATACCTTTAGCCTTCTAAGGTGTTTATCAAGAGGGCTGGATGGCTAATAAAACTTCAAATTGTTACAACATACCTGATGGGCCTTTAAGTAAATTTATGTACACTACATAAATATGTTGCGTATACAGGGTGGCCCACAGGGAATGATATCGATCGATAATGGGAAAACGGTATTTATGAATTCAATAAAATCCCAAAAATTGAAAAGCGAAATCATGAAAAACTCAATATTTTCAAATGGAAACCACTATTTTTTATATCGTTATCAGGATAAGCATTCAAAATAAAAGGTACTTTGTTAGAGGTTACCTATAGGAAAATCTGATAGGTTTCGACTTATTCGAAGAAAATTAAAATTTTTCAGCTTCCTGAATAAAACTAAGTTGGCTGTAATGGTTGCTAAGGACTCACCTGAAATGTCAGTGTGAGTTGATTCTGTATAATAATATTGAATTAAACGATACTTCTTATTGTAATTTCGAAAAGATTGTTGAGGAGGTCTTGAATTATTTTTTCTGTTCATTGGGTTTTCTCTCCTCTAATTTTTTTCCTGCAACAAATAACTGTGTTTGGAGACGTTTCAACTCCGAGTCTGGAGTCTTTGCCTTTGACTCTGAGGTTACCGTTTTTTTTTGCTCTGTTAGCAATAAATTCCTCCAGTCCAATTGAAGGTCGGCTGAAGGTGCCCCGATTTCAGTGTTGTTTATCATCATACAGCGGGCTTCTTTAAGTTTCCTCTTTTTTAAATTTTCCTCTTTCAACAAAATCTTTGTTGTATCCCAGTCCATCCTATGGATGCCAAAAATTGTGTGTACAGTGTTTTGTGTGACTGTGACCATTCTTATAACGGTGAAACTTTAAAGACCTTTAGAAGTAAGAAAAAAAGAACATCAATATAACATTTCCAGAAGACATGTGGACAAATCAAATTTGGCCAATCATATATTAACGAGCACCGACAGCCATAGGATAGACTGGGATAAAACAAAGATTTTGTTGAAAGAGGAAAATTTAAAAAAGAGGAAACTTAAAGAAGCCAGCTTTATGATGATAAACAACACTTCAAGCCGACCTTCATTTGGACTGGAAGAATTTATTGCTAACAGAGCAAAAAAAAACGGTAACCTCAGCGTCAAGTGATCACCAAACGACAAATTGTCAGTGTCAAATTTTTGACAAACAACAAATTCAAGATCAAAGCGAAATTTTTTTTAGAAAAACCTCGAAAACAACACTAAACGACTGACAACGACTTCAGACTCGGAGTTGAAACGTCTCCAAACACAGTTATCTGTTGCAGGAATAAATTTTGAGGAGAGATAACCCAATGAACAGAAAAAATACTTCTTATTGTGTTAAATCTGAAAAAAATGCCAGCACGTCTAAATTACACAACGAAGATTATTTAAATTTACTTGTTATTTATGGAGAAGAAAACCAATTTTTGATTAAGAAACAATGGAAATTATGTTTAATTCAGTTAAAAAATGTTCAAATTGGTCCACTTGATGACACTTCTCACCTCTCATAATCAGTTGCTCATCGGTGGCTATTTTAATTCAACGAGCACTTTCATTTTGAAAGGCATCTCATATTCTCCGTTTGCAATCATCTTTGGTAGTTACTGGACATTCATAAACTTGATTTTTGATTGCACCCCAAATAAAAAAATCCAGTGCGGATAGATCAAGGGACCGGGGTGGCATGAGAAAAGGAACATTATTCGCAATCCATTGGTCTTGAAATGTGGATTGCAAAAAATCGTTGACAAGATGGCCATTATGAGGAGGAGCCCCATCATGTTGATAAAAAATGTGTCGATGGTCTGCCAATGGAAGATTATGTAAATAATCATTTTCCAGTTCTTCTAAAATGTTTAAATATCCTTACCCTAAAGAATAAAGAATTAGCTCTTCTGGTTTATCGAGTTTCTTCCCATTAAAATTTTCTTCATAGTAATAAACAGCAACATTTCGAAGTGCGCAATATACGTTGAACTTCCAACTTTCATGAAAATGTTGCTCTCTCAAAACATGAGGATTTATATCACTCCAATAATGTGAGTTATGCCTAATAAAGATTCCATTTTTCTTAAATTTTGCCTCATCCGTCCAAATTATGTTGTCCAAGAATGAGTCATTATTTTGGTACGAAGTTAAAATAAATTCCCCAAAATTACTTGTTCTTAAAAAATCTGTACCCTTCAGATGCTGTACAGTATTGACTGAAAAAAGATGAAAATTATGAAGAATTGTGCTTCTCCTGATCCACTCTCAAGTTCGATTTGCCTCAATGATTTCGTAGGATATGCCGCGAAATATACCAAAATCGCAATTTCCATTGGTTCGTTATCGACAATTGGTATTCTTCTTTGTCTTTTAGCTTTAAAGGATCCAAAGTTCTTGAAATTCTCCAAAATCCGCATAATTAGCAATTATCTGAAGGCACTAAAATGTCAATTTTAATAAACATTTTGGAATATCTCGAAAAGAGCTGAAATTAAGTATAGGGTATAATACAAATTAGTCTTCAAATTTTCAATTACTTAACTTATCCGATTTTTTTCAGAAACCATTGTGAGGAGTGGAAAACCCAAATGAACATCCAAAATAAATGTTAAAAGTCTTAAAAATTTCGAAAACGTCAAAAATATCATAAAACGTCAAAAAATAGCAAAAACGTCAGAAAAACTGAGATATTAAAAAAAATTGAAAATATTATAAGGTTTTACAATTGTCAACAAATGTTAACAGACAACAAAAAATGGCAATGAATCCCAAAAAAATCAAAAAATTTGAGATATGTTAAAAACGTCAAAAATGTTTAAAAATTTCAAAAAAACTCTAAAATACCATAAAATAACAAAAACTGACAAAAAACTTCAGAAATGTGTTAAAATTTTAAAATGACAAAATATGCAATTTATACCTAGCGCTTTTCGAAATTATATTGTACGAAAACGCAGGAGAAAAATATAATTTTACATATGAATTTTGAATGATGAATGACAGTAATTTCTTTACATAAAGTAATGGTATTCAATTAAAAACATAAATGTGAAAAAGGGGAACCAAATTCAATATTAAGAATATGAGTGGTTGTTGAATTCGCCGAAAAAGGAGTTGAAACCTAAATTGGTTCCAATCCTGTAAATAATACTGAAACTCATTTATAAGATCATACAATATGATAAAGTAAAATTAGAACAAAATCTCTTGTTTTTTCTTCTACAACAATCTTTGATTTTTAAAACTATAATGTCTTAGAGATTGTGTTTTAAAGAACTCTGAATTCTTTGGGTAACGCAGAAGTTATCAACCATGAAGGGATATATAATTACTGGATACAAAACAAAGTTTTCTAGTTAAACATGCGAATATTTGACAGTGACATATTATGTATATCTATATTACAAAAAACATTTAAAAAAAATATACAACCGCCTTCTACCTATAACTAAAAAGCTAAAAATAATTATAACAAAATACAACTCTAGCAAATAAATAACAAATTCAATGTTGTTAGGTACCTACCCAGGAAGTAAAAAATGTAAATATTAAAAGGTGCTCATTCTGTACAAATTAATTACCTACCAATCTAGTATATTTTTGAAGCCAGTGCCAAGCAAATCTAAAATCCTTCATTGCATACATATCTACTAATTCATCAAACTTGATTGTTGCTTGGCACCGACTTCAAAAATATACTAGATTGGTAGGTAATTAATTTGTAGAGAATAAGCACCTTTTAATATTTACATTTTTTGCTTCGTGGGTAGGTACCTAACAACATTGAATTTGTTATTTATTTGCTAGAGTTGTATTTTGTTATAATGATTTTTAGCTTGTTAGTTATAGGTAGAAGTCGGTTATATATTTTTTAATGTTTTATTTTCAACTTTTTAGTTTTTTTTGAACTCAGGTAGTTTTCATTCTTTATTTTTTATTTTGTATGTATAACCTTAATAGACAGAACCAGGTAACATCGAAAGCCTCAATATTACACAATGATACTTTCTTATTTAAATCGACAGGTAAATCTTTACGAACAAAATGTACTACTACGCGTTGACTTAATATGCCCAAAATATATTTATGCCTTATGGACTACGCCATGTAACCTTTTTTTAACTTTTTTTGACAACCCTGCATAACTATAGATAATTCCCATTTGTTAGCTGCCTTCTGTAAACTATAGGACGGAGTAGAATCCATCCCATATTACGGAGTCAAGTGTAATAACTTCTCCATTTCATCATTTTATATTATCACACACTTTATGCAACTTCTTATGGACTCTAAAAGAAATATTTTTTTAATCACACTGTATAAATATAATGCAACTCCAGCATATAGTTCAACCACCCTGTATATGATTTGCTTATGTCCACATCATATAATAGTTTTGTAATCGCCCTATATAATTTTAATTTCACATTTTTCCAACATTTTTATACTACCAAACGTCCAGTCCACCCTATATTCCTACCATCCTGTATATACGGTTGCCTACGAACCACTATCATTCTAGTCTGTCCTATATTTCAATCTTCATATAAATGCAACTCCTTCTACCACTTTAATTTGGGATTTTGTTTGCTATAACTAAACACCCTGTCTATAAACGCATCAAATAGCAGTTTAAAGTTTGACATGTGTTGTCACTGAATTTTCTATTAGGCCAGGAGAATGAGGCAACCAAAAGCACCGTCTTCGCAAAATGGAAAAATTTGCATTTAAATAGGTATTTGCCTGGTATACAAACAACGAGCTTGGTACTCATTAATTTAAGGAACCGAAAATACTATGCTTTACTACCTATAGGCTTGAGATGTACATAGAAAATCTTCAAATTCGCAATTAAAATTTCCAGTGCCTAAAATTACCGCACTAATACGTTGGAATTAAAATATTTATTAGGAAATGTCCGTTATGTCATTTCGATAAAATTTTTAATAAGAATTTTGGAATTTTCAGCGATTTTCTGCAAAACTGCAAGTTGCACGTCGCAGAAAAGTATATGAGATCACCTAAAGATCTTCCTTCATAGAATCAACGTTAAAAAACTATACACATCCATAAGGAGTTATCGAAAAAGCGACTAAAATATTAGGGATATTGGTCGATTTCCATGCACGCATGTGTTCATTCACAAATTTCATCACTTTGCCAATAGAATTCTTCTTCAAAATTTGAAGTTTCACTAATCCGGATATATACTCTATTAAACAAGACCATATTCATTCAAAACGGTGCACCACAGGAGAAGAAATCAGGTAACATACATACAAAAAAAGCGGAAAACATATACGCGACGAATTGATAACCTCCTCCTTTTTGGAAGTCGGTTAAAAAAATGTGAACATTTGTACAATAAATTTAGCCCATCGCAGCAGTTTCCATACTTTTATTTTATATATGTTCCGCCCAATGTGAATGACTTTCAAACATCATACTATATGAAATAAACTATTTGCAAAATCTTATTCATCTTAAACTTCCTGCTAATAAAAAGCGGATAACAAAACTCACTTTTTATTTTGTCCACTTGATCCGGATATACGAAATCCGTCCACATAAAAAACCCATGAGTGAATTGAATAACAACCAAAAATAAAATAATTTTTACTGCAACTTTCATCTTCGCCATTTTGTGAGAGCAACGAAAGTAGATAAGACTTTAAAAACAATTAATATTTGTTTACAATTTGTATGGTATTGTATCAGTTTTGCCCCAGAAAATACTCGTCGTTTTACAGAGTGTGCCAAGAAATACCAAGTAAATAGTATCATTGGAATTTTTATCCAAATTTGTTCAGGTCTATAAACTGGAGGGGCAACTTCAACCAACAGAGTAATCAAATCCTGAAATTCGCTGTTAAGCTAACCGCGAGTGTGTAGCTTGAACCAATTCAAAGAAACAACTTTTTAAACAACAGAGAGATAAAAAAGTGGCAGATTTTGTAGCGATAGGCTTGCACCGCTAAATGCAATTATATAACTCTTCTGAGAAACAATGGCCTCAACAACACGTTTGAGCTACAGGGGTCGTAGCTGTAACTTTTTGTTCAATAATCATGTCAAAATTATGAAAACGGCAAAATATATTCACTTTTTTATGCTAATTTGCTACACTATATATAATTTTGTCTTATAAGCTATAGAGGCTACAGCTGTATTGGTTTAATCAATAGCTATATGAAAATACTGAAAAGCCATAGTTGTAACTTTTTAACTGATAGCGATATCAAAATTCTGAATGAGGCAGGTTTTGTAGCTATTTTGTTATACTGTAATCAATTTTATAAATTTTACCGTTTGTAAAAAACAATGGCCTCGGTAACAGTTACTAATTTATTGCGCAAAAAATAGTTTTGTAGCTCTTACAGATTCCGATAATCAACAGATTCTGTAAATTAATATTAAGCTGCTGAGGCTACAGCTGTAACTGTTTAACCAATAGCGATATAAAAATACTGAAATTGGCTGGCAATGTAGTTACACACTAAAAAATTTGTAGCTCTTATTACTGATGCTACGGCGGTATCTCTTTAACCAGTAGCGATATGAAAATACTGAAAGCGGCGATTTAAGCTACCAATGCCATAGTTGTAACTTTTTATGCAAAAAACACGTCAAAATAGAAAGCGACAGACTTGAATTTAAGCAACAGAGGTAGTAACGGTAACTTCTTATCCAAGAAATATATCAATATATTAAAGCGACACAATATGTTTCTATGTTGTTGCTAATTTTTGCGCTATAAATTAATTTGTAGCTTTTACAGGTTTCCATAATCAATGGCTTCTGTAAATTAATGTTAAGCTACTGCGGCTAGAGCTGTAACTCTGTAACCAATAGCGATATGAAAATACTGAAAGCGGCGATTTAAGTTACCAAAGCCTAGTCACTGGCGGATCCAGGGGGGCTAAGGAGCTGAAGCCGCTCTAATCATCTGAGTGGCATGCTTTTTTAGTGTTTATTGTGCTAAAAGCCCCCTCCAAAAGAGATTAAGCCCCCACAAATGGCAATTCTGGATCCGCCCCTGGCTATAGTTGTAACTCTTTACCCATAGAGGTATCAAAATTTAAAATCGAATACGACATATATTCATTTTAACTTGTCGTTTTAAAATAACCTATAAAATCAGAATATTTGAACAGCATTAAGGAACAATGGAGGTAGTTTCATTTAAGTTAAGACAAAAAAAATTAGTAAAATGCATAAATGATCTAAATAAACAAGACATCTTTCAAAGAAAAATGAAGGGGTAAAAGAAAATTGCCAAACTCAAATTTTATCAAAATGTTTATTACATGCTAATCAGTAGAGTATAAATAATAATCACAGCTATATAAGAATGAATTTTGAAAACCCAAATAAACGGCGGCTACATGATAGTTTTCTCGTTAATTAATTAATTCTTAATTTCCCTGCATTTCCCGCGAATGAATGCGTAACCTTCAAAGCATCCAATTCGGAAAATGTTTCTCATATTCATGGGAAATTCGGTTACATCTTCAAAGGGAAATATTCTTTCTACTTTGTATCTAAACGGTTCCAAATCATCTGAAAAGAAATTAAAGAAAATTGTAGAAATCTGTTGTAAAAAGAAACTTTTTGATTTACGTCATAATGAATCAATTAAACCATATAAGTAAAAAAATTAAAGTTGAATACTTTCAATGCTATTTGGATCTGAAGGCGCTAGAGACTATCAATTGTCCTTGAGCTTTACTGATCATCTACTATCATCACAGAATGATCAAACCCAGAAGCGAAACTCTTGCCGGAACCATTGATGATGATGTTTTTGGGGTCAAGATTTCGTGGCCTTGAACAGAATCGGCCATTACTTTGACAGTAACGATATTCGGGCGGTAACTTTGAATTAAATATAAGGACGAATTTGTATTAAAAAGAGGAACAACATATTTGAAAAATGTAATTTTTAGAGGCATTTGAATAAAAAAAATAATCAGAAGTCATGTGAAAATAAAGGTTTGTGTTTATATATCTGTGATATACCAAAAGTTTCACTTCAAATGGTGTGGTAGTAATAGATTAGGTTTTTTTTGACAAACTGACTTTATTTGTATACCTCGTTCTGATGTAAATGTCAATAATAAATAAATCTTATAATATTTAGTGCTATTAAGGCAATCCTTGGACTGTTTTGTTTGAAACACGATAAATTTCACTTCATAGTTAGAATAGGTATATTTGATAATTGATATGTAGTTGAATATTGTGTATATGTAAGTAACATGTATTTAACAGATTCTTTGTGAATAATAGGATTATTTTTGTAGCTTTTACTCGGAGGATAGGGTACATTTTTTAACTTCGAATTCTTGGAAATAGTATTAGAATACTTCATAATTCTGTGGTTCATTGAACCTACTATCAAATTAATGGCTTTGTCGCACATGCGCAAAGAAATTTGTAGCTGGCGGCAACTGAGAATTTGGCTTTTGGCTTTGATTATTCTGTGCTATCATCCATTGAATCAATTTTACAAGCAAATTCAGAAAAATGTATGGTTCTAACGAGGGTTATGGGTCTTGCGATAAAGACGACAGAACACAATAAAGAAAGTAAATGTTTCGCAATTAAAAATTTGCTGATATTGTCCCTGGCCGTTTCAGAGGCCTATTAATGGACAAATAAATGGGGGCTACTAATGAAATACTAATAGAATAATACCAACTAATACAATCTAGAATTTTCTAATCTAAGAGAGAGAGAGAAAGATAGAGAGAGAGAGGAGGACTCTTCAACAAATTGGACAACTTTGCGAAACAATAAATTATGAAATGTCAACCTTCCACACAATAAATGAAATATTCGCGGGCGTACTCATCACAGAAATGTGGGTTTAATACATTACTAACTATAATATATTTGTTCTATAATTTTACAAATATGACCCTTAATTAACCTTATATGAGAGACAAATAAAAGTCAAAGGAGCGTTCAACCAGTTCTAGAGGGAGTAGCTGTTTTCTGAGGAAGAGGCTGCCCGTAAAAGAACAGCTTATCTCTTCACGCGAAGATGCCCAATATTTTCGAGTTAATAAAACCGAAAAACAGTGAGACTTAGAATACAAGTATGGAAAAACTATTACAAATTTTTTATCAGTTAATCTTTGTATTATAACCGAACTCTTAACATATTAGTAATTTTATAACTGTTATAACGAACCGTAAATACTTGTGACGTCAAACTCAGTTGTCAAACAGATTGATAATAGTAATGAGATATAGACATTTTCTGAAGTTTCTATAATTAGTAACTATTAAAGATTAAAATTTGCCATAATCAAATAATAGGAATATATTTGTTATATAAGTTTATACTATGAACTTAGCACGGACTTATATCGCAACGACAATTCAACTTTCCCAGCTGACTAAGCGACACGTGTGGTGTCAGATTACGGCGCCGCCGACATCCGTGAGAAACGCCGTGTCAACTATGCCTATTCAGCATCTTTAAACTTATATATTGTAGAATTTCTCTTCCAACTGTATTCATTATTACTCAGTAACTCTGTCACTTTATATCGTTATTTTCATTTGTATTTAAAAGTTATTATTTTGTTTGTTATTAATAAAAATCTTTTTTAAAAAGTTAATATTGAGAAGTGTGATATAACAAATTGGCGCAGTCAGTAGGATCCGTCAACGTTAATAGAACACGAGCTTACTTCTAACTGGTAGCGGCGGATTCCTATCCCTCAACGGAGCAAAGAACCTGGAAGAAGTCCCAACTGCGATAAAAAGGAGAACACGGATCTTCCAATGTTCCTGTTGATGTGAGTAGTAGTGAATCGTCTAACGTTTAAGATTTTAATAATTTACTTGATTAATTTGATTGATATATTCGATAATTTGATTTTTATTTGATTGATTATTTTATTTATTTGATAATATTGATACACTATTTTGAATTGATTTATTATTTGATTATTTGAATTGAAACATTTATTTGATATTTTGATTTACGTTTACATATTTATTTTATTACTTCATTCTTTACTGTTCTATTATCCAAAATATCGTTTATTCCCAATTTACATACACTCTATTAATATTTTTTTTTTAATTTTTATACAATCCCTCGTTTGTTTTATTGTTTTTCTTTCAACTTGTGTACACATTTTAAATCTAACAAATCACAATGGCACAAGCAACAAACAACGTTGTTTCCGATGAAACCGAAAAATACCGGTTATCGGAAATATTTTCAATCATTCCCGAATTTGAGGGAGACCAAATCTCCTTGGCCACCTTCATACATGCTTGTAACTGTGCTTACAACATGTCTACCGCGGATCAAAAATACCTATTAGTGATCCACATTAAAAATAAATTAAGAGGCAAAGCGGCGCAGTTAATAAACTCTAGAAACCCTGCGTCGTACCTTGAGATTAAACAGCTTCTCACGCTACACTTCGGAGATTCTCGTGATCTCTCTTCATTAATTCACGATCTCCAACGGTTAAAACAACTAGCCAATGAGTCTCCCCTGACATTTTACAACAGACTTCAGGTCTTGAGTGCGAAAATGCACTCATGCATTCAAAAATCAGGAAATCTAAGCAATGAGCAAAAAGATGCTCAGACTACACTTGTTGATACCATGGTTCTAAACACGCTCCTTACAGGATTAGAACCACGTCTAGGCCAAATAATTCGTACCAGCAATCCCAAAGACCTTCTGGAGGCACATTCTCGCATAAGAAGAGAGCTTCAGTTGTCTTACTTCGAGGAACAGAAGATAAACAAATCTGCCCCTCCTAAGCCCTCATTTCCGGCTAGGAAACCAAGTCAGCCACCCAAATGTTTAAATTGTGGACGATTAGGCCACATATCCACAGACTGTCGTTTAAGATACCAAAATAACTCTCAGTCCTCAACTCAAAACTTCCGACCAAATTTCGTAGGGCCAAATCAATTTTCGAGGCCAAATCCAACCACAAATAATCCCAACCATCAAGGTCCACCATTTCGACCGACAAATTTCCAAAGACCCCCGTTTAAACCAAATCAATTCCGACCGTCTGTAATACAGACCAACCCTCACTATCGTCCAGAAAGGACACATCATTTTAACCACCATCAAAATGGTGAATATTCTCAACATCCTGAAAGCAATTACGGTTATTATACTGATAATAACCAACACTATTTTGACGATATCAGTCAAAATTATGTAAGCCCCGAATTCGAAGAAATACCAGACGATACCCCCATTGAACCTTTCAATACCGACGAATACCAGGATTTTCTAGCTCTCCCGAGCCTAGATCAGCCCCCGGATTCAACAACTACCATTTCCGAAGTCCAAACCCAAATCCAGAATTTGAATCTGGAAGATTTCAACCCAAATGCGAATTTCCCGGAACAAGCATTTCTCTAAGTCCTCTTTTAACGGTAAATTCTAAAAATCTTTATTACATTCACGATGCTTCCGAAAAATTTAAACTTCTCATCGATACCGGAGCTGGTATCTCCATTTTTAAAGAAAACACCGTTAAGAATTTCCGTCAAAGATTTCCCGAAAAAGTGACAATCCAAGGTATTACGCACGAGAAAATCCCTATTTCTGAATCAACTCTTATTCCATTTGCCATAGGTAACCCTCATAAGGTTTTTATCTACAATCTAGATATTGAGTTTGATGGAATATTAGGTCTTGATTTTCTTGAGCATTACGAATATATTGTTGACTTGAAATCAAAACAGTTAATTACGAACTTCAAAACTATTCCCTTGCATAAAGTGCCCGATCACAATCAATCTAACATACAACCGACAGAGATTCCCAATACTAAAATGCCAACTTGTACTTATAACAATCAAATAACTATTCCAGCAAGAACCGAACAAATTTTCAAACTCAAGTGCGACCTTTTTAATACTGACGCAATTTTACCGACACAAGTAATTGACAAAGTACGACTTCCCAACGCAGTTGTACGCGTTGATTCAAAGGGAGAATTTCTGACCTCAATAATAAACGCGAACGCGATGCCTAAAACTGTTAATTTTTCCGATCTTCACTTAGAACCCCTTGACCAAACACACCCCCTTTTAAATATGAATACACACGATTACTCTGAACCTATAAACTTGGACAGAAACTTAACTATCAGGGAACAAATTCGTACAGAACACCTTAATGACGAAGAGCGAGAACTTATCACGAACCTCTGTTTAGAATTCGAAGATATTTTCTATCTTGAAGGCGATGTTTTGTCTTTTACCAACGCAGTAAAACATTCAATTGACACCAATAATGCCAAGCCCGTTTTCACAAAATCTTACAGATATCCTCAAGTCCATAAGGAGGAAGTGAAAACTCAAATTGCCAAAATGCTTGATCAAGGCATAATCAGGCACTCTTCTTCTCCTTGGTCCTCCCCCGTATGGGTCGTCCCTAAGAAACTCGATGCTTCTGGTAAGCAAAAGTGGCGAGTTGTTATCGACTATAGGAAGTTAAACGAACTAACTGTAGACGATAAATATCCTCTGCCCAACATTTCTGATCTCCTCGATCAACTTGGTAAGTGTCAATACTTTTCGACACTGGATCTCGCTTCCGGGTTCCACCAGTTGGAAATCCTTGAGGAAGACATTCCCAAGACCGGTTTCTCTGTTGACATTGGCCATTACGAATTCGTTCGTATGCCATTTGGTTTGAAAAATGCACCTTCTACTTTTCAGAGGGTCATGGACAACATTCTTCTGGGCATCCAGAATGAACGTTGCCTTGTTTACATGGATGACATTATCGTTTACTCACCAACCATCCATGAACATATGTCCCGTTTGACAGAAGTCTTTAAGCGTCTTAGACAGTCAAACTTGAAAATTCAACCTGACAAGTGTGAGTTTCTCCGCAAGGAAGTTACCTAGGTCATCTGATCACCCAAGAAGGAGTAAAACCAAACCCTTCAAAGGTTGAATGCATGCAGAATTTTCCTCAACCCCAAACTCCTAAAGATGTTAAATCTTTTCTTGGTCTCGCCGGTTATTACCGACGTTTTATCCCCAATTTCGCCAAGATCTCAAAGCCCCTAACGAAACTCCTGCAGAAAGACGTAAAATTCATCTTCGACGCAGATTGCAAGTCTTCCTTCAAAGAACTGAAGCAAGCCCTTGTATCTGACCCTATCTTGATCTACCCAAATTTCGAAGAACCATTCCTGCTCACTACTGATGCTAGTGCTTTTGCAATTGGAGCGGTTCTCTCACAAGGCCCCGTAGGAAAAGATTTTCCTATAGCATATGCTTCCCGTACACTCTGCGCTGCAGAAACTCGATATTCCACTATCGAACGGGAACTGCTAGCCATTGTTTGGGCGGTCAAGCACTACAGACCGTATCTTTTTGGGAGAAAGTTTACACTCCTATGTGATCACCGTCCGCTTACTTGGCTCTTTTCGATCAAAGACCCTGGCAGTCGTCTAGCCAGATGGCGCCTCAAACTAGAGGAGTATAACTATAAAATCGAATACAAGCCCGGCAAGGTAAACTTGAACGCAGATGCTCTTTCCCGTATCAAAATTAATCACTTCAAACAATGCACCGACTTTCTTTCAAAGATAAAAATTTTCGCAAATAACGAAACCGACCCAAAACAACCCGATTCAGGTACTAGTCACGATAACTCCGACGACTCCGACAACGAACAAGAACGCGATGATCATGACGAACGCATGACAACAGAATTTAATCGATTTGTTCAATTGTATAAAACCGAGTCGATAATCGACTATTCAAAAATAGAAATTTCTTCTAGACAAATCTCACAAACGAATAGTCACTTTCTTCTGGCAAAATAAACTCAATGACTTGCATGACAAAATCATCGAAGATATTTTCGAAGAAGACCCAAACTTCACTACTGACACTCTAAACGTTCTAGCCAGTAAAACTGTAAGGCATAGAAAATATTTAATTGTCCCTTTACCCTTTGATCCTGGAACAGTTGTTGCACATCTTTTCAACATTCTCTATAACAACCAAGACCAGTTCGACGAATCCGAAACTTTTTGTATTGAAAACAACGTAGAACTACCGATTCTTGAAACACTATCCTTTATACTTGCAGACAAAGACGTAAAACTTAAAATTTGTCAAAATATTGTGACAACCCCTTCACAAGACGAGATTCCCGTTATACTGCAGCAGTACCACTGCGGCAAAAATAACCTTCATCGTGGAATTAACGAGACCATCCGACGCATAAAAGAAAAGTATAATTGGACTTGACTAATCAAAAGTGTAGAGCAATTTATTAAGTCCTGCGAAACTTGCCAAAAGGTAAAGTTCTGTAGAAAAAACTTAAGTGCTCCTTTTGTCATAACTGAAACACCAAAAACGCCCTTCGAACGTATCAACATTGATATTTTCGAATATCCAACCAGAAACTACGCACTGACTATTAGGGATGAACTCACCAAATTTACTCAGGCCTACCCAATTGGTGACAAAACAGCTAAAACTGTAGTAAACACCCTCCTAATATTCTTCCAACATTACGGTACACCCCTTCGCATCCATTGTGATTATGGACGTGAATTTGATAACACTCTCATAAGGGACCTGTGCGAACTATATGACATAAAACTATCCTTTTCAAGTGTCCACCATCCTGAATCAAATGGCTCTATCGAAAGGTTTCACGCGACTTTAGCGGAAATGATAAGGGCAAATACAGCTGAACATCCTGACGAACACCCATTCAACGTCCTCCCCTACGCAGTTATCTGCTACAACAACACTAAAAACAAGACCACTGGTTTCACGCCCTACGAACTCATCTTTGGGCACACTTCTAGTAGACCCCCCGAAACAATATACGATCAGGAAAAACTCATTTCCAAATATGTTAGGGATCTTAACAACAGAATGAACTACTATTATAGACTTGCCCGCGCTAAAACCGACCAACAAAAACAAAAATCTAAAGTTAGATTTGACAAACATGTTTCCACTAACCAACCAGAATACAAAGTAGGCGACAAAGTTTACGTGAAAGAGTCTCAGATTAAAAGCAAATCTGAAAACAAATTCAATGGACCTTTTGAAATCACCGCGATTAGAAAAAACTCTGCCACAGTTATAAACTTACAGACTAACCAAATTAGTAAAATTAACTTTGACAGACTAAAACCATATTTTGAATGAATCCCTTCTTTTCAGATTCTGTGGACTGTTTTCAGTCGTGAACCTCCAACAATACTCTCTTACACCCGTTAACAATACAATAGGAGTTTTCTTCCATGAAGAAGGCACACTTAAAATTTCAAACGACAAATGGTCACTTCTTGTCTTCAAAGACCTCAGCCCTTTCAGAGGTGCTATTTCTAATAACGACGCCATACTAAACCGAATTTTAGAGACAATCAACGAAAACACAACTAATACGAAATCATTTAAACCAAAAATACAAACACATGTTAGCCTCTTGAAACAAATTTCTAAATCCGTTAACGCTAAATATACAGACATCTTCGCTGACACTCAAACTTACCCTACTAACAGGAGAAAACGCGGACTTATTAACGGACTGGGATCAGTTTGGAAAGCTATTTCAGGAAACTTAGACGCAACAGATGGTGAATACATAAATGACTGTATAACTAAAATTACTAAAGACCAACACCAAATTCAGGACTTAGTAAAGAAACAAATATCTGTAACAACCTCAGTCATTACGAGCCTCAACAAAACTTTACAAAAATTTCAATCCGAGGAGAAATTATTCCCGAATAACATTGAAAAAATAAGGCAGTCAATTTTATACATTTCAAATGATCTTGATTTTCATGAATTTCAAATCAATATCTTGGATCTGTGTGAAAGCCTAATGGAGAGTTACATATTTATCGAAAACACTCTCGATGATGTTGTAACTGCAGTCTCTTTCGCCCGCTTAAAAATTTTACATAGTTCGATCATAACCCCAGTAGATTTGGTCGATTCCCTTCAACAGATTTCTCAGTCACTACATGAAAATAATTTACCACTTCCTATTTACAGTTCAAATGTTGCTCAGTACATTGATTTGATAGAATTGGAAGCTTTTCAAATCAACACCAAAATCATTTTTGTACTCAAAATTCCCTTAGTTGATCCTGAGATTTACACCCTTTACCACCTTTATCCGATCCCAATTTTGGATGATCGAACAGGGTTTCATCATATACTTTCAATAAAGACAAAATTTATCGCGAGAGATGACGATTCTTTATTATACACATCCTTCGAAGACCTGGGTGACTGCAAGCCTTTAACTAAACATCATAAGATTTGTTCCAAAGCTATATCACATCCAATAGACAAAGATGCCATCTGCGAAGGTCAGCTTCTCAGACAGCCAGCCACACTTCCAGCAACCTGCAAAAGTTTGATATTATATGCAGCAGACTATAATATCCAGGAGATTAACGTAAACTTTTGGTTGATCTCGATTTCAAGACCCCTGGCCATCACCATCAAATGCAAAGGGCAAGATGTCGTGACACAAACCATATCGACAAATTCAGTGTTGCAAATCCAACCCGACTGCAATGCCTTTATCGACAACACAAGGGTCCATGCTACAAGAACTTCTAAAAATGTCCAAAACATCACATACAGAAACCATCCAGTGGACATTCCTTTCAACTGCTGCAACGGCATGCTAGCCGCCAATGAGATGCCAAACCTGACACCCCTACAGCTACAAGAATTAGATGTACAAGACCTAGATGTTGCCAACCATAAGCTCTCCCAATATTCTAAGGAACTGGAAAAGCTGATGGAACAACCACCCTTAGAAAAGCATACGTCCTGGCTCACAATCACAACGACCACCTTAGTAGTAATTGTGATTATACTCCTCACAATGAAGTCAATCCAGAAGAGGTTCAAGAATACCACTACACCAAACTCCGCTGTCCAGCTGACGCCACCGACAGCACCATCAAACACTAAGCCCAAAGGAAAGCTACACAGCCTCCTGAATCCAACCGACGATACAGAACTCCAGAACTTGACGTAAAAGTTGATGCTATACCATCAACTTTTTCATATGGATGGGAGTTGTTATATAAGTTTATACTATGAACTTAGCACGGACTTATATCGCAACGACAATTCAACTTTCCCAGCTGACTAAGCGACACGTGTGGTGTCAGATTACGGCGCCGCCGACATCCGTGAGAAACGCCGTGTCAACTATGCCTATTCAGCATCTTTAAACTTATATATTGTAGAATTTCTCTTCCAACTGTATTCATTATTACTCAGTAACTCTGTCACTTTATATCGTTATTTTTCATTTGTATTTAAAAGTTATTATTTTGTTTGTTATTAATAAAAATCTTTTTTAAAAAGTTAATATTGAGAAGTGTGATATAACATATTTTTGAAAAATTTGACTCTTCCTGTGAGACTTCCTGAAAATTAGATTTGGAGTACCTACTAATTTTAAATGTCTAAGTACTTCTTGGGAAATAACACCACAGTTAAGAAAATTGCTGTATATTCCAAACGTTTCGGGGTCTAGGTCAGACCCCGTTGTCAATAGTTAAGAAACTTGGATAAAAAAGGCACAATTCTAAGATGTAAATTAAAATATTTGACAATATGTATTATTTGATTTCTGACGTAACCAAGAGAAACTTCTAAAGATCATATAATCATAAAGTTCCTTTCAAATTGGAAGAATTTGAAAGGGAGATCTTCAGAATTTTATGTGGCGCTCCTAGGTGCGACTTTATTATAAGATAGTGCATTCGCCAAAAATGCGACCAAAGAATTTTGTTGATTCAGTGATCCCATTAAAACCATAATGGAAAACCTAGGAAAAACTTTATGAAATATTCCGATATTGGGTTGTTCACAAGGACATGACCATTAGCAATTTCTTCCTTAATCATCGGCAACCAGAAACGACTGAATTCTACGGAGGTAGTAGCGATACAATCGTTTTCATTTAACAAAATTAAAGCAAACTCTTTTAGTTTTCTTTTGGTGTTGTGTTCTTCTTTGTGTAATATAACTGAATTTTGAAACTGTATTTTATGACTAAGGTCCCAAGCATGTTCACCAATATTGGATTTTTCAAATTGTCGTTTTTGTATGTAATTGTTGTGTTCGTTTATTCGAACATTTAGAGGTCTAGAGGTTTCTCCAATATAGAATTTATTACATTCACACGGGATTTTATAAATGCAATTTTTTGTATTTTAAGATGTGTTATTTGGTTTGGTTTTTGATATAATTAATTTTAGTGTATTTCTTCTTTTAAATGATGTTTTGATATTATATCTGTTTCCCACTCTTTTTAGTCTTTCTGATAGACCCTGTATGTATGGTAGTATTAATGTGATTTTATCTTGGGAGTCAGTGTTGCTTGGTGAAGTTTGATGTTGGTTGTTAGGGACTGTTTGGTATTCGATTTGGTTTAACTCGTTATTAATAAATTTATTTGGGTAATGATTGGCAGAAAGTACATTTTTTATAAACGTTTTTTCTTTCTTCATTGAATTTTAAGTTATAACTAAGTTTGCAGTTTCTATTATAATCCATGAAGGGACAAATGTACCTTTTACTCCATTGTTTTAAAACAATATTTGGCCTTCATCAAATAACTAACCATTTAGAGATCTAGAGATTTCTCCAATATAAAATTTGTTACATTAGCAAGGAATTGTATATATATTTTTTATGTTGTGCTAGTTGGTATAGTTTTTGATGTAGTTGACTTTAGTGTATTTTTTTAATGTAATACTTTTTATATTGGTAAAACCTCTAGACCTCTAAATGTAAGAATTAATGAACACAAAAATTGTATAACGAAACAGCAACCATAATATTTCACTCGTCTTATTAATAACAAATAAATTGTAACAAAGTAAATAATTCAAATGAATATTTATTGAGTATACTGTATAAAAAACCTGTGGGACATTCAGAACTGTAACCTCCTTCAACGAAACAAGAAATACACTTAAATTCATTTTAGAAAAACCGTCTATTGAATTGAATAATATGTAAAATAACTAAAAGAGCATAGATAAAAATGCAAACCCGATGTATATAAAATAAACTCATACATCAGAGTTATTGGTAGAACATTTACAATTTTTTTCACTGGAATTGGTGAACACAAATAGAGAATTCACAGAGTCGAATAGATAGCAATAAATTTATTTTATGAGGCACTTGGTGTTTAGATCGGGATGTCCAATGATTCCAGAATATTGATTATATTTGGTGCAGCCGCCATAAGGTCATGTCACACCAAGATACCACACCCCTTGAAATTTTCTGAGAGCCACTCTTGTAGAATGTGGATTGCAGTCTGTTGGAGAACACCGCAGTCGTAGTTTAGGTCTTGGATTACTTTCAATTTGACGAATTTATGGAGTTGGAAACCCAGCCATCTTAGCTTCATTTTATTGCTCTTATCTATAGAAGGTTGAGTAAAAGGAGGACACACTCTGTATAAGAAAAAGTGTCCAAAAAATGGTTTCAATTTGGAGGAGCCACTAGTACGACCGGGTAATTTGTTCGTAGAAATCAGTTTTCTACGAACAAACCTACGTGAATAAAATTAGGTTAATGTGAAGAATTCATATCCAAAAAATGCAAATTTAATCATTACAGTTCAACAACCAGATTTGTATTTAACATTAATAAAGTGTTAAGTCAATGAAATACCTTGTACATAGATAAAAATGACTTACAACCAAAATTTTATTTGTACATTTTTTAGGATTCAAGATAAATATCCTAGATAATTTAAACTCTGGAGAACCCATTATTACATAATTACTAAGCTGATTATCGCAATGTCCACCAACTCGAGAACTTCAACAAACTTCTGAAGATATTTTCCCATGGGCATTCACCAGGCTTACCTTTGGAAATATTTAAAATTCAACTACAGCAGAAAGATGGCAAAAATAGTCATGTAATAATAGCTAATGGAGCTGTTTGTCCAACTAGACAAGAAAAAATGTATGGAAAACCAGTGTCTGAAACTGAAAAATTTGTTCCATAATGATAACAGAAGAGATAATTTAATTATAGCAGTTTGTTTAGTGATGAAAAGAATTGTTAATTACCTTTTATCCAAAGAGAGGTGAACAAGAAAGTAGAAACACCAACTTTGTATGTAATACGAACACAAGAATATAAAACATAATTTTTATTTACATCAATTCACCATCATCTATTTGTTAACAAGTATAAAAATGTTATAAATGTACAATATACAAACAATACAATATCCATTGTTTAACTATTCCAAAAACAAAATAACAAATATAAAATCAATGACTTTTATAAAAAGTTAAAACTGGGGCACTCACTTATTAATTTATATCACAATTAACACACTATAAACTCATATCACTTGCAGAGATTACAAAAAACGGAGACAACCATTTACAAAGAGAAGTTCACATAACGGATTTTCTACGTTATATTTACGATTTTTACGAATAATTTCATCATTCTCACTTTTTCAGCCACTTCACTTCTAAATGTAGGATTTGTGTATTTCACTCCGTTGACAATTAACTTCCTAACATACCCTGTCGTCACACTTGCGCCATTCTGGCCAATTCTTGAACTTCTTATTTGAAAGCGTCCGCTGGACACTTTTTCAGTTTTATTCCCATATAAGTTTGTCCCCTCCATTCAACCCTCCATACACATATCGTACAATTTGGGAATGTGATTCTAATTAATTTCCTCATTTGACAGTCACGGCAACTTAATAAACCTACTTGGGAATGTAAGCTTCATATCAGCTAGGTAAAAGACAAGGACACAATAAAAAATTATTTGCTGGAAAACCCTGGAAGAAAGTAGAGAAGAATTCAAGATAAATTCTAGAAGATGGAGATAGGCGATAGTTGTGAAAATAGAAACAATTTACATACTGCAACTGTTGGTTTTGAAAGTAGCCTGACTTTATTGCCCCAGTATAATTCCTTTAATGTGAATGACAAACGATTCACAAGAAATGTAAAATGCAGGAAGTCATATTATTATAATTTTTAAATGATTCAATAGTTTTCGTGTTTTTTGTACGACATAATTATCTACTCTTATTTTCACGTATTATACTTTCTTGACTATTATCCATTATAACTAAAAATATCTCAATAAATGAATCACTAAGTGGTTCTTAGTAATGTTTGTACAACAGATTTGAAACAACGCTAAATGTTCCTTTTATAAAACGAGTTTCTGAAATTTATACAATAATGTTTCTACATATTTAACTCATGACATTAAAAGAGAAGACCAATTGATACACGAGAGTTTGTAAATAGAACAAGTATTAAACATATGGTGATTATAAAATATGCAGCCAAACTTGTATAGCCGAAATTAGATTTAGAAATTTTATTGCACCTAATTCATATACATATCACAATTTACTCCAAAAAAATTGCAACACAAGTTAAATAATTTCGAAAAAGATTGCTGACGAGGTCTTCGATTATTATTTTCCCTATTCAGTAGGGTTTTCTATCCTCAATTTTTACTTGAAACACATACCATATTTGAAATTGTAAATAAGGCATACAAATAATACTAGTAGATTTGAAGCTATTAAAATTATTAAAGAATTGAAACTTAAAACTGGTGGTGTAGATAACAATCATGCGAAGACTATTTTAGCTTTATCCGAGCACATTGCCGATCCACTGACTCATATTATAATCTCTGTATTGAAAACGCTATCTGGCCTAATGCTTTAAAAAAAGCTGATGTTATACCTATACATAAATCTAATGATAAACACTTTACATCAAACTGTAGGCCTTCCTCAAAGTTTCCTTGGACTTCCACCGTCTTGAAAAGGTAGATCTCACAACGTTTCAATAGCTTTGTATCTGCTATCGTCATCAGGTGAATTACGGGAAATTCAGTTTATCCCTGGTATTTATACCTTTAATCGTTAATACGTCGCCGGTCATGTGTCACCAATTGTGTCAATTCATCAATATTCTACTTATTTTTCATATGTAATTAATAGGACCTTATTTGTGAGCACATTATTAATGCTTAGCTTAATGATACAAGGCACAGAGTCATTATGTGGAAATTATAGGCATAAATTTAGTTAACATGAAATTACTCAATCAAAAAATACAAAATAAAAGATCTGCTTACTTTGATGAAATTTCAGGCTTCCTCCTAAGTACAGTTTTCGTTCCTCTGGCCAGAGTTTTGACTTTTATAGTAAATTTGAGTTTTAGTCAGGAACAATTTCCTGATATCTTAAAAATCAATAAGATTATTCCTATTTATAACAAAGATAATAAACAATGCCCAGAAAACTATAGACCGATAGCTCTTATACCTGTATTCTCAAAAAAATATATTCGAGTACTGTTTCTTGAATAGACTAGAAAAAATAATATACTAATAATTTCTCAATATGACTTTAGGAAAAACTTTTCAACTAAAACACAATTCACAATTTTTACCAAAAGGTAATGGAATATATGGAAAAAGGCCAATGCCCTGCTGGGATCTCAGTAAGGCATTCGACTGTATTAACTTGGAATTGCTATTAAATAAAATGTTTGCGTATGGAGTAATGGGGGTTAGCACTGTCATGGCTTTCAAGCTTTCTAAGAAATCGGAAACAATTAGTATCATTGTCATATGATAATGGCTATACAGGACAGTCTTATATACCTGACTCTATTAATGTAAATATGGGGGTACCCAAGGGATCAGTCTTTAGCTCTGACCATTTCATAAGTTATATCAATGACAGTCTGAATCGAAGGTTCCTTGGACTTCCATCGTCTTGAAAAGGTTAATCTCACAACGTTTCAATAGCTTTGTATTTGTTATCGTCATAAGGTGAATGACGGGAAATGCAGTTTATCCATGGTGGTATTTATACTTTTATCGGTCATGCGTCGCCGGTCATGGTCATTGGATCTCATCAGTGTCGTCGTATCTGGCTGTTGGTTGTCGGTGATGCGTAGCGACAGTGGCCGAAGAAGTGGTTTTCAAATGTTTTTAATTTGGACGCTGGGCTCACTAATTATATTCTCCTTCGAGATTATATATGCTGTCTCTATACATTTTCTTTTATACCAATGCTCCTCCTTGTGAATTACCCTGGCCTGGTCCCAGTTGATGTTGTGGTGTTCGTCAGCTCCGCCCTTTGAGTAGCTGTGCGGTGTTCCTTAACCCTGGTGTCCAGCGGTCGCTTTGTCTCTCCAATGTAAAGATTGCCACATTCACAAGGTATACTATATATGTAGTTATTTGGTATTGCTGGAGCGTCCGGCCTCGTTCTTGTAATCATGCTCTGCTGCTGTAGACTGTTGTTTGGATTCCGGTCCTAGTCCTTTGACACTTTACATCTAGGAATGGTAGGCACCCACCTTCTTCCATCTCCATGGTGAATCTAATGGATGGTTGGCATCGGTTTACGTGCTCCAGGAATGCCTGTAGTTGGGTCTCTCCGTGTTGCCAAACCATAGCTTGGGCTGCTTCTCGTATCTCTTCAGTGCATGTTCTTCGAACCACTCCATGTAAATGTTGGCGATAACGGGGAGCCCATAGGCAATCCATCTTCTTGCATAAAGAACCTGCCCTTCTCTTGAAAGTAGCAGTTCTTGAGGTAACATTCAAGTAAGTCCATGATTGAGTCGATTGGTAGCTCCGTCCTCTCCAACAAGGTTTCGTCTTCAGTAAGTTTCTTCCTCAGTATGTTGAGAGATTCGTCTAGTGGTACGTTCGTGAAGAGATTTTCAACGTCGAAACTTACTAAGCGATGTTCTGGTCCAAGCTCCATGGCACCTATGACTTCAACAAAATGCTTTGAATGATTGGTAGAAGGAATTTTGATAGTGCTGTTGTTGGCGAGTTGCGTGAACTAGTAATCGGTCTGAGAGGTACTCCAGCCTTGTGTATCTTGGGTAGTCCATAAAGATGTGGTGGTTTGCTGTGATGTGGCGTCAATTTTCTCCTTGTCTCGGGTGGAATGTATTCAGCATAATCTCTGAGAGTGCTGTAAGTTTTCCGTTCTATCTTGGAAGTTGGATCTGGAGGCAATGGCTTGTATTTTCCCTTCGACAGTACGTCCTCGATTTTCTTGTTGTACTCCGTTCTGTCCATCAGGATGGTGGCATTTCCTTTGTCAGCTGGTAGAATGATGATAGATTTGTCGTCCTTAAATGTTTTTATGATTCTCCTTTCGGATTCGTTGATGTTTTGTTTGATGTGTTGTGTTTTCTCAATCGCGGTCCTGACTTTCCATCGAAATTCTTCCAGTTGCGGTGTATCTTTGCTGCCTATTGCTGATTCCATTGAACTGATGATATCTAGTACTAGCATCTTTTTTGGAGCTACAGCATAGTTTAGAGCCTTAGAAAGCAATGTTTCTTCGACTGCTGTAAGAACTCTGGATGACAAGTTCACCACTGTTTTCTTGTTGGTTGTATCCTTCGGTACCTGCTTCGTGGTACGTTTATTGAGTTTCTCTGTGTGCACCTTTTGGCCGATTCGTCTGATGTTGTCACAGTGTTTTTGGATCGAAGCAAAAATCGGCATGTGGTCCTCCTCGAGTGTACATCTTCTGATTTCTTTAAACCTTTCTTCCGCGTCCTTCAGGAGTTGGGATTTCTTCCAACGATGAAGATTAATTTCTGACCTCACTAAAGCGTGACTGGCCTTGTCGAGTATCTTCTGTGCTTGTTTCCCTGGACAGCATATATAATCTCGAACGAGAATATAATTAGTGAGCCCAGCGTCCAAATTAAAAACATTTGAAAACCACTTCTTCGGCCACTGTCGCTACGCATCACCGACAACCAACCGCCAGATACGATGACGCTGATTGGACCGGATGAGACCCAATGGCCATGACCGGCGACGTATGAACGATTAAAGGTATAAATACCCAGGGATAAACTGAATTTCCCATCATTTACCTGATGACGATAGCAGATCCAAAGCTACTGAAACGTTGTGAGATCAACCTTTTCAAGACGATGAAACTCCAAGGAAACTTCGAGGAACGAGGAACATTGTCTACCAGATACAGACAAACTATATGCCTATTTTATTGGTATCAAAGTTTGCTAAAATATGTGAAAAGATAATTTATATTAGATTATTGCAATTTCTTAAAAGATAAAAAATATTATCAAAAAGGCAATATGGATTTACACAAAATATGTGAACCAAAGACGCATTGAACTATATAACAGACATTATATGTCACAAATTCCTGTAGCTGTGACAATCCTCGACTTTGCCAAGGCGTTCGACACTGTTGACCATCAGATACTAGTTGACAAGATATACAACTACGATATAAGGGGTAAAGCTCATAAATTAATAGCAAATTATTTAGACAGTAGGTACCAGAGAGTAAAAAACAGTAATGTTATGAGTGAATTCTCTCAAATTAATACAGTTGTTCCACAAGGAATTATCTTAAGACCGTTTCTATTTATATTATTTATTAAAGAACTTTTAAAGCTGTTGCCTCATGGTACTGTAATATCATTTGCCGATGATACTGCTGTTGTATCTTCTCATGGACAACATGCGGCAGTGAATTCCTATTTTTCTAGGATAAACTACTAACAGCATAGAAACTCTTGAAATATTAAACATGGCCTGCAAGGATGGTTTTATTGTTGAAACTCAAATGCTTAACTGGATTGACTGTTTCAAAAGAATTTGTGCTTCAGCCGCTGACTGCAGAGCAACAACAAGCATGCTGGGCTTGGAAACAGTTCGCCTAGCCCAAAAAAAGTCAAGTGAAATCAATCGTTAAAACAATGCGAATTTTTTTCTTCGATATGCGAGGACTCGACCATCCCCAGTTTGTCTCTCAACATTCTAACAGTTAACCAGACTTTCTATTGGAAGATTCTGCCAGAAAATACCGATTTATGGTCCTAGGGCGACTGTTTAATATACAACGATAACGCCTCTGCTCACATAGTTGGATGAACTCCCAAATTTTTGACTAAAAATTTCATGACCTTCTTACCCACCCCACAATTCACCAGAACTTACACCCTGTGACTTCTTTGATTTCCTACACCAAATGCGACATAAAAGGAAAGTATTTTACCGATTTTGGAAAAGTGAAGGAAAAACCAACGGAGGAGCTATTCGCCGATCCAGATGATTACTTTAAAATTAGCAATGTAGTATTTCTACTGGGGTACTGGAGTTTTTCTGCTTAAAAAGATGATCAATTAGTTACAAAAAAATTATTTCTATTTCTTTTGGGTAGCCCATGAGCGTCGTTAACCTTTTGAAGGCCCTGGGCATGTTTGGAGTTATACTAGTGGCAAAGACATTAGATGGAGCTGAGTATATGAATACTAGTTTACTGATGATACTTGAAACAGAGTAGGTACTTAGTATATCATTAAATTGTATTTTTATATGTTTACATTATATGATGATGATGATGATATATACATAGAGTTGGTTTACCCATGCATAAGCTAATACGCCAGCAGATATTGTAGTCAGTTATTATCGTTTGATTTTTCGAAATAAATATGTTGTTCGGTACTAAATATGAGTTACCGTTTGGGCAAGTATCCAGAGTGCCAAGTGGAAAATAGCCCTAGTACAAGTTGACGGTGTTTTTGAATTCAAACAACTAGAATATGTTCTTATACTCTTTCAGTCAACCTTGAATTTTAAATGTCTAATTGTGTATGTAACATACTTCGGCGACAGTTCACATATCCCTTCTTAGCTGTCGAAATTACAACTTGTTACAGAGGCTCTGTGCTTAGCGTTATGAAGAAAAGGAAATTAAATATTTTGCATTATGTAATGTAAGTTATTTAATGAAAAACATCATTGGTATGGTATTGCATATAATTCAAACTAGTGCCGTTGAAGAATTGAAAACGGAAAGTATACATAAGCAGCAGAAATACTAAAGTTAGTAGTTATTATTTTGATAAGAAAGTAAATCGTAGCCTGCATATTGTCTTAAGGTAAATATTTAGCAGCACTACTACTACAAATTAAAAGTGAGTAATAAATTTAGGTCATCATTTTATCTAATTTCTCTCATAATGGTTGGCCCGACCTTGTTTTACTTATATCGACTTGTTTTCAATCCCAATTACCTTTTCAGATATTTTATAGCAAGTAGGTAGGTACAATTCAATGATCTTTAAAATTTTATAAAAGCAGTTTGCTTTTCCAAATAACCTCAAATTCCTTCAAATAGGCCAATTAAAACTAAAATTTGTTGCACTAAATATTTTTATTCTTAGATCTGTAAATTTTTATTTATTTATTAACTATTAATTTAAACAATAATATTAAACATACAATCCTTATCTCAGAGAGTTAAATATTATTGCAAATGCATATGCAAATTGTAGTTAGACCCGTTTAATAAAATAAAACCCAAATTCGAGTTATTGGGGTGACAAAAACAGTTTCAAAAAGGGTGTACAGAGTATCTGAAAAATATCTAGAATGTCTCTAATAATAAAAGAAAAAAAATTGATCAGGTAGCAAAATATTAGGTTATACTAGGTTCTAATTCGCTTCTAACAAAATGAAGTTTGGAATATCACCATAACCTATCAATGGATTGACAGAAGAGGTGCCATCGATTAGCCTCCTAGTTCACCAACCCAAATTCTATTGGATTTTTTCTTATGAGTTCACCTCAAACCTCTTATATACACAAAGCAATCAAACCCTACGGAAGAGTTGGAATAAAAATTTAACCAAAAATGCCAATTTCAAGAGAAACATGCAAGATAAAATTAATTTTCTTTCTTTAAGTCTCCTGTTAAGTTAATTGATTATCATATTCAATAGACAAGTAAAGTAGACTCTGGTTTAGGAGGGTAGAAAGGTAGTTGTTGATTAGTAGATAGACCATTTTTATTCCCTCTTCAAACTACCGTAACGCGTTTAAGATCTCTCAGATATCTTTTTGTTATAGATTTTACTACAGTGACTGGGGAATTTCCCTGGAAAATTTTTGTCAGTAAATCGATTTGTCTTAAATGTTGACAGTAGGTTGTTGAAAATAGCATAAAAAACAAATCTTATATTGTCCCAATGTGCGATCTTGCTCAGGGGATGAAAGCCACCCCTTCTAGGGGGTGGAAATTATAATGGTGAAAATAAAAGCAGAAATCGATAGAGGGATGAATTTTAAGCAAAAAAATTTGCTATAAACATTTTTCGAACAATCAATACTTTTTGAGTTAATTATGATTGAATATGTCATTTTTCGTCAAAAAAACACGTTTTTCGGCGGTTTTTCTCAAATAAGTGAAAAAATTGATGCCCAACATAAAAATTCTCTTAAAATATAAGCTTATAAGAAAGGGATTTTTTTATTTATGTAGGGGCAATAGATGTTAAGATAGGAGTGGTTGAAAGTCAGTTCTTGTTCGATGGCCTTTAAATTTGCAGCGTTTAACGTAAAATAACTAAAAAATACACGTTTTAGAAAAAAAATCACTCAACATTTTTTGGGGCGCTTCAAATAATCTTCAAAATTGTTTTTAAGACATTAGCATAATAATTAACGGAGTTTGGTCAAAAAAGCAGCCAATTTATTTATTTATATATTTAATAATGCAATAAAACTGATATATTTACAACCAGATTTTAAACTGAAAGATATCCTTCTAGTTTACTTTATTTAGAAGATTATAAAATATCCTGACAATTTGCTATTTCCATAGCACAAAAATTAACTGAGATATGAGGGTTAGAAGGTAGCAGTCGAGAGTGGAGATCATGTTTTTCAAACACTTTAATCTAAAAAATCTCTAAAACAACGGTTTAACAAATATTAAAATTCATAGACGTTGTAGCTGTTATAATTCCCTGTAAAATGGATTTTGAATTTTTACGATAGCTTTAAAATTAAGAAAGTTATCGTTATAAAACTGACGTGATTTACACGATATTCAAGCAATAGCAGAAGAGGAAAAAAGGAGCAAACCAAGCAACTGTTGAACATCTGCTTATGACTCTGTGTTTACTTGACTGTAGTCAGTATATTTTGAAAATCATTAGAGTATAAAAGCTTTTTGAAAATAAAAAAAATCGTAATTTTGTCATTAAAGGTGGTTCTTAAGGGTTAAAATATCCGAATAAATTGATTCTTGCACCATAACTATACAGAAGATTTTTATTTTTTTCATATATACCTACATACGTCTAAAAAAATATTTGAAAATGATAACAAAGAATTTTTTTCGTAATTTTGTCGTTAAGGGTGGTTTTAAAGGTTAAAACATTGTAAATACTATATAATAAAGTGTAAGTAATTTTGTACAATGTTAAATAATACTTGTTCTACTCGTTTGGACATAATTTTAGCCTAAATAACGTCTATTTTCATAAACATTTTCCAGGTTCGGACTTTTTTCCTCCCCAGTCACTGTACTGTATAGCAGACTCACTATTCTGTAATGAACTCTTTGGATCTGAAGTCTTCAGTGATTTTGTAGAATTTTTAATTGAAACATCTTAATTTCCAGACACTTAAATACCTCATATAGTCATGAAGTAACAATATATGTGGCTTTTATTAAATACATATCTATATGATAAAGGTTCCCGACCAGAAACAATATACAGGGTGAGTTTTTTTGATGATCAGTATGGGGATCTCGGAAACTAACGGAGATAAAGCAATGGTTAAATTGGGAAAAAATGGACAGTTTTACTGGCCCAATTTAATGACAGTTTCGGATTTTTGTAAAAAGTCATCCCTCTAGCTCCTTTGTTTTTGATTTTATAAAAAAAGTGTAAATATCAAAATTGAAGGGAATTGTATCTCGAATATGATTGTCATGAACTCGTTTGCGTGACAGCTCTCGTTTTCGAGATATGACACAAACTTATCCTTTTTTGAATGGAAACCATAGTTGGCTATGACCTCAAAAATTGGACATTTTTAGAGCTTTTCAACGACATAATACTCGATATAATTATTCATAAAAATAACGGAGTTATGGATGCTTTTCTCTCTTATTTTCACTTTTAACGTAGTTAGCTATGAAATAGATTGATTTATTAATAACAATTCCAAAAAACACTAAACGATTTTTTTTAGGTATATCAGATATAACGAAAAAACTTAAGTAGGTACTTACTAAAAAATTAAGAAATTAAAGTACATAATATTGGTTACAATTTATGTTCGAAAAGTCCACCATTGTTATTTAGACAAAAATTGCATCTTTTTAAGATTTACATTACTGCTTTCCTCACGTACCGCCTATCAATTTCTTCAATTGCTTTAATACCGCCTCCCTTAGGTCACCAACTGTCTCACACTTTCTTTTGTATACTTTCTTTTTTAGCGCACCCCATAAATAGAAGTGTATAACTGTCAAATCTGGAGACCGGGATGGCCATTCGCGTGGGCCATTTCTTCCTATCCAAGAGTTTGGATAGATATTATGTAAGTGTTGTCTTACTAATAACGAGTTATGAGCAGGTGCTCCATCATGTTGCAACCACTCAATTTCTAAACGAGTTCTCAAATTCAAATTATGCAACATGTCTTGAAAAGTGTATTGCAAGAAATGCAAGTAGCGCTCCCCAGTAAGTGATGCGTCATAGATAAAAGGCCCCAGAATAGTAGACCCTATGATACCACACCAAACATTAAAACCAAATTTTATCTGGGGTCGTCTTTGTTCTACATGGAAAGGGTTTATACTTAGGAATATACTTAGGAATAGTATAGTATATAGTAGTTTCATCTGACCATAACACCTTTTATGGAAACTGTGGATTGTCAAGGCACATTTCTTTCTCTAAACCATGTACAAAACAAAATACGTCGATGTTCGTCACCAGCATGCAAAGTTTGAGAAACCGAAAGTTTGTACTGGTGGAACTTGTGCGCTTTCAGTACTTTAACTACAGTTCGTTGAGATGTGCCAGCTTCTGCCGCAATCTTACAATTTGAGGTAGATGGATTTTGATTTACCATTGCCAAAACATTTATTTGTGCTGCTTCGTTAATTTGATGACGTTCCTTTGGTTTAGTAAAAGATCCATATCTGCGTTAACTATCGTAAAGCCTCTTAAATGTACATAGAGCAGGTTGACGACGATTAAAATATCTATGAAAGTATTCCACAGGTGCACGAACTGAATTTTTATGGCATATGATATAACATTCCACCATATTCCATTTTATCACGAAAACTTGTCAATATCGACTGTCAGTTCAGCACTACTAACACAATCTTTTTCATGGCTACCTACTTTAAAAGTGAAAATAAGAGAGAAAACCATCCATAACTCCGTTATTTTTATGAATAACTATGTCGAGTATTATATCGTTGAAAAGCTCTAAAAATTTCCGATTTTCTGAGGTAATAGCCAACTATGGTTTCCATTCAATAAAAGATAAGTTGGTGTCATATCTCGAAAACGAGAGCTGTCACGCAAACGAGGACATGCTAATCATATTCGGAATACAATTTTGATATTTACACTTTTTTTATAAAATCAAAAACAAAGGAGCTAGAGGAAATTGACTAAATCGACAGAATTTCGTTTTTTCAGAATATCTAGTAAGCCATGACTTTTTACAAAAATCCGAGAGTGTCATTAAATTGGGCCAGTAAAACTGCAAACCTTTCCCAATTTAACCATTGCTCTATCTCCGCTAGTTTCCGAGATCCCCATACTGATCATCAAAAAAAACTCACCCTGTATATAATATATATTGTCTTGCGTACAAAAGAATGACACATCGAAGAGATATACTAATATAAAATTCATTATACGTATCGAATTAGGAATAAATTATTAATATAAATAATGTTGTGCTCATATTATTTAACATATTGGCATTTAGAAGTGTTTATTATAGCACACAATAATCACAAATTCGTGATCAATAAAATGCATTAATTATTTTTAATAGTATGCATTAATGTAAAACAAAACTATCCACAAGCGAAATAACACAAGTTGCCACAATAATTTCCTTATTTTATTTTATGACATAAATTTTTATTACCATGCAAAACCCATACTCACTTTTCAATTTTTCAAATTCATCAGGTGACAAAATCGTTTCCACCTCTTGACATGTTATCAAGCTGCCCAGCAAACCCAGTATAACAAAAACAAACACATCTTAAATCAAAATCTTATTGTAATTTTTTTCAATAATCCAAGTAGAAGATACTACGAAACAAACTGAACGACTGCAAACAGGTACTGGTTTGGATTGTCAAGATACTTGCTTTTTAACCTCATGAGATGCGATATAAACAAAATTCGATCTGATGAATCATATGAGAAATCTCGATTCTGAAAACTCTTCGTCACATTTCGTAAGGTTATATAAAAGAGGACTTCAGTTACTGTTACCGGATATATTATTTGTTGTTTTGTTTCTGCAACAATAAATAAGAGATCTTGTAATGTATACTGAATTACTCAAATAACTAAGGTACCTATTAACGAGAATTTATTTTTAAAAATCCCTTATTTTAAACCATTTTTCTACATCTGTTTTGTAAATGGATGAGCTGCTAAGTTCACTGCAAAATTCGACTGTTCTCTCTCACATCAATTTTCCTAAGTACACATTCTATTGACGTTCATATAAACGTAAGGTGAATCAGTTCAAATATTTAGGTGTCATTTTTGATCCTCATCTAAAATGGGACAAACATATTGAATACGTTATAAAAAAACAAATATTTGGTTTTTATTTTTTATAAAATATCCAGATATATGGACACTGAAACATTGAGAATGGTTTATTACGCTCTGTTCCATAGTATATAATCAATTATGGCTATATAGCATGGGGAGCAGCCTATGACAATGATCTTAACCTGTTGCAATGGTTACAAAATAGAATATTAAAAATTGTAAACAAGAATAAATATATTTCTAACAAAAACCCACTGAATTTGGATCAAATTTTCTCGCTACAATCTCTATTATATCACTATAGAGAATTAAGTAATAGATACATTACATCCAATTCCAAAACAAGATGTAAAAGTATACAGTTGCTGAAGATGAAAAAGAAAAGCAGCCAGAAAAGAAGTCTTGTCATGGCCATTAAATTGTTTAATGAGCTTCCTAATGAGTTCAAAACACTTAGAGAATACCAGAGAAAAAAGGAATTAAAACAATGGATTCTGAACAACGTCATGATTTTAATGATTTACCTTTCAGTAAATATCAAACAAGAGTATTAAGAGTATAAGTATAATATCAATATAAGTATAATATAAATATAATATAACTATAATCTATACTATTATAAAATTGTATAAATATGAAACAAGAGAAGTCTATATAATTGTTTTGTTTTTATATAATTTCGGATTTTGTTAACATTTGTTAGTTTAAGCTTTTAGTTTTAAGAATGTTAATTAGCAGTTATATCCCAGTCCTACGCACAGGCAACACTAGATTGCCTCTGTAAGTGCAGTACGTTTATAATCTATTTGTATTAGCATTTATTACTGTTTTTTTCAAATATGGCAGAATTAAAAACCATAATAACGAGCATTGACAAAATTAGAACAAACAAAAATTTTCAGAATTTTAGAAATCAGTATTATGTTATACAATATTACTGAACATATTGTCAACTTTATTGAAATATGGTGCTTTTCTTTTGTTTGCCATTTCATCACACACCCTAATAGCACCTCTGAACTAGTCGTCCATCGTAAAAAAAATTCAGTAACCTTGAAATGTTTTAGCACTCTATGAAACCATTGATAAGGGAAACTTAATTATCACCTTTCTGTTGTCAAAAAATCCTTTGAAATTGTACCGTGCAGCTGACTCGCGATTGGGGAATTTTGTAAGGAAGGTTGGATCTTCCAATTTTCTTATTTGTAATTGAAAAGGTCCTTTAGCTATACTCTACTCCATTTTCTTCAGAGCTTTTACAAAGTTCTTCATAGGCGAATGATTTCTGTTCAGGTCATTCCTAAGTATAAACTTGTCCCACAGACACATACACCTGCAGTATGATTTTCGTAAAGTTCCTCTTGTAAACCTGTAAAGACTACAAAAACGTTCAAGCAAAATTTTCATTTATTCCTTGTAGCCACAAAATCATTGTCTCACAAGTTTCATTCATGTCTTCTGTATAAGTCAGAGCAACGAAGGAATTTATTTCCATTATGCAGGAGTAATCCTTTGAACCTCGATTTACGGAAGTCAATAAATAGCGTGGATGGTATTCTCGAGCTAGCTATGTCATCACACCATTGACATTCAGTCAATTCTGCATGTTGATTTATTGAGCGTCTTGATCTACGAGGGCTGCCTTTTATATTTCCGGATTAGAGAACAAAAACAAATATTAATAATCGAAAATCGCTTTATTGTTTTTCAAAATATTCCCCATAAAGATCTGTACACTTTTGAATGCGTTTGAACCAGTTGTCGAAGCACTTTTTCACTCTGATTGAGGTATCTCCAAAACATGCATTCTGAACGCAGCAACCGCTTCTTCAGGTGTCGAAAAACGTTAACCTCTCAGTTTGTTTTTTACGTAAGGGAATAAAAAGAAATCATTTGGTGACAAGTCAGGACTATGCGGCGGATGACTCATCAAATCGATGTTTTGAGTGGTCAAAAATGCAGTTGTTTGAGCAGATGTGTGAGAGCTCGCATTGTCGTGGTGAAGAGAGATCCGTCTTTGGCGGTTGGTCTTCCTCATTTCTTGGAATACAACTGGCAAACAAATGGTTGTGTACCACTCAGAATTGACTGTTCTGCGTTGTTCTAGTGGTACGGTTGCGACATGTCTAGTTTTTCCGAAAAAGACAGGCGATCATTTGCTTGGAAGTGCTTCGTGCGCGAACAACTTTTGTTGGATTCGTTTTATCTTGAAACACCCATACAGTCGACTGCTGTTTACTTTCGGGCTCATACGCGTAAATCCACGATTCATCACCTGTCACTATGTCATAAACGTGTTTTGAAGCACCGCGATCGTATTTTTTGAGCTTTTCTTTCGATCAATCGACACGAGCCCTGTTTTGAACAATTGACAAATTGTGTGGGATCTAACGCGAACAAATTTTTTTGACATTCAAATGTTTATGCAATATTGAATGTATGCTGGTCCCACTAATGTGTAAGGTTGACTCAATCTCACGATAGATCACATGACGATCTTGCAATATCAGTTCGCGCACAGCATCAATGGTTTCCGGAACAACAACTGCTTTTGGACGACCTTCACGAAATTCGTCTTGGAGTGAACTACGACCTCGATTGAATTCACCATACCATCGATAAACAGTAGTCCTTGATGGAGTTTCATCGCCAAAAATTAAATTAAGTTCATCCATGCACTCTTGCTGACTTTAATCCACGTCGAAAGTTGTAAAAAATAATCGCACGAAAATGTTCACGATTTAATTCCATTTTTTGGCCGAGATGAATCCTTTAAGTTACTGTAAACAACACATAGCGCTCGTATGTCAAAACGTTCTGAGTACGTATAACCTCAAAAATGTCAAACGATAGAGCTGTCAGTTGTCACCTTTGCAACACTAGGGTTGTCCAATCCCGAAATATAAAAGGCAGCCCTCATAATATAATAAACTCTAGAGTCGACTATATGTGTTCAGCATGTTGTTTTGAAAGTTTTGTGACGTGAACCAAACTGTACCTTTGACTAATAAGCTGTGACAAAATGTTATGATAAAGAAAAAATACTCATCTATATGTTCCGTACATTGATTTTATTGACAGTGCGTGTAATCCACTGGCTTCTAAGTTGCCAACTGTTCATTGTGAAACACAGGCAAATTGTTTTTTTAATCTAAAGTAATAGTCAGAAAAATGGTAATAGAAATAGAACAGATTATGCAAGGCAATCTAAGATTTAAAATTTTTAGTTTCATGACCAAAATACTATTTAAATGCTTTCTTAACACATTACCTGCCACACGCTTGTGTTAAAAAAATCGTAGGAGGCATCCCAAGAAAATTAAATTCTGTAAAAAGTGATGACTGGAAAATGCCACTTTTATATGACAGGTATAGTTTTAGTGAACAACAGTTTTTTATGACTGACATGCCCTCTCAGAGTAGGTAATTTAGTTCACAAGAAGCCATGTCAGTCATAAATGTATGTCGCGTGGAACACGAGATGTCAAGTTACTGTCTACCAAACATTCTCCTCAAATGAACATAGAAGCCAATAAACCATCGAAACGTTCAACCAGTAACAGAAAATTAAAGGACCTAAAGTGAAACCAGAAATAGTTGTAGCTTACAACAAAGGAAAAGCTTGTATTGACTTATCTGTTCAGATGTCATCCTATACCACAACTTTTAGGAAACGTGTTAACTGGTATAGAAAGCTAGCCATGGAGTATCTTCTAGGCATTACACTTGTTAATGCCTACTTGATAATGAAAATGGTTACCAAAATAAAATGACTATACGGATCTTCAAAGAACAACTGGTTCAAGATCTATTACAACTATAAGAAACAGTGCCACTTATAAACAAGAGTAGTCATGCATTATCTACAAAATAGATCACCATTGTAAAAAAACCGTCAAAGAAATTGAGATAACAGATCTCCAGACAGAAAGTCAGTAAAAAAGATGACCCATTGTCCTGCATGTCCTGGTTAACCTTTCATGTATTTTGATTGTTTTAAAAATGTTCACACTTTACAATTGTTTTACTACAATGTTAATTTTTTTGTTGGAAATAATAAATTAGATTTATTCCCAGAAATTTTAGATTATTTGTTCTTGAGTGGCGACAAAATTTATAATGAAGTTTCAATAGAGGCCACCTTACTAGAATCCTATATAAAAATCTATTTAGTGTTATCCAAATTTAACTGACACATCAAGATGTAAACATCAATGTCACTAATATATGACCAACATGGCCTCATTGAAAAAATCCGCGTCAGTCGTATATAACTGGCATGGCAGGCAATTTGTTAAATAAATTAGTGAATTGTTTTTTGGACTTCTTCGCAGGGCATAACAAATTTCAATCTTTTTTTATAAGTTAGTAAAGAAATAGCCTAACTACTTTAGGACGGGAAATATGGGTTTCACATCCAACATTAGCATGTAATAACAATAATTCCTTTGCAAGTAGGTAATGGTTTTTCAAGGTTTTCATAATATATCTTGTAAAAGATAAATTGAAAACAACAAACACCTGTTTAAATTTCCACTTTTTTTTCTTTAAATTTGACATATGTTTGGCCAACTCTGGCTTCATCAGAAATTGAGAATACAATGAAAACTAACAAAGCAATTACAGGTAAGGTAATAAAATAATTAAAAGGTTTTAATTCTGGGGAATTTCAGAGGAAGTGGGCTGGGTGTAGGTCACTTAAATTATAAATTTATAAAATTGTTGACAATAGATATTAATAATATAATATAATATTATTTAGAAATGCATTTTAAGATTGAGTAATGGAGAAGAATTGGTATCAGTTTGGTCGTTTAATAGATTCGGAGAATTTTTGTTTTCATTAAATTTCTAGTGATTCAAGTAGATATAATATTTTGCTTTTGTTTTGTAAATGTAAAATTTCGAATGTTTTTTGAAGTATATGGTTTTCTTGTAATAAGTGGTCAGCAAATATGAATATGTTTTGTTGTTGATTTTCAAAAGCTCTAGTGTGTTCAAGCCATCTTGAATTGAAACATTTTCCAGTGTGATCAATATAGAAATTGGGGCAACTACCACAGTTCAACCTATAGACACTCGAGTTAGAAATTTTGTCAGTCTTGTCTTTGTTGTTTTTTAGATGTCTAGATAAATTGCTGTTTGTTGTGAAGGTTCTATATATGTTCCTGTTCTGTAAAAATTTGGAGATTTTTTGTGAGGTAGTTTGGTAGTTCCATTGAATGTGAGAGTATGGTATAATTTAGGTATGGGCTTCAGGTCAGTGGGATAGACTTCTTTAATAGCAAATGTCTTTAATATTCTGTTTAATAAGTTGTCAATAAGTTGAGTGGTGTAACCATTGTTGACTGCCATGTGTTTGATTATTTTTATGTTTTTTTGGGGAATAACACCACAATAAAATAAAACTACGTATATTGCAGGAATACCAAACGTTTCAAAGTCTATTCGGACTTCGTTGTCAATGGCTTTATATTTATTGATGTGATTGCAAAATGAAAATTTGATTTGACATTTAAAATTGACATTAGAAAATTTGTTGTTTTTAGATATACAGGTAGCACAAACAATTCTAAAGATCATGAATTATAGTTAACCAGCTTTCAAATTAGAAGAATTTGAAAGACAACTCTTTCATATATATCTAAAAACAACAAATTTTCTAATGTCAATTTAAATGTCAAATCAAATTTTCATTTTGCAATCACATCAATAAATTTAAAGCCATTGACAACGAAGTCCGAATAGACTTTGAAACGTTTGGTATTCCTGCAATATACGTAGTTTTATTTCTATTGTGGTGTTATCCCCAAAAAAATATAAAAATAATCAAGAATATGCCACAAACAACGTCTAGAAGACAATGTGTTTGATTCTTTCAAGTTCCGTATCAAACTCGGTTTTGTTAAGTGGTATTGTCACGAGTCTGTGTAACATACAGTGATATGCAGCAAGTTTATGTTGAATGGGGTGGTGTAAACTATTGTGGATGGTAAGGTCAGAGTGTAATGGTTTATCCTATATGGCGAATGTATGTTTGGTGTCTTGCCTTTTAATTGTTAGGTCGATGAAATTTAGTGTGTTGTCTGTTTCTGTTTCAAGTGTGAATTTTATGTTGGGGTGTATTTGGTTTAGGTAGTTGTGTAGTAACTGTAGTTGTCGATGTGTACCCGTAAAACACACAATGATATCATCAGCGTATGGGTACCAACACAGGATTTTGTTACTGAGATCGTTTTTGAAAATTAACGTTTTTAAATAGCCCATGAATTTTTAGATAGAAGGGGGCTTAAAGGATTGCCTATAGTTAGGCCTTGAGTACTGTTGTGAATGTTGTTGCTGAATTCGAAGTAGTTTTGGTTGATACAGAGATGCAAAAGAGAAAATATTTCATTTTTGATTATGGGGTTGATATTATTCTTGTCTATTAGGTTTATGAATAGATTGATGCATTTATCAGGTGGTATGCTGGGAAATAGATTGACCACGTCGAATGAAAGGTGTTTGGCATTATTAGGAAGAGTGATTTTTTGGATCTTTGACACTAGATCAATGGAATTCTTGATACTGTATGTCGAGTTAAATTTGGTGTACGGTTTTAAAACACTAAGAAGAGACTTAGATATTTTAGAGGCTGGAGCTGAAAAATAAGTAACTATAACCCTTTATCTTGTAAAAGTTTTCCATCTATCTGTTTTATAAGTTTACTTTTTTTTACTGCAATGTAGTAGTAAGTAAATCATAATTAGTAGGACAATATATGCTTAAACTCTTAAATTTTCTAAGAGTGACATAAAATTAAAATTAAATTTATATTAAAGCAAAAATTTAAAAATAAACTTCCAGTTACATAATATAGCGATTGACAACGACTCCAAAGTTGGATGTGAAACGTCTCCATATACAAATAAGCATCACACAATATATCTACAAATACTATTTATATGAAGAAATACTGGTTCATCATATTGTGGACATTTTTTTCCCTTAAAATTTCTGTCCAGACAACCAATAATCCGGGCAAATTTTTTAAAATTGCCTTACTAGTTTGTTTCCTCTCTAGAGTTTTTTACTAATATTTAACTGTTGCAGGGATAATCTGAAGAGAAAACCCCTATGAACAGGTAAAATAATCAGACTTCCTCAAAAATCTTTTCGAAATTGCTTTATATCCTCAACTTTTTTCTTGCTGGCTTCAGTCATAAAGAAATTTTCTTCTTCTGGGTATTTTTTTCAATTCTCCTACTGTATCCGCACAACTGATCTTTCTTGTATTCTCAAAAAATAGAATCATCTAGGCCATTGCCTTTTCTTTTTAATCCAGTTCATAAAGAAGGAGGTCCTCAATTCATCTGTATATATGTTTTTTTGTTTTTT